>BSBK01008038.1:785000-1340000 GCA_027943335.1 Chamaecyparis obtusa
ACAAAGTGATGGCTATAACTGTGAATCTTCTATCAAGGGAAAATTATTGGATGATTACCTTCATCACCACCACCAAATTTTTCTTGATGGAACTCAATGCATAACCACTCTTTTCCTTTTTGACTAGGGTCTACCCTTCACCATATTTAACAAAATTCCCCATTGCATTATCTGAGTCCTTCCTACTCCAGAAGAATTTCTTCCTCTCCATAGAAAGCCTAGTCGTAGAGGCAATGAGTTCCTTTGTTACATCCCACTTTCGACCAAACATATAAACTTTTTTGTTCTTCCAATTTTCTATGAAATTTTTGGTGATGTTGGGATCAAATCCATGAAGGCATTCAAGTAAAGGGGTAACCCCACCCTTAGAAATAATTCTCCAGATGGTGGGATTTTTCTTCACCTCATCACAATTCAAAGGTTCAAGCCAATTTCTATCACCTCTCATTTTTCTACTAACAATGGCAGTCTCTCTGTAATTTAAAATGGTAGATTTCCACAAGACTAAACCCAAGATACAATATAAAACAAGGGACAAACAAACCAGGAGGACATCCAAGTTGTTTTGATATTAATAACAATAATCATTTAAGCTACCAATATGGATCTCACACATGTCTCCTTTCATAGTTCATCATTTTTAAGACACAGCTAGGAATGGGGTTGAGCCTTTTCCACTTCATTACGTGATCAATTTGGACCCACACATTAGCAAAATAATCTGCCAAGGAATTACCCTCTAGATATATATGATAGATTTTATATTCATAGAAAGAATTTAAAATAATCTAGGATTCCTTTATATAATATTTTATTGTCCAATAGGGTAATTGGTTTCCTTTCAAACATTGAATAATATTATTTGAAACCCATTTAATCAAAACCTTAGAGGAATTTGAATATCTTTAGCCAATTTAAGGCCATGGTAGGAATAATATCTTTAGTAGTGTGATTTTTCTAACTTCCCAAGGGGAGCATCACCATTGTCAGAAATCCACCATGTTCATTCCTTAACACTCCCCCACACCCATCCGGCGCGGGATTACCCTTATTCGCCCCATAAAAATTAATTTTAATCTAGCTCACATGAGGATTACTCTAAACAACATTCCCTCTAGATCTTCTCAATAGAGTAATAGGAAGAAAAATATCACAACCAAGATTCCACAACTGAGCAATGAGAGATTCTATGTTAAATAGTGAGCAATTCACATAATTTTTGTTGTCGGAAACCGAAAGTGAAAATTCTTTAGAATAGTTTTTTTACATTTTAGCAAAAACCACCTAAGGCGATACAAAGTTTGAAAGTGTAAAAGTTATATATGAGAAAAAAAACATTATATTTAATAGTGGAGGATGAGAATTTATTAAAAATCTTAAATACAAAAATTGTGGTAAAGACATTTTACATTGTAAAGACATTGTGTATTGCAAGAGCATTTTACAAAGCTTGTTAATTTAAACTATAAGTTGAATCCATTCATATTTAAATTTTTTCACATTTCCATATCAAATAAACAATATTCAAAATAACAATTCCTAACAAAGGTAGTGTTCATTTCTTTTGACTTTTATCTTCCCTCTAATATATTACACAAAGCATATCTTGTTATCGACATAACTATCGCACCTTGTTGGTGCAAGTGCTAGTGTTATTCTCTCCCTCCCATAGAATGGGTACATTTTACTACCACACCATGGATGTACATTCTCATGGTTTTTGTGTGGGAGAATGAATGGTCCCAGATGTGCGTATTAGAGATGTGAAGGAGAAAAGGATACTCTACATATAAACGAGTTGGTATGTTAAGATAAAATATGTCAATAATGAACATTAGATTATAGCTACATACATTTGTTTCCATTATGTTAAAAAAAAAAAATCTTGTAACATGTTCTTAAAGGAGGAGAATAAAATCTTTTGTCACACATTATACTTGCCAATAAATTTAAATTATATCTATTAATTATTTCTAATGATTATTTTCTTCTCTTGAATTGTATCTCTTATTACAAGAGAATGAATTATATTATATTTCCTGAACATTAGATAGCCACCAGCCAAAGACAATATTCCAAATATATTTTGTTGTTGCAACATCCTCCATTTTAGAGTGATTTGTTATCAACAAACAAATAAACCAAATTTAATCCTTGGGTTTTAAACCATGGAATGAGAGAAAGGGAATGAAAATAGGGAATGACATAGCAAATTGTTGTGCCTCTTATGCATTATAAGAGTGCATAAAATGGCGTGAGAAACATTAGTGAAACAGCATGGCCAATAAACTTTTCTTACGAGTATTTGAGCAGTGTAGTTGTAACTTTTGTAGTCACCTTGCCAATCGAGAGGGAGGGCCCACTCTTTGGAAGGTTAGTGACATTCTACTTCTTTCATGTGTGTTTGTTAGTCAATAGGCTATTTTAAATGGGGAACTCTATGAGATTTTCTCCATATCTGATGCTAGTATCTAAGATTGAAAATATTTTATTGATATAAAAATTGAAAATATTTCATCTATATAAACTGTATTTACATAATTTTTTCAGCTACTTACTTTTAAACTATTTTGTTTGTTAGTTGATAATCTATTTTAAGTGGGAAATTCTATAAGATTGAAAATATTTCATCCATATAAAACGTATTTACAATGATAATCTTTTTAAACTGCTTACTTTTATAGTATTTTGTTTGTTAATCGATAGACTATTTTAAATGGGAAACTCTATAAGATTAAAAATATTCATTGAATATAAAAATTGAAAATATTTCACCCACATAAAATGTATATTTCATCCACATAAAATGTATTTATGTGTATTATTTTTGAGCTGCTTACTTTTATAGTATTTTTTTATTGATGATAAACAAGAGAGATTTTATGTACTGGCCGTAGATATTTTGACTACTGACCTTTCAATGGCAACAATCGTGTAACCGATAAACTCTACAGTCAGAGATTTAAATCAGATAAACTCTAAACTCCAGCTGTTCTACCTCTGCAGCTCAGTTAAACTGCTTTCTCTTCACGTACGGCAGGCGACTGTAGAAGCCAGTTCATAGCTGACCCAGTATTCTCTTGGCTGATTAAAATGCCGGTGGAGCTGCTATCCCCAAATTCCGGATATGGCCAAACGAACGGAGGTCTGAACGGAGACACAAACGGGGGCGGCACCTCCCTGCTCAGTATCTGTTTCACCTGCCGTATTCTCGGCCGTTCCGCTGGATTTGGATTTGAGCACGCCAATCCCACCATGACCAAACGCTTTACATCCTCCTCATTCACAGAAGACAACTTGATGCGAGAATCAGCAACCTCCATGACCCGATTCTCTCGATAAAGCTCCCACACCCACCCCACCAAATCGGGCTTCTCTTTTCCCCATCCAAGAGACCTTCCACAGACAGCTTCAAGAACAACGGCACCGAACCCAAACACATCAGACTCCAGGCTGGCCCGCCCGGTGTGAAAGCACTCCGGAGCAATGTAACCCAGAGTGCCCGCCACGTTCGTCGGAGTAAACGACGTCCGGTTCTGTTCAATCAATCGGGCGAGCCCGAAGTCCCCGAGCCGGGCTTCGAAGTTGGAGTCGAGCATTATGTTACTGGCTTTGAGGTCCCGGTGGATCACCTGCTGCTCGCATTCTTCGTGAAGATAGAGCAACGCCGAGGCCACGCCCGAGAGGATATTGTATCGTTGCTCCCAATCCAGAAACCCCCGATATATGTGCTTTTCCAGGCTGCCGTTGGGCATGTATTCGTACACCATCATGAGCTCCCCGCTGTGATGACACCACCCGAGAAGTGGCACCAGATTCCGATGGCGCAGCCGGTTGATTATGCTGATCTCCGATATGAATTCCCCTTTCCCTTGTTTCGAGTCCTTCAACATCCGCTTCACGGCCACCGTGGTTTTGTCCTTGGGAAGGATCGCTTTGTGCACGGATCCGAACCCGCCGCTCCCGAGCTCCGATTCGGCGCTGAAATTGTGCGTGGCCTTCTTCAGATCTGCGTATTTGAATTCCCGGGGATGGCCCGGCAGATTCTGAATCGTCCCCGCTATCTCCTCCTCTTCTGCGCGGGACTTCCGATATTTTATCCAGATTAGGATCATCACAACCGCTGCAACGAACAGAAGCCCCGCGAGCACAGACAACGTAACGACTAATGCCCTTTTGTCTTTCGAGACGGTTTCGATTGACAGACTCCATGATTTGACACAGTGGAGCTCGATGCTATCACTTGTCGAAGCCGAAAAGCCGAAGTGGACTTCTGAGTCGAGAACGCCGGACAGATCGAGGGTATCGGAGAGAAGGGGCTGCGAGGGCAAGGGCATCGGAGACGACCCATTTGCCATGTAAACATTGAGTTTCTGTTGATCTCCGTTGAACTGTATCCACACCGTGATGTCCTCGCCGCTCTTTAGAACGATCCCTGATTCTTCAACAGATGTTATCTTTGTGGAATTTATGCTATTAACATTGATTCCGATGTGGTTGCCGTCGGGATCATTCGTGCCATCGCTCTTCACTGTATCGAACTCAACCGCTACCATCTGATTGCTGGTGAGTCCATTGGTGGAGGAATTGAAGAGCCCCAACCAGAGCCCATAACTCTCTGCTGGTTTATCTGTTATATTTATGTTAGAGGTTATGAAAAATGACATTCCCTCCCCACCAGATCCATTTTCCACTTTGAGATTCAAAACAAAAGTGCTGTTGAAAGATACGGGGACGCCATCTTTTTTCCGGAATCTGTATGCTTTGTTGTATATCACTCTTCCTGATTTGTTAACCTTGGAATAATCGGTGTTTAGGGTTTCCTCTGTGACTTGCAAGGCACCAGAAGCTATGTTGGATTCGATGAGAATAAAATTGAGATTTTCATTGAATTTGGAAAAATTGAAATACCCGTAAACCGTCTGTTCAAACAACAAGATATTGAGGACGAAAAGGAGCAACACTCTGGGGAAGCCCATTTGCTCAATTCACAGGATTGCTTGAATTCTAATGATGGTTGTGAGGAAAACAAATTATTGCCATCAAATCTATTTATGAGATTTTTTAAAGAGAGCCCGCTGAAATATTCTATGAAACCTGTACATTATAAGATAATTTAAATAAGGATTTTCTTCGAGATTTTGAGAGAACATATCCATGCGAGCTTCTGATGGGCATACGGGTCTCTATCGTGAGCTTCGGGGAAATTACTCAGAAAACAAAATCTTTGACTGGTACTCCTCGTCAAACAGAAAATGTCTACAAATTTTACGAAAAAAGTAAACGTGGTTTTATGCAATGTTGCCTTCTAGATTATCAGGACATTAGTCGGTGGACGCAAGAATTACGTGGGGCATAAATTTCTTGCACGTGGAATAATATTGCGACGGCTGAATTTTAGCTCGTGATTCAATAATGCAGTTTCCCCCTGTCAAAAATATATTTTTATTATTAAATTCTATCGCAATGTCTGTTTTTTAGCTGTCTGTCTTGCTGGAAGCACATTAAGACTATTTCTGCTAACGCGTTGCATAGCAAGCCTGCTTATGATCCATATGCCCGTTCAATAACTGGACAGAAGTTTATGGCAAACTAATGACCATTTCTGCATAATAAACCTGCTTATAATCTATAAGCCTGTTGAATGAATGGAAAGAAGTTTATGGCAAACTAATGACCATTTCCAGGCACATTAGGACCGTTTCTGCTACCGGGTTGCATAACAAGCCTGCTTATGATCCATAGGCCCGTTCGATACTGAAAAGAAGTTTCTTGGAAATTCTTTGCCCTTAAAATCCATCGTGAGCCAATCACAATAATAAATTCAGGAAATAGAAAAAGAGCTACGGTCAACATTCTCCACAACACCAAAGGCATTTCGGTCTTATATGTTACCTGCAGATTATTAAAAAGGAGACATAATATTAAAAGTTATTTCTTATCTTTTTGTCTTTCATAAGAATTTATGAAATACAAATATGGAATGGATTCAGTATTATGATTTGTATGAACATAAAGAAATTTAATTAGTCTCTAGTTATTTCATAAGTTACACTCCACATAATGAAAATTTGTACGAATATAAAATTAGATTCTAGAAGGTAATGGACATAGTAACAGAAAGATGGAGAAAGCCTTCAAGATGGTTTCGACCCTTAAGAACAAAATTTGGTCCTTCCAATTCTTTAAAAAAATTAATAAAGGAAAGTAATGAATTCAACAAAGAAGAATATCTCACCTATAAGAAAACTGGAAAATGACATGTTCAGTGCAAGCCACTTGAATTAGGAAGATATGTCCTGCTAGATATGTTGAATTCAACAAAGGTGAAGAACAACAACCCAAATTAGAGATGAAGCAAATCTAGAAACTTGACTTCAGAATAATATGCTCATTCAATCCATGTTGCATTTACTAGCTATTAGTAATTTATCCAATCTACTCTATTTGAACAAAACATCAACTCGATTTAAATTACTTTACTTAGATTAATCCCCAACAAATCATGTTTTTCCTTTTCACCATTAAAGAAATTTAAATGTCACACTACCAAAAAATTTAACTCTTATCTGTAATAGAGATGAAGCTCTACATCTCTACCCCATATTAAATGAGACACTACCAACACAAAAATTAGATTCTCCTCCCAACGAAACATACCAAGATCAAACCTTTAATAACTACATTCCCATATATAATCAAAAAAATTCAGAACCAAGAAATTTTCTTGCCCTAAAACTTCCAATCCAACTTCCATTGAGATTTCCTAAAACCACTTATTATATTGTGTAGGAAAATCTTAAAAAATAGATTGCAACTATTCTAGAGATCTTTAAAGTCCTAAATAAACAAGGAAATCAACAATCCCTTCCACAATTGAAGGCCTTAGTGGAAAATACAGGCAAAAAGAAAAATGAAAACCGCAGTAGCTAGAGATGGCACATTCTCCATTGAAGCAGAGAAACACCATCCATTGTCTACTATCCCCCTCTCATCTACATGTAACATATATGAAACCCAAATTGTCAAATTTCCCCAATTGTTCAACTCAAATCTATAACCTCTACAAAATGGTGATCCCTAAAACTGAGCACCCCAAGATCCTATTTTGTTATCCCAACCCTATAAATTCATTCCTTCTCTTATATTAGTATCTTGGAACAACTAGAACACATATGTGAACAATCTACAAACCTAATCACCAAGTGAAAAAAAGAATTGCATCAATATTTTGGGTTAAAAAATATACAACTTTCCCTATTGCACATAGCAAGCCATGAAAATGTTGAAATAAAGTTGAGTTGTGATTGATTGTTAAAAATTAGTTGGATCACTATTTAATGCAAACCTCCTCTACTATAGTTCTAGTAGGAGCTAATGAGGAGAGAGGAAAAGAAAGAAAAAAGATGCAATTTGAAGTGGATTGTTATGTAAGCAAAAGCTAAACTTAGAATAATAAACATTGTATCATAAATTAGTTGTGAATATGTAATGAAGAAAATACCAAAAAGAACAAAATACTAAACAAGACATAGATTTGTGTGGTAAAACCTTGATAATATGTCACAAAATCATCAACAAGACAAGGTCTCGATATTCTTATTATTCATAGAAAACAAGTACAACCTTCACAAAAACTACTATCACAATTACAATTACAATCACAATAACTTATTCTTCAAGGAAACAAAGCTATATAAGATATATTCAAAATAGAAACTACCATCAAATATAGAAAAACTAGTTTTATTCTTTCAATAAATGGAAAGAATATGGAAAACAAATGACCATTTATGCTAAGGCATTGCATAATAAATCTTCTTATAATCCATAAGCCTATTCAATGAATGGAAATAACTTAACGGAAAACTAATGACCATTTCTAGGTACATTAGGATCACTTCTGCTACCGGGTTACCTAACAAGCCTGCTTATGATCCATAGGCTCGTCCAACACTAAAAAGAAGATTCTAGGAAATTCTTTGCCCTTAAAATCCATCGTGACCCAATCACAATAATAAATGCAAGAAATGGAAAAAGAGCTATGGTCAACATTATCCACAACACCAAAGGCATTTTGGTCTTATATGTTACCTATAGATTATTAAAAAGGACACAAAATATTAAAATTTATTTCATATGTTTTTTCTTTCATAAATAAACAAGGGTCACAGAGCATCTAAGTTCTTGTCAAAAAGTAGAAGGAATTTATTTTTGTCTATTGAAGTTGTCTGATTAAAGTTCCTATTTTATTTTCCAGATTAAAGTTCAAGCCTATTTAAAGCATCGACTTCCACACTAATATGGGAAATGTAATTTTTTTTTAGATTGTTCCTATTTTTTTTTATATAATAGTATTTCATATTGTCTTCAAAGCTTCTTCATTCTATAAAAGCAGTAAAAGAGATGGGACTCTTGGCCAAACTAGTAACGAAAAGGGGGTTCCTTGCATTCTAAGATTAAACTTGGGTATTGAATGATTGTAGTACAAATCGCAAGGATACAAGGGTATGTGTAGGATCATGGTATACCAAACAATGGCCTTAAGTGGCAATGAAAAATTAGAAAATCAGTGTTAGTCAACTTGACGTAAAAAGTTGGACATCTTATCAACCTTATGTGAAAAATTTGTAAGAATAGAATCTGTAGGAAATTGAATGTAATTTCCAAATACTAGCCCTTGTCTAAAAAAACCAATTAATCTAATTGTTCAAAATTTTAGATTTTAATGCAGTAGTACAAAAATTTTAGGGAAAAGATAAAAAGTACGTGTATGTCTGACCACTTTAATCACAATCAAATGATGATATATTTTTCCAAGAATCTAGATATAAGTAGTAGACTCATGTCCGAATGTGACGCATATTTTTGTGTAATTTTTTTGCAAAATAAATAATTAATTATTAATTTTCTGCTACAACTTATTCAGAATAAAAAAACTCTCGTGTCTGACCACCTTAACTAATTCTAAACTTTACAAAATTGAAATTTTATTTTTTTTCTTATAATAGCCGAAGCATATAATGTGATGCATGTTTCGGATTTCAAAAAAGTTAAACGGTTTGAAAGTTATAGTTATTTTTCAATCAGTATGTCAATTACGACTTTAAAGATAACTTGATTAAAAAATAAGTAATAATTACTTACTGAATTCAAAATTTGACAGCAATTATATTGATGGAAAGCTGATAATGTCTTTAAGAAACCCTTTTTCATTTCATCAATTTTGGGTGAAGAAAAAGTCGTCAGCTACATGGTCAAAATCTCAAGATCAAAACAAATATGTTGAACACGCCTAATGGGTTGACCATTCACGTTTGGAATTTCCCAAGGCAAATACCAAGCCTAATCAAATATCTGATAATATTGGATATCTGAAATTTCCTGCCTAATCAACTTTTCATTTTGACTGATTTTTTTCAATTTCAAGTTACATATTAAATTTTCTTTTTTATGTTAATATTAAATGAGTTGAGTATTTTTTTCAATTTTAAGTTATATATTACATTTTTTTTCCTAATATTAATATTAAATGATAATAGCATAGCATTAGTATTATATAAATTTTTATATTGGTATTGTATTATTTTATTATTATTTATTTCTCTATTGTATAATACTATAATATTATTATTAAATATTTATATTATATGTTCAATAATAGAGAGAGAGAGAGAGAGAGAGAGTTGAGAAAAAATTGGGTGGGAAATTTTAGATATCTAATAATATCGAATATCTGATCATTTCAGATATCTGATTCTTTTTACTGGCATTGAAAAGGAAAAAGTTTATTCTCTGGGTCCCTGTCCGAGAGGCACATTTTTCTACAAAGAATCACAGGATTACAATTTTAGTAAGACAAAAATCCACTTTTTCCCCTTTCTTGGTTGGAATTTGTCTATTACCAAAGGTTTTTGCATCACCTTTTTGGTCTCACTATGGGGAGTAGTAGTCATCGAAAGCATAAACGGAAGATGAAACTCACAAATGAAGAGATTGAAGTGTATAGAGAAATGGATAGGGTTGCCCATCGGAACAAGAGACAAAGTATGTTAAATATTAATGAAGATGTCAGCATAGGCCCACCTGTAAATGTTGTTTCAAGTGAAGAAGAACATGAATTTGAAATTATTTATGACAATAATATTGAAAATGAGAATGTAGGGATTGAAGATGAAAATGTAGGTTTTGAAAATGAACATGTAGATGTGGACAATGGAAGTGTGGACATTGACAATGAAAATCCACCGATTGAATATGAAGAAATTGACAATGATAATGGTACACAAGAACCAAATCAACGTAACACATCTCCAAATTATATGAGAAATTAAGTCCCTTGGGAGGAAGAAAGACAAAATTCAAAATTGAGACCTTCAAGAACAACTAAATGGTTACTTGAAATTGATGAGAATATAATGAGCAATTTTAATGGCAAGAGATCAAAAAGAACCATTCGGTGTTAATCTCTATTGAGCATTTTAGGTTGTCATTAGTATCAAAGGATAATAAATAGGTCAGTCAATTATTTACATTGAGATAGTCGGTAACTAGAAGTAAGACAGAGCAATCGGTAAAGCCTTATACCGGGAGCATCACACAGTTAACCGAGCACCAGCGACACTGACATCGACGGTTAGTAAATACCGAGCTTCGCAGTATACATCGAGCAGATTATACAGTGTTTACTGATGATCACAGTAAATGGTATAGTAATTAGAAATGGCACATTATTCTATGCAAATGGTTATAACAGATCGTAAAATGGTTTACCAAGATCGAGGAGCATTTATTGTAAAAGATATTCATTAAATGCAATGATTATCTTATTTGTATTAGTTGATCTAGGTTATTTTGCATCGTAGATCTTAGGGTTATGATTTTCTTTTGTAACCTAATTTTTGTTTAAGCGAAAAAAATAGAACACTATATATTGTATATGTTCACACCATTTTATAAGGTTGTTGAACTGATGTATATGAATCACGGAGCATTTGAAGAAATTGCCTATCTTCAAGACAATCAGTTTATTGAGCAGAACAGAGTACAGAGGTTTTCATATTGATTTCATATTGTTTACTTTCTTAAGTTAACTAGATGATTGATTTATGCAATTAGATTCAAGTTATTTTGTTCGGTTATCACAGTATTTAGTTATAGATCAGAAAGGTTTTTGCAACTAAAGTTTTGAAGGCACTGATTCACCCCTCCCCTCTCAATACCTATCTCTCCTAACTCCAACAGTTCGGTTGTGGGTTTCAAAACTTTTTCATATATTTTTTAACCACCAGATGTTGGTTGAGCAATGTCAAATGTTTGTGCAATTGTTAAAGATGCAAAAGATGAGACGTATACTAGTCAAATTAAAGATTAGTGTGAACAAGAAAAAGGAGAGGAATGTTATTATTGTGAGAAATCTTTTTAGTGCTCTCAATTCCATTGGGAATACTACCAAGGAAAAAGATAAGAGAGTCGCTAGGAGGGTTATTACAACCTCCTTAGTAAGTCATCATTTGAGAAAGGCTCATTTGATGGGACAAACTTGTGTTGACTTGAACCTAAATCATAAAATTTTGGATAGAGCACTTGCAAGAAGAGAAAGACTTGATGATCATCTTCAACATGATACATGGGCTTATGGTGGGATAATTTCACATTGTGATAAGAAGCTTACCGATGGTGTGAAGGATCAAATTCAACTATTTTGGCAATTTAACTCAAGAGTGTCACCAAATGTGAAGGATGTCTTGAATTTGAGAATTGGCATTCGAGATCGTACCCTGCATCCCAAACATTATTTGGAGATGAGTCAAACAATGTTGTTCAAAAAAAATTGTGAGACACATCCAACATTGCAAATATCACAAAGAGCTTTTGAAGCCCTCAAGCCTTTTTTTGTGTGCCTCTTAAGATTTGCAATACTTGTTGTTGCAAATATCATGTGGAGTTTTCAATGCACAATGAACTGTTACGATCCTTGCATTCTACTTTGCATAGTAGTGAAATGTTGGAGGAGTGTGGTACAAGTTCTCTTCCAAAATCATCAAGAGACTTGCTAGATCATTTTTTATGTCCTAGAGATGATGGATGTTTCTTTTATAGAAAAGATTACTTAAATGACAAGTGCTCAGAGTGTGGTGGGTTAGTGAAGTTTGTTGAATGTTTTCATGAGGGCTGTGAACACGATTTTGGAAAGATAATTGTCCACAAAAAGGTATATGGAACCATTAAATATACATTGAAAAGTGGAGGTGAAGGCTCTAGATGTGACTTGGTTACAAAAGAATGCAATGTAGCTGATTTTATTTCAGATTTTAGGAAGAATCTTTTTTACAAGTATGCAAGGCATAGTGACAAGTCTCGATGGTTGGATCAATAATTTAGGATGTGTTAGGAAACTTTCCCAATTGGCACTATTATATCGGTTATTGACTTTGCAAAGAACTATACATTGCAGCCCCAAAACGAGTTGCAAGCTCAATATTACAATTCTATTTAGGTTGCTATTTTTGTGCACATAACATATAGACATTCCCCTGATAGTACAGAAGATGACCGGAAGATAATCAGAGTGTCATTTTTATATGAGTTTTGATAGATCTCACTCATCTGAGTATGTCCAACATGTGCGGGAAAATAATATTGCTATGGATAGACATCTTATTTGGTCAGATAACTGCACAGGTCAATTCAAAAATTCTTGTATATTTTATTGGTTATGTAGAATGCATGTAGAGAGAGGTGTACCTCATTTTTGGAATTTTTTTAAGGCTAGTCATGGAAAGGGGGAGCATGATGGAGTAAGTGCATGCGTAAAGAGTGCTCTAGTTAAGGAGCAACTGAGGATTTTAGGTGCATAACTCATTGATGCTCGTTCTATTGTTGATCGGTGTACTTCAGCATTGTCATAGGGGAGACTCTTGATTCAATGGTGTGCAGATTCTTTTGGTTGGTTGAGTTGGGTACAATAGGAGATAGGTTGGATTGTCAAACTGTGAAAGATTCTTCAAAAATGCATTCATTTCAAAGCTCATATGCTAGTACATAGACCATTTGGATAGGAGAGTTGGTTTTTTATTGTCTGAGGTGTCTTCAGTGTGATTGGGATCAATGTGAGTCAAGTGAGTGGGTCAATACGTGGGTTCCACATTATCTAACTCCTTTATTTATCATAGTCTCTGTAATAAATGATGACATGGATTGTTCACTTGACTACGACCATCTTTCAGATCTTCTACAACCAGGACATATTTTTGCATTGGTTGCACCACAAGGGAATGATGAGAGATCGAATTACTGGTTAGCACGTTGTGTACGAGGAAAGAATAAACTTGCACAACCGACGACAGATGATCATATGTTCACATATCCAACTGGATCACATATTGTTGTGGAAACATGGTTGTGCACATATATGATTAGAAATAATGGCATTCCTATGTTTGAAGAATATGAGAAGCATAAAACCATTCTCATGTATTCACACCTTGTTATAGCAGCCAATGTTAAGTTGTTGAAATATTAAGGAAAACCAAAGACAAAGGAACTTTGGACTATTAGTACTGCTGGTCATGAAGTAATATTGAATACCCTCAAATAGAGAGATGACCCTTCAGGCACACTTCAATAGGTAAGTTCAACTCAAGTTGCAAGGTTTTCCATGTTTATTATGATTACGTTCAATAAATTAATTGTATTTTTTTTTTTTTTGTTTGAGCCAATAAACTTGGTTTTGTATGTGGATTGTAAATGCAATTGGGTACATATATGATAAATATAGAAGATCGAGGTGTGCATTTGATTAGCCCATCTTTTATGACAGTAAACTTCACTATGCATTGGCTAGTCATGTTCTTTGGTTCGTTTAGTTACTTATACTCATAATCTTTTTGTCAAACTATATAAACTTCTTATATTCTCTATTAACTTTTCTTCTGCCTTCTAAATGTAGGGATTGGTATGTAGATGTCATCAAGTACCATGTGTTAAACTTATACACTTTAGGAGTGAAAAGGACACTTATCTTTTATATATATAGTTGTGTATCTAAAAATTTATATATAAAAACAACAATTGAATGCAATGTGCATATTTAGATGCCAAATTTTATATATAAAAACAAAAATTGACTGTAATGTGCATATTTAGATGCAAAATTTTGTATATATAAAAATAACAATTGAATGCAATGTTCATATTTAGATGTCAAATTTTGTATATAAAAAATTAGATACAAAATTTGAAATATAAAAGAGCTCATGGGGTTGATTTTCAAATATTAAGAGCCCACATTTGTATCGTATTAATGCCATGTAAAGTACAAATATTGTGTTTCCTTACTATGATTGGTGTATCCTTATATTTTTATGGTCTAATTTTGTATCCTTATATTTGTATTGACAAATGATGTAATAGTTGGAGTCATTGAGTCAAAATTGGTCAAATATGTCCAAAGTAAAATGGTGATTCCCTAGGGTGAAGGGATAGTGTTGAAGGATTGCATTCTGGAACTGAATCAACTATGTCATTAGCTTTGGTTGGGAGGGTAAATGCTAGTGACAACCCCATTTCGACCACTGAGTCACTAGAACATTCGCGAACATGTCAGACCAAAGTGTCCTCAAGGTGCACTAAGCATGATTGGGAAATGATCTTTCAAGGCTTGTATCTCAGACCTTGTGAGAGGTATCGGCGAACCGTGTGATACTACAAGACTATGTTTCTAAGGCCTACAATAACCTCTCTCTGTTCTAGGAGATTCAAATTTTTTTGAATTTGGCACGCCAATCTCACTTGATGACAAAACTTGCAATGAGGGTCAGTTGAAAGTTGCAACATTGGGTTTCTTCCAAACCATTCATCTCGACATTGAATGGACTACACCATTAGCTATGGTTGGGTAGGTAAACACTAGTGACAACCCCATTTTGACCACTGAGTCACTAGAGCATTCACAAACATGCTGGACCAAAGTGTCCATAAGGTGCACTAAGCACGATTGGGCAGCGATCTTTCGAGGCTCGTATCTCGAACCCCGTGAGAGGTATCGGTAAACTATGAGATGCTACAAGACCATGTTTCTGAGGCCTAAAATAACATCTCTCCATTCTGGGAGATTCGAATTTGTTTTAATTTTGCATGTCAGTCTCATTTGATGCCAAAACTTGTAGTGAGGGTCAATTAAAAGTTGCACCACTGGGTTTCTTCCAAACCGTTCATCCCAGCATGAAATAGACTATGTCATTAGCTCTAGTTGGGTGGGTAAATGCTAGTGACAACCCCATTTTGACCACTAAGTCACTAGAACATTTGGGACCATGTCAGACCAAAGTGTCCCCAAGGTGCACTAAGCACGATTAGGCAGCGATCTTTTGAGGCTAGTATATCAGACCCCGTGAGAGGTATCAATGAACCATAAGATGCTATAGGACCATGTTTTGAGGCTCCAATAACCTCTCTCCATCCTGGGAGATTCGAATTTGTTTAAATTTGGCATGCCAGTCTCGCTTGATGCCAAAACTTGCAGTGACAGTCAGTTGAAAGTTGCACCACGAGGTTTCTTCCAAACCGTTCATCTCAACATTGAATGGATTATGCCATTAGCTTTGGTTGGGTGGGTAAATGCTAGTGACAACCCCATTTTGACCACTGAGTCACTAGAATGTTCACGACCATGTCGGACCAAAGTGTCCCTAAGGTGCACTAAGCATGATTGGGAAGTGATCTCTCGAGGTTCGTATCTCGGACCCCATGAGAGGTATCGACGAACTATGAGATGCTAGATGACCTTTTTTATGAGGCCTACAATAAGCTCTCTCCATTTTGGGAGATTCAAATTTGTTTGAATTTGGCACACCAGTCTCACTTGATGCCAAAACTTGCAATGAGGGTTAGTTGAAAGTTGCACCACTAGGTTTCTTTCAAATCGTTTGTCCCAGCACTGAGTAGACTACTCGATTAGCTCTGATTAGGTGGGTAAATGCTAGTGACAAAATCATTTTGACCACTGAGTCACTATAACGTCTGTGACTATGCCGGACTAAAGTGTCCCCAAGGTGCACTAAGCACGATTGGGTAGCGATCTTTCAAGACTCGTATCTCAGACTCCATGAGAGGTATTGGTGAACCATTAGATGCTACAGGACCATATTTTTGAGGCCTACAATAACCTCTCTCTATTTTGGGAGATTCAAATTTGTTTGAATTTTGCATGCTAGTCTCCTTGATGCCAAAAATTGTAGAGATGGTCAGTTGAAAGTTGCACCCCTGGGTTTCTTCTTAATCATTTGTCATGACACCTAATGGACTATGCCATTAGCTCCAGTTGGGTAGGTAAACACTAGTGGCAACCTCATTTTGACCACTGAGTCACTAGAACGTTCGCGACCATGCCAGACCACAGTGTCCCCAAGGTGCACTAAGCACAATTGGGCAGCAATCTTTCGAGGCTCGTATCTCGGACCCCATGAGAGGTATTGATGACTATGAGATGTTATAGGACCATGTTTCTAAGGCCTACAATAACCTCTCTCCATTCTGAGAGATTCAAATTTGTTTGAATTTGGCACGCCAGTCTCACTTGATGCCAAAACTTGCAGTGAGTGTTAGTTAAGAGTTGCACCATTGGGTTTCTTCCAAACCATTCATCCCAGCACCAAATGGACTACATCATTAGCTCCATTTGGGTGGGTAAACGCTAGTGATAACCTTTTTTCAACCACTGAGTCACTAGAATGTTCGTGACCATGCCGGACCAAAGTGTCCCCAAGGTGCACTAAGCACGATTGGGCACAATCTTTCAAGGCTCGTATCTTTGACCTCGTGAGAGGTATCAACAAACTGTGAGATGCTACAGGACCATGTTTTTTAGGCCTACAATAACCTCTCTCCATTCTCAAAGATTCAAATTTTTTTTAATTCGGCATGCTAGTCTCGCTTGATGCCAAAAGTTGTAGTGAGGGTCATTTGAAAGTTGCACCACTAGGTTTCTTCTAAATCGTTCATCCCAGCACTAAATGGACTACATCATTAGCTTTGATTGGATGGGTAAATGCTAGTGACAACCCCATTTCAACCACTAAGTCACTAGAACATTCACGACCATGCTGGAACAAAGTGTCCACAAGGTGCACTAAGCACGATTGGACAGTGATCTTTCAAGGATCGTATCTCAAACCCCATGAGAGGTATTAGTGAATTGTGAGATGCTATAGGACCATGTTTCTGATCCCTACAATAACCTCTCTCCATTCTATGAGATTCAAATTTCTTTGAATTTGGAACGCCAATCTCACTTAATGCCAAAACTTGTAGTGAGGGTCAGTTGAAAGTTGCACCACTAGGTTTCTTCCAAACCATTCATCCTGACACCGAATGGACTGCGCCATTAGCTCTAGTTGGGCAGGTAAACAATAGTGACAACCCCATTTTAACCACTGAGTCACTAGAACATTCATGAACATGCCGGACCAAAGTGTCCCCAAGGTGCACTAAGCATGATTGGGCAACAATCTTTTGAGGCTCGTATCTCAAAGCTCGTGAGAGGTATCTGTGATTTATGAGATGCTACAGGACTATGTTTTTGAGGCCTACAATAACCTCTCTCCATTCTGGGAGATTCAAATTTTTTTGAATTTGGCATGCCAGTCTCACTTGATGCCAAAACTTGCAGTGAGGGTCAGTTGAAAGTTGCACCACTAGGTTTCTTCCAAACCGTTCGTCCTAGCACCGAATGGTCTGCGCCATTAGCTCTCTTTGGATGGGTAAACACTAGTGAAACCTCATTTAGAACATGAATTTAGTAGAACGTTCGTGAACATACTGGACCAAAGTGTTCCCAAGGTCCACTAAGCACCATTGCATATGTTGGAGAGTGTTCTGGTGTGTCAAGAGGAAAAGTAAGCCTTTAAATGGATCCTTTGATTGGTGTGTTAAGAGGCAAAGTAATTCTTTAAATGGATCCTTTGATTGGTGTGTCAAGAGGTGAGCATTCTAATATTTTGTATTGATTGATAATCCTTTGTAAAAGATCATGCATTGTAAGCCATTAAAGGGCATTGGGAAGGGTGAAATATACTTAGGGGTCACTAGGGGTGATTAAGCTAATCCTAGGTTAGTTGGATTGATCTAAGGACCTATAAGGTCTATAATGGATTTAAATGGCCAATAGAGTCAATCAAATGATGTAAAAGCACTTGAAGTGCTAAAATATGGAATTTGCCTATATTGGCAAAATAAGCCTATAAGGCTCATATGGGGTTATAGGTTAGCTTGGATTACAAAGGTTGTTTTAAACCTTTTTAAATTTTATAAGAAGGGGTATTAGATTCAATTTTTTGATTTGACAACATTAGTTGTCAACTTGACAACATCTTTAAATCATACTTTGGTTATGATAGTCGGTTTGGGATTGTTACTAAGCAGTTAGACAATTAGATAGAGGTTGCAGTGGGGTTTTGAAGGAATTTTGAGTCTTTTTTGCAGGGGATCTACATGAGTGAATGGGGGATGTCAAGTTGGGAGTGTAAGGAAGAAAAAATGTAATGTTTTACAATCAATAAACAAATATTTTCTTTGCATGTTGTTAACTGTCTCGTGGAACAATCAGTGCAACAACAAATTAATGTGCTTGACTTGAACGTGATTTGGGTTGGGTAGTGAATTAAATACATTACTTTGATTATTGTTTACATCTTACATGCATTACTTTAAATTTTTTATTGTTCTTAAAGCAAAGCAAGTGACTGTTGTTCTGTGACTGTGATTGGTTGAAGGGTACAGTAAGTGTCTAGGGATTGCAGTCTCCTTAAGGGATTGACTCTCCCACCCACTATGACTAATGTAATTGGTGGAAGAATTCATTGATGTATTATATCCTTGTATTATAATTGTTTTATGCAGGGATATGTGAAGTGATGTAATGTCTCGTACTCAACCGGACATAGAAAAAACTCTAATCTTGTACATGCAAATTAAAACAAACATTAAGCACGCAACGCAGATAGGATAATTTTAGAGGTATAGTATAATGCAATTGTTTCACCAATGGTTAAGTACAGTACATTGGCAATTAACATAGTTTAGCCAGAGACATTATGACGAATACTTAAAGTCTGATTGCAAAACTTAGCCAATTCCTCATATAGTAATTCTCCACTATGGCTGAAAGATATTACAAATATTTTCAAGTAAGGGCAAATACTAAATGGGAATGAAATAGATGGAACCTGGAATACAGTACTTTGTTACTTAAATGCAATCCCGGCTGCATCAAACTCTGCTCAATAAACACCCAATCTGCAAACTCCTGGATCATTGTGAGATATCTATGGTGCATCTTCAACTTCAAGAACAATCCTGGGATAGCACCAGGCCTGCTACAGTCTATATAATTTTGCTGCTTTTGCAAATTAGAGACTCCTCACAACTAACTCAATTTTTGGCCCTATGACCTTGATAGCAATATTTTTGGATGCTTGGCACCTGCGTTTTACATCTACAATTTTTTAATTAAATTTTATAGATAGTCGAAACTGCCTGTGATAGTAACCTGTGATTTCCCCTTTTTTTTATTTTTTTTGCTCTGAAAACTGTGATGAAAATTCTTAGTACTAATGGCGCAGCATCCTGAGGGTTTATGTTCCTTCAAGAATGAGCAAGACTTCAATCAACACGCCTAGCTATGGTGCCAACACAGGCTAGAAAGAATGACTTCCAGTTTGTGCTTCGAAAATCTCAATTTGAACCAATAAACCCTACGAATTTTTAATTAAATTTTTGAATCCCTAAACAATGTCAAAAATGCATTAAAAATGAGCACTTGGGCTGAAGGATTGCAGCACCCAAGTTTGCAACCAAAATCACTATATATACTGGGAGCTTCAAACTGGAATATGGCTCTGCCTGAAAGGATCGAACCCTACAAATTATGCTTCAAAAATCCTTCTCAAACTTCTTCTCCAATAAATGATAAAATGTTGAGTTTATATAATATTGAGAATACAATGACAAATCCCAAATTTGGCCCAGCTATGGAGAAGTTTCGAATCTAAACTGCCTTACCAGGCCTCCTTCAAAAAATCACTATCTTTACAAGTAAACCCTTGTCAACTACCAACATAGCATTGACCTTCCTTTCCTCTACTAACTAGTGATGTGAATGAAGCAAACTTCTGATCACAAAACCCCAGCTGAAAGGAGAAGCTTCAGATAACTGAAGATTCACCAAAGTAATCACAACTGGAAATCCAAATTAGCACAGCTTGAAGCAACTGAATATTACTTCCAAAGAGCAACCCTTCAGAGGATATCTCACCCCCTTAGTTATGCAAATCCAAGGGAGACTATATTCCCCAAAGATCAACTGACTATCTGAAGACCAACTTGGCTCCACAATAGACTATGTGACTGAATCACAATCTGATGTCAAGATAAGAGATAAACAACTGGATGATCCAATGCAAGACCCATAGGGTCTATTTATTCACTTTTTAGTAGCTTCCTCTAGAAGTCACTTAAACATTCTAGAAGCATCCAAATATTCTTATGAAATAAAGTGCATTTTTATAAAATATAACTTTATAATAAAAAGTGCATCTCAACATCAAATTATAAAATTGGCCCCGAATAAAGTAACTTTACTTTATAACAAATGTAGGCCCAAATCACTAATCACAAGTAAAGCCAAAAAATGCCAAAATAGTCACTGGGTGACTCTCTCCACATTGCCACAGTCAACGAGAGCCCGTGATAGACTGATCCGGCATGCCAAATGATGTCAGCTAGAATGGAGACATGACAATCCGTCCTTCCTAAAATTGCTTGTCCCCAAGCAATGACTAAAAACCAATCAATCCACCTAGATCCCAAATGTAGTCATGAACTATACTACTGTCAATCAATGCAAGCTCCTATAATATCCTCTACAATATAACCAAGAGGAATCCATAATCAAACTGACAAATACAGTTCAACCAAACTCCAAAATCACAACTGCCACAGCCAGGAACCCATGAGACACAAACTCTTAGAACATCAGAACCCAAGTAAAGTGGACAACTCAAACTGCCAACACAGTAAATACCATCAACACATCCCACTAGCCTATGTGGAATGTACAATCCAACTCTGCAACAATGGTGAACACTCCCGAATGAAACTATACCAAGTATGGAGAATCCACGCACTATACAACTCATGCAGTCAACACAACTCTGCAGATCACTGGCCGCTGTCTCATAACCATAACTCCCATGCACGGCTGATGGCGAAAGGACATCACAAGATAAACAGCAAGAAATAGAACCCAAACCAAATCTGCCTGCCATCAACTCCTCAACACAAGGATCAAATGCAAACTGATGTACATACCCTGTAGTATAATGTTGATAAAAAGAACCAACCTCAGTCAACAGCTCACCATGCACAGGTGATACAACCCACTACGACTGATCGCCAGCTAAGTCAGGAGATGTCATAGCCAAAGGAGTAGAATCAATAACAATAACCGCTGAAGCATCACTCCCAAACTCCTGCTCTAAGTCATGTATTATCAAGTTGTCAACCGCAAAACCTATCACCATGTCATGCCCATCACAACTCTCATCCCATGGCATCAACCCATCCCATAACTGATGACAAGCACTAAGGACCAAAGTACATCTACGTATCATCATCTCATCAACATGGTCATCAAAGGTAAATTGGTAAGCATACCTCACAATGTAATGCCGATAAGATGCGCCAATCTCAGTCAATTACTCAGACTACAATCTAGATGAAACTAATTGCAACCGATCACTAACCAAGCTGGAACTGACTACTACCTCCGAAGACATCACCAAGGGAGTAGTATCACTAGCAAGAACCATGCCAACTGTCAGCTCACCAACATCACACATGATCTCTGATACAACATCCCTAGTCTCTGTGCCATCAGTAGTGGAGACCACCACCATGTCAGGCATACCACAACAATCTACTGCAACACCCAACTCAACTGAACCTGACTTTAGTGGAAATGAACCCAATATGCCAATGCTAGTATCAAGGATGGATGCATCCCCATCTCCACTGTCTTTGACAATCTCGACCATGGACATCCTTGGATCACCAGACACCACAACCTGTGACTGTACAGAATCTGGTAAAGACTGCAGTCGCTCTAACTCCATGGTCATCTCAGCCAAATAAAATTGTGACTCCTCGAAAGCCAATTGTGTACTCTCAAGAATCTTAGAAGTCACCTCAAGCTACTGAGTAAGCTCACTCGCCTCATCTTCCTTGGCCAATAATGCATCGTACAATGTACTGCCCCACTCCATAAGATAATCTCTATCGGCTACCAACTGCATATAATTCTATCTCAGAATCCGGATAGCCTCCCATAAAGAGTGGATCTCTGTCAAGGAAAGATAATTGCCTCCCTGCTCATCACTAGTAGGAGAACCCCATCCATAAACTACTAACAACTGACAAGCAGCATTGAAATTCTGGCAAGCGATAGCAATGTCTTGCTCACTAACTCTCAACTGACTAGACACATGATGGCACTGGCTAGACTGTCTCCTACAATCCTCCTCTGACTCACTATCCAAAGGAGTATCCTCAAAGTTACTGGTCTCTAGAGTATTACCATCCATATCCTGCGAATCAACTCCAAAGCTCATATCAACATACAGAGTATCAAAAACTGTAGCACCGCTATCCAACTCCTCTGTACCAAAAGAAACTGTCGAGGAAAATAAGTCCTCAAAACTGCCCACTGCATCCTCCTGGATGTCATCAATGCCAATATGATCCTAGGACTCATCTGTAAACACGGCCAAATATGAAAGATCATCAACACATTCCAGCAAGAATGGTCGACTGGATATATGAACAAAGCCCAACACCGGTGTATAAAAACTAATACCAACATCAGACAAGCTACTGGCACAAGAAAGGACAACACTATGCAATTTGCTAATCAAATCCATGATAGCACCCAAACAATCACTACTACCAAAAAGTGATAAAGATCTCCAGTCAACTGAATCCCAAATGCCAATATAACAATCCCGAGTCCATATTCGTAAACTAGAATCAGCCGGTAACTCAAGCAAACTCCTCACTTGAGTAATATGACTAATACCAACTAACTCCACATACCTTTCTGACACTGTCCATGTATCCTAGATGTGAATGCAAGATGAACTCACAACATTATCAACGACCACATATGATCCGCTTGCCATAGAAAGTTGAGTATCAGGTGTGCAAGATGAAACTAAACTCAACTCCACGCCATGCTCATCCCCATGTCTCTCCAAGTCCTGTAATGCCAATGGAGTATTCACCAAAGAAGCTCGAGTGTCCTCAAGCTCGTGAGAAAGCCTATCAACTTCCTCCTCCTTCCTCCTCAAGGCATTTGAATAGTCTCTGGCAAGGCTAAGAAGATGGTCACGATCTGATAGAAGATGTAAATAACTCAACTTCATTGTTCACATTCCTTCCCTAATCACCTGTAAGTCAACACAAGAAGACTCTGCCTAAACTCCCTTATGTCTGCCCTGTAACTGAATCATCCGGATGTGATCCTCTATCATATCTTGCATCCTGTCATGATGAGATAATGAAGTCACAATATTGTCTTTGCTCACCTTCAGCTGGTTGGACAAATCATGCGAAGTACTACCAACCTCAACCTCATGTGATGAAGTATCCAAATGTGCCTGGTACTCCCTCTCAGCAAAGTCATGAATAGTCAATGTTTGCTCATCTCTACCAGGTATCTCACCATCGTGCACAACAACATCCTCAAAATCATCATCTGAACCCTCTACACTGTAGTCACTGCCTGTCGTAACCAAACCATCTTGAGTACCTATGACATCACCCTCTGGTGACCTATATACAACTGTCTCAACTTGAGTATCAAGTTGACAGTTACTATCAATTTTCATAATATCCTTCACCACTTCCTCCTATGGCAGAGTAGAATCTGAGACCTCTGCCTAGCTGCAAACTAGTTTCTCGAACTCCTCATGCAAGTTCTTGGTAATTATGTCATCTGCCCTATGAGAAGATCTGCCAAATAGAAATCCAGTCAACTTATCCACCTTAGCTGGGTTGGACAGTATGTCATTCATCATACGGTGGTGCTTAACCAACTGTTCAAACATGTCATGGCTTATTTTCTTAAGTTCATCTCAAATATCTAAATAACCATCCTTTCTATTGTTTCGACTCTGGATCTTCCTACTTTGTTTATCAGCTATCCAAGATCATTTCCTCTGAGACTCTGTACTATACCTATCCATTCTGGATAAATTAGAGTGTTGATCACTCATACAAGACGGCTCTTACCCAACAGAATGGCAAGAAAATCACTCTGATACCACTGTAATGTCCCGTACTCAATCGGACATCAAAAAAACTCTAATCTTGTACTTGCAAATTAAAACAAACATTAAGCACGCAATGCAAATAGGAGAATTTTAGAGGTATAGTATAATGCAATTGTTTCACCAATGGTTAAGTACAGTACATTGGAAATTAACATAGTTCAGCTAGAGACATTATGACGGATACTTAAAGTCTGATTGCAAAACTTAGCCAATTCCTCATATAGCAATTCTCCACTATGGCTGAAAGATATTACAAATATTTTCAAGTAAGGGCAAATACTAAATGGGAATGAAATAGATGGAACCTGGAATACAGTACTTTATTACTCAAATGCAATCCCGGTTGCGTCAAACTCTGCTCAATAAACACCCAATCTGCAAACTCCTGGATCACTGTGAGATATCTATGGTGCATCTTCAACTTCAAGAACAATCCTGGGATAGCGCCAGGCCTACTACAGTCTGTATAATTTTGTTGCTTCTGTGAATTAGAGACTCCTCACAACTAACTCAATTTCTAGCCCTGCGACCTTGATAGTAATATTTTTGGATGCCTGGCACCTGCGTTTTACATTTGCAATTTTTTAATTAAATTTTATAGACAGTCGAAACTGCCTGTGACAATAACCTGTGATTTCCCCCTTTTTTTATTTTTTTTGCTCTGAAAATTGTGATGAAAATTCTCAGTACTAATGGCATAGCATCCTGAGGGTTTATGTTCTTCAAGAATGGGCAAGACTTCAATCAACATGCCTAGCTATGGTGCCAACACAGGCTAGAAAGAATGACTTCCAGTTTGTGCTTCAAAAATCTCAATTTGAACCAGTAAACCCTGTGAATTATTAATTAAATTTTTGAATCCCCAAACAATGTCAAAAATGCATTAAAAATGGGTGCCTGGGCTGAAGGATTGCAGTGCCCAAGTCTGCAACCAAAAGCGCTACATATACTGGGAGCTTCAAACTGGAATATGGCTCTACCTGAAAGGATCGAACCCTACAAATTCTGCTTCAAAAATCCTTCTTAAACTTCTTCTCCAATAAATGATAAAATGTTGAGTTTGTATAATTGTGAGAATACAATGACAAACCCCAAATTTGGCCCAGCTATGGAGAAGTTTCGAATCTAAACTGCCTTACTAGGCCTTCAAAAAATCACTGTCTTTACAAGTAAACCCTTGTCAACTACCAACACAGCATTGACCTTCCTTTCCTCTACTAACTACTGATGTGAATGAAGCAAACTTCTGATCACAAAACCCCAGCTAAAAGGAGAAGCTTCAGATAACTAAAGATTCACCAAAGTAATCACAACTGGAAATCCAAATTAGCATAGCTTGAAGCAACTGAATGTTACTTCCAAAGAGCAACCCTTCAAAGGATATCTCACCCCCTCAGTTATGCGAATCCAAGTGAGACTCCATTCCCCAAAGATCAACTGACTATCTGAAGACCAACTTGGCTCCACAATAGACTATGTGACTAAATCACAATCTGATGTCAAGATAAGAGATAAACAATTGGATGATCCAATGCAAGACCCATAGGGTCTATTTATTCACTTTTCAGTAGCTTCCTCTAGAAGTCACTTAAACATTCTAGAAGCATCCAAATATTCTTATGAAATAAAGTGCACTTTTATAAAATATAACTTTATAATAAAAAGTGCATCTCAACATCAAATTATAAAACTAGCCCCGAATAAAGTAACTTTACTTTATAACAAATGTAGGCCCAAATCACTAATCAGAAGTAAAGCCAAAAACTACCAAAATAGTCATTGGTTGACTCTCTCCACATCACCACCAGTCAACGAGAGCCCGTGATAGACTGATCTGGCATGCCAAACGATGTCAGCTAGAATGGGGACATGACAAGTGATGGTTGAGAAAACACTGATTGATGGAGTTTACTGATTGAAGGAGAGCCCGTCTTCACACCAGTCATTATGGAAGTTGAAGACCCTTCAGAAGAGTTGTTCTTATGATGGAATATATATATTAGGATCCATAATAATGTGTTAGGCCAACTAGATTGTCTTGGAGATAGTTCCAAAGGTCTTTTTGAGTAGACCCTAGGTATACGACCCTAGAAACAAGGGTTTGGTGGCTATAAAATTTGGTGAGTGGTGAAACCTTATAAACTTGAAAACCTTGTGTTTTAAAACCTTAAGAAAGATTTTTTCATGCTTTGGGGTGCAGGAGTAAGTGCATATATAAGTTGCTTTGTTATTTGTAGGAAATTGGGCCTAGTTTATGGGTGCTAGGGTAGTGGATCTAGCATTTTCTCCAAAGGATTATACCCTAAGTCTTGGAGAGGATTTAAGGAATCCAAAAGGGTATCTAGATCAACCATTAGTTTCTTGAGTTATTTGCAAAATTCTAGAGAAAAAGGTTGATTTATGACTGTTGAAGGCTACAAGCCTAGAAGGGCTATTGGAGTGGATTGGTGGAAGATGAGTTGACCAAAATTTGTATATTGGTGGAACATAGCAGATGGACCATATTAATATGTTATATGGTTTTAGAATCAAGGTGGAAGACCTATTTCAAGTTTTGACAAGATGGAGGCTCTAGGTGCACTGAGAGGCCTAGAATGGAGTTGGTGCCAAGAGAAGTTGGGATGAGAGGTTAGAGGAAGTGAACTTGTTCAAAATGTCTGATGTGTTGGCTCTCTAAAGTCAAAGCACTCTATTTGACCCTTGAATTGAGACTAACTCCTTGAGTAGATTCCAAGATGCTTGTAGAATCCTCAAGTTGAGTTGGGTTCCATGAGGGGATAGTAGAGGGCTCTACATCAGATTTGCTTGGTTGAGAGCATCAGATACACATGAATACAATGTAGCACATAAATTTTGAATTCACTTAAATGATGAATTACACATGTGAACACATGTAGCACATAAAGCATACACATAAATTTTCTTAAGTCATGAAGCATACATGTAGCACATAGATTATAAAGCATACACATGAATTCACTTAAGTCATGCACATAGCCCATACACATGAATTTAGGTTATGAAGAATGTACTTGAATATACATGAATATACTTAAGACATAAATTGTACACATAAGTACATACACGCAAGCATATTTACATACTAACAATGAATAAATGAATACACAATTAACAAATTGGATTGAATATCAAGTTTCATATATATCAAAATGAACAATAATTTTGTACATATTTACAAAATCAACATATCTAGATACAATGTGGCATACGCCATCTCAAAATGTGTCATATGACATCTCAAAATAAGAAGTTAAACTACAAATATTTCTAGGACATCCTATTCTACTGGTGGATCATCAAAATATAGCCTCTTTGAAGTACTCTTTGGCTCTGATGGATCCTGCATTCAAACACAAAAGTGAAACCCCAAGTTAGATTACTTAATTTATATGGTTTCTACAAATAAAAATTTAAAATTTAAAATCATAGTCAACAATAATAAATAAAATTTAAACTAAAATTGAACTCTCATGTACCTCGCCTCTCTGTCTCCTCATGCGGACAGGAGACCTAGTAATATATGTCCTTGGTAGAAAAGGAACAATGCCACCAATGTCGACATCGAACTATATATATATATTTGAACATGAGATTGATCTATGAGTTATACTATTTAATGTTAAATCCTTGGTAGCAAATATATGTTTACAAAATAACTGAATTAACATTAAAACTTATATGTGTTGAACTTTCTTCAGTAAATGTCAGTTGAGTCATCGGCAATACAAACCCTTGGTGTTCTACCTCCCTCAAACTAGGGGTGACCTACAAAATTCAAACAGATACTTCATACTATCATAACTTGATCATATTATATATACTTGATAGTAAAATACACACAAATAACTTTAGAAATATACATACCGTGGGGCTATCACTACGAATTGAGATGCTTGTGACTCTATCATGGTGAAAGGGTCTCACGACATCATCAGACACCACTTTCTGTCAAATAAACCATGTAAATTAAAAATGAGTACGCGCAATTGACAAGTATACATGTATGCATAAACAAACTAAATTACTTAATTACCTTACCCTTGTCAACGCCTAACACATGCACCCCCTCACATTGCCCCCCAATGGCAATTGGTGACACTTGCATCAGTATGTAATAAGATGATCATAAAAATTAGAAAACACATGTACATATACTATTATAATAATTTAAGGAAACCGATGAGAACATAAAAATATATGTATTCTGGAAGTGTCAAGGCCAAATGATATGACCGAAAGCATGGACCCCTTCACCTATGCCATCTCCTCCTCTGTCATCAACTGAACATAAATGTAACACATAAAAAAACATAAGTGGAAAATTATTATTAGAAAATTCTACTAAAAATACGAACCTTTAAAATTAAATACAATGTAAAAAGTGAACTGTTTACCCTTACCGTAACAGTAGGAGTCCATGGCTCTATATACCCTTGATGCACATCTTCATGAGGTGCTTCACTTCCTATAGTGTGCGATGTAGTATCGTCCACCTTGAAGACGTAGTTATATGCATCACTATCATTCGGGGGACCTAAGCACAATTTTTTTCACATAATGCAAGTGTGGGGCACACAAACATGTGAGCTTGTGGAGGATGTGGAAGGGCCAAAAGCATCAGTATGAGGAGGCAACAATGTCATGCTCTACATAACCAGCAGATCACTCAAGGTGTGAATGGCTCAAATAGTCTGTGAGCCAACCTCGGTAATAATATCAGGATGTTGCACTGTATGAGGTGGTGAAATCTTGGGAGGGGGGACATATTTGAGAGATTTCACCCGGTGTGTCCATGGCCTATCCTGAGGAGCGCCTAAGCCTACACCTTGGTTCGGTCTCATACTCCAATAATTTACCTTTTGACCTAGCACAAATTCAGTATACAAGTTTTTAATGAAATAAAATGGGACATCCAAATTGTTGTGAGGTGGTCTATCAAAAACCATCCACTAGCGGTCCCAAAAGTTGTCACATATTGCATCATTTGTACAGCATTTAATTGACAACTTGGGTTTTTTAGGGTCCTCTTTTAGACCGATTTTGGGATCCATAAAAAGATTGCATATGTCATGTTTTGTTATGTTTAGGTTCATAACTTGATAATAGTCAAGCCCATCATAAAATTGGGCGTGCATGGAATCGTGCCAAAGAAGTGCAACATTATGTTGCTTTGTAAGTTTCTCCATGTTTTTAATAATGGAGTTCAATGTGGAAAACATGGGGCACAATGTGGGGATATTAGCATATGTGGTCTGATATCCTCTAAGTTGATTTAGATTGTCTCCTATGAGATCTTCTAAATGGCGAGGGTTTGAAAGTGGGAGATTGTTTGGAGGTGGTTATGGATTATTTGCGGGATCATTGGGAGGGTTTTGTTATTGATTTGAGTCCATGTCTGATTACAATTAGAACACAAATAGATAATTACAATCAATTTAAAAAAACAATTAAAAAAACTCATTTAAACCCTATTTTTTATATAAAAAAACTACAAATTTCAAATTAAAAACAATAAAAATAATAAAAATAATAAAAAGTTAAAAATTAAACTTACCTATTGATATTGATCAAATCGAATATGAGATATGATCGAATATTCGAAACCCTTAGAGCCGCATTCAATTTTTTCACAATAAAAATGTTGAACGCAGTCGCGGGCTATGTAAATATAATTTACTGGCAAAAATTGGATATCTGATAATATCGGATATCCAATTTTATCAAATATTTGATTAAGCCTTGTGCTTTGGGTTTTGGCTTGGCCAGGTGTACTGACACCCAGGCCTACTAAAAATTCAACAAACTTTTTAGTGCGGTTTTGGACAAATGAAAAGTTCATTTTTTCACATCGCCACTTTTTGGCATACCATGATCCTACACATACCCCCAAATACCAATGGTCATTGTGTAAAATCAAACCTCTCTCCCCTTTAATAGAGCCCACAATGGACTAGAGAAAAACATGTTGAGCCTCTAAAAAGAGAGTCTCAAGTAACAATAAAAGATTCAAAATAAAAAATAGCTAATCTATACAAGTTTATATAACATGCATATGTTCACTATTTTTTGAATATAATATCCTAGAGAAAATAAAAAATTTAATAAGCATTTACGAGATACAAATATGGAATGGATTCAGTGTTATGATTTGTATTCAACCATAAAGAAACTTAGTTAATCTCTAGTTATTTCACAAGTTACAAGTTACACATAATGAAAACTTGTACGAATATAAAACTAGATTATAGAAGGTAATGTACAAAGTAACAAAAAGATGGAGAAGGCCTTCAAGATGGTTTTGACCTTCAAGAGAAAATTTGGCCCTTCCGATTCTTTAAAAAAAATTTAAAAATAAAGAAATGAATTCAACAAAGAAGAATATATCACTTGTAAGCAAATTGGAAACTGACATGTTTAGCTCAAGCCACTTGTATTAGGAAGATATGTCCTGCTAGATATGTTAAATTCAACAAACATGAAGAACAACCACCCAAATTAGAAGATGAAGAAAACTTAGAAACTTGACTTCAGAATAATATGCTCATTCAAATCTATGTTGCAATTATTAGCCATTAGTAATTTATCTAATCAAAATTATTTAACTTAGATTAATCCCCAGCAAAGCATTTTTTTCCTTTTCACCATCAAAGAAATTTAAAAGTTATCACACTACCATCAAATTTAACTCTTATCTTTCATAGACATGTAAGCTCTACATCTCTGCCCCATATTACAAGAAACACTACCAATGCAAAATTTAGATTCTCCTCCCCAAGAAAGCTACCAAGATCAAACCTTTAATAACTACCTTCCCATACATAATTAAAAAAATTCAAAACCCACCAAATTTTCTTGCCCTAAAACTTTGATGCAGTCAAGGATGGTGGATCTAATTAAGGATAGTCCAAACCTTGTAGCCAATAGAATAACATAGCGGAATACTCAACAACACAACAACAAAGTAATTGTTTAACTCTGATTTTCATTAACATGCCCGGTTGTAAGGCCTTCCGGGTTAGGGCCAATTACAATCAGAAATAATTATGCAAGATCCAAACAGATCCAATACAATCTCAACTAGTTCAACTCTGAAGACAATCAGAAGTTGATGGAAACCCTAAGGCAGATCTAAGCTTGAGCTCGCAAGCCTCCAAGAAATCTCCTTGTCTCCAAGTGTGCAACCACTAGCTCTGATACAAACAACTATCAAAAATCAATCTGATCTGCAAGATCATGCAAGATCTTTTCCACAACTTCGCCAACTCCAACTTTCAGAACCTCAGATCTGATCTGCTAAGTCTTCCAAGTCATGAACTTCTATTGATCTCCTGAACCTTAAACAACTACCCCAAACATCCTATTAATACTAGTCATCAGCCACAAGTCGGCTGGATGAAACCATTAACTCCCCCCAACAAATATTAAATTCAATACAAGTCAGCATCAAAATATCCTCACAAACATTTAATCCAACATGTTAGCCTGTAACAACGGCTACCAATAATAAATGCATCAAGTCGGTCCAACAAATCACACAGAACTCCAGTCGGTAAACTAGAACTACCAAGCAACACTGAAATAACCAAGCATGACAGGCATCGCCGAGCACCAATGTCAACCAAGCACCACAGACATCATTGAGTAACACTTTCACCGAGCGCCAGAGGTTACCGAGTTCCTTCAGTGACCGAGCTTCCTTCAATGACTGAGGTCGTCGGTCAAGGTTGCAACCAAGTAACACTGGCCAAACATGCACCTCCCATGCAGATTCATCGAGTACCCTAGAATGCCCCTTCATCAAACTTCCAATCCAACTACCACTGAGATTTCCAATAACCACTTTTGGGTGAACCCACAATAGTGGGTTACACTTTTTTGCCAACTTTGACACTGAAATCTACATTCTAAAAAAAAACTTCACATTCAAACACCTATTGTCGCTAAACCATTATAAATTTGAAGATGATGTAAATTAGAGTCTTTTAGCATTTTGTGTGTAGATTCTAAATATATATTTTTAAAAAAATTTGGAATTGATTTGAATCCATTTTTCTATATCCCTCAAAATCTAGTTTTTTTCATAAAACAATATTTTTAAAGAGTGACACTCACTCGTTCAATCATAAGCTTTTTTCCTAAAATAGATACGAATGTTATTCTTTTGAATTTAGTTTTTTGACATCCATATCTAATGTTGGCAATTGGTTTCATAACTTTATCCTCGGTATTTCATATTTTATTAAGGTTTGAAGTTGAGCTAATTGTAACTTTGGCATATGTTCATTTGTTCAATTGTAACTTGTTGTAAATATGTGTCCAAATTCAAGTTTGTTTTTTTTAAGAAAGAGGACCTCAACACCTAGTGCATAGATATTTTTCAACAAAATCACTCTTTTACTATTTCGTCATAAGTGTTGACCATAGAGGTCGATGTTTGGTGAGAAACATATGTTTAATTAATCTTTAAAAAATCATAAAAAGTTTAATATATATGAAAATCATAACCATTGGAAAGCTCTTTCTAGGTACTACCGTCGTGCGTCAATATTGTTCCCTTTGAGTCCTCAATGAGCTTTGAAGGCCATAAAATTGTAGAAAATGGGAGAACTTAGGGGGATCATTTTTAACAGGGGGTTTCAATAGAAACCTCCCCTTTTGATAGAAACTCATTTATATCAAAATTATAGGGGATAAATTTAAATAGAAACTTCTTTCATTTTTTTAAAAACCCTATTTTAAGGGGATTCAATTAAAACACCCTTTTGATCGAAACACCTTTATTATTAATTAAAAAATTAGAGAAAAAAAACACTTTTGATAGAAAGTGAGTTTCAATTGAAACTTAAGGTGGGAGAACTTTTGATCGAAACCATTTTTGGCTTTCTATTAAAAGTGGAAAAAATGGAAATTTGGTTGAAAGTGTTGAATTCCTTCCTCTAAAAAAGTGTAACCCACAATTATGGGTTCACCCTTATTATATTATGTAGGAAAATATAATAAAATAGATTGCAACTATTCTAGAGATTTGGAAAGTCCTAAATAAACAAAGAAATCAACAATCCCTTCCACAATTGAAGGCCTTAGTAGAAAGTACGAGCAAAACTAAAAAATGAAAAGAGCAATAGCTAGAGATGGCACATTATCCATTGAAGTAGAGCGACACCATCCACTATCCATTTTCCACCTCTCAGCTGCATGAAACATACATGAAACTCAAATTGTCAACTTTCCCCAATTGTGAACAAATGTGTGAACAATCTACAAACCTAATCACCAAGTGATAAAATATTTTGCATCAATATTTTGGGTAAAGAAATTTGCATCAATATTGTGTATTATATTTATATCACACTATAATATTTTTAATTTAATTAGAGTTACTTTTCAATCTCTATTAAAAATGTTACTAAGTACAATATCTTGTAATGATGAATAATTCCTAGTTCCAACACTATTTTAGTAAGTAGCTTTAATTAAAAGGGATGATTTAAAGAGAATCACTTTTATTACTCACATATATTTTTCCATTATATAGAACTCGTTTGGATTCCATATCCATGTACCATTGGTTTTAGCAACATTGTCTGATTTTCTATTGGATATAGTTATATATGAATGTAGAGTCCACACCACTTGACAAAAAGTTATGAGACACTCAATTGACTGGTAATTGAGTATATGTTTGTTTTCTAAAAAAATCAAATAATCGATACATTTGTTCAATATGCATCTTGAGAAGGATATCTTGAGACATAATTTAGATATTAGTATGTATATATAAATAGCTAAAGTGTGTAGTCAGAGACTATGTATGTGCATAGTATGGATAATTATAATAGCTTATTCATATGCCATGAAAATAGTATGGAGTAAGTAAAGAAACTTGAGTGATCCTTTGAAACTACAAAGAATCGCTTATTTGGAAGATAACACACTATGATTAGCAACAATCTTGTACATTGTATCCTTGGCCCTGCACGTGATCCTTCTACCTCTTCTACCATGGATGTCAATCCCATTAAGGGGGCTTTAAAAAATTAAAACATTTTTTGAGGTAGTTTATCACATAAAACTATTAATTATCACTTGTATTTTATGGAAATATAATGGTTACATCAATTGTGAATTATATTTTTAAGTAATATTTTTGAAATTGAAATTGAAAAACAAGTCTTTTTTTATTTAGTAAACCAAATCTAGATGAAAGACATATGCAATTTTTCATATACTACTTTAAAGTGTAGTTTAACAAGTGGCATGGTGTTATTATAAAAAAAAAATTATTTATAGATTTCAAAGTATTTAGTCCCAAATGAGGTCGTCCATGATATTATATTGCAAGAGAAGTAGTAACACAATTTTGGGTAAAAAATTCATCAATATTGAAGCTCTTCTTTTCTCTTTCAAATATTTGTATTGGCTTAGAAGAACTTAAAATTAATTGGTGCACTTGGATAAATTACATGAGCACCCCAGCCCTCTCCCTATTTTACCCATTCTTATCTCTATTGTCATTGAAGGACCTAGTTAGATGAGGGAAGAGGGGGAAAAGTGTTTTTCTATGTTTGGGAACAAGTATTCCATTATATTTGGTGTGGTTCACGTGTATCACACATAAATAAGCCACTTTGATTTATGGAAGATACTTGTTAGGGTTTGGACTCAACTCCAAGAGCCAATCTACAAAACATCCTTCACACACAAGAGAGAAATAACATTACAGATGCTATTACACCAAAGAGAAGATGAATTTGAGGTGAGTACAAATGTACAAGGGGACCTTCTTATAGGGAAATAGTAGAGGAGAAGAGATCCCAAGATATTGAAAAGTGTCTCAATCTCAAACAAGAGTAGGTAGAGTCAACAACCACTCAACTACCCAATTAAGGGATAGTCACCTAAGTTAAACTTATGTAAATGTAAATTGTAAAATCTAATCACTCCAACAATACTTAAGACCTTAGGTTCTCTACTACAACTCATTTTAGTGAAATCATTTTGATTTCCAATCCTAGCAACAATGTTTTGGTGATTTTATCCTAATGAATTGTAATAATTTGGTTAAATGTTGCACCTTTACTTTGCCAATCTGAAATGAATCTCCTCAATTGCCTACCAAAATTAACACATGGCCATTTATATTATCTCTATAATAAATTTTTACTTCAATTAGCTTAAACTATTCAAAAGAGAGCAAAAAATAACAATTCAATTTTTTAAAAATTAACCTCCCATTGAAAAATCACTCCATGTATGGCCTACATCCTCCCACAATTGTGAAAGAAAGTGATGATAAAATAAAATATATATAATTACTTAAACTAAAGGTCATATTGTTTAAAAGAGAAAAAATAAGAATTCAAATTTTAAAGAGTTAACTTGCCATTAACAAATTATTAAGTATGTGTTCTCCATCCTCCCACAATTATAAGAAAAAGTGGTGCTAAAATAAAAGAAGAAAATTTAGTTAGACTATTTATCTTAAACTGTTTAAAAGAGACTAAGAGAATTCAAAATCTTAAGAATTAACCCCCCATTTAACAAATCACTTAACACATTGTCTCCATCCTCCCACAGTATAAAAGAAAGAAGTGATAAAATAAAAGAGGAGTTGGTTGGACTAAATAAAATGTTGTTAGATGGTATTTTCAATAGATTATGAGTAGTTTGAGTGTTTTTTCTTTTTATGTACTCATTTGCAATCTTAATTTCAAGATATTCTTGTTCAAAATTGAATATCCATCTATTTGGTACTCAAACATTAAGGTGTTTATTTATTTATTTCATTTTGTAATAATCTATGAAATATGGTTGTCTTTGTAGACGAAACAATTAAGCAATTGAACACTAGTGAAAATCTAAACCAATCTCCTCAACCTAAATTACAAAGCTTAACTTGCACATCATTTTCCAACACTTATCCAAAATATCTCTTAGAAGTAAAAAAAATTGTACACTATTTATCTTCTCTCATGCACATAAAGGTCAAAATAGTACTCTAACAAACTGGCTTAATATATAATTTTCTAATTTTCCACTCTCGTAAGCATTTTTAGATTTAAATTTGTATATTTTTATGTCTCAATCTTTCATATATTATTGAAAATTATTCAAACAAAAGAATTAAAAAAATATAAATGGCTAAATCCAAAAACAATTACAATCAGAAAAACTAATGCCTATAACCACAAAGCTACTTTTCAAAACTTATCATTACAACATATTGTTTATTGAATATATTGCTTGACAGATACTGCTTTCCTCAAAACTTATCACCCAAAACCGTCACCATCTTGGCAACCGGCATCAAGATGATTGCGAGGCATTCAGAGGAGCAATCAATTAGCGAGGATAATACCCAAACTGACAGAGGAATTTGAATCACATTTCTTCTCTTCTTTCCGATAATACCCAAACTGAATTTTCCTTCCAACCCAAATGACGTGACTTGCTCGATCAGATTCATCAGATGTAATGTCTACGTTGTTTGGTGAGATACAATTCCCTTGACTGCCATGGGCCCTCCAGTACTTCACATCAGATGCTTTTAATTTTATCTCACACAATGATTATACGAAATACTGTCTCATCAAACAAACTAATCAACAATCAAATGATTTAATCGAGCCTCAAATTAGACGAAATGGCTATGCAGCGGATTATTTCTATCTGATATGACTATTTTTACTTTTCAATAAACTGTCATATCATGAGGTAGAAATAATCAGGTGGATATCCTTTGCCCAAATCCCATTTGTTTCTTTGTTCATAAATAATAAATTATATGCAGTCGATCCGGGAGGTGACGTAGAAGACCAAAAGATTTTCCCACATTTGATGACGAAACACTGTGGAATTGAATCTATTACTTTCCAAGATGCAACAGACCCGGCTATGATATCGTTCCAGTGCTTTTTTAAGACTAAACTAAATTGCTGACTTTGACATTGTTCATTGATCGAGTTCGAGGAAACAGCTGTTATTCTTGGTCTTTATAAAAGGTGGAATCCAAAACGTAAAGAATTCTGCATTCTTATTACCGCCAGCGACTTCGACCAGGAAGGGGATTCGGCACGTTGTCTAAAATAAGAATACGCGGCCATTATCCAACCGGTGGGATTAACAGGTCAAGTTTGTTTTTTTAGCTCACATTAAAAAGAAGCTAGCAATTGGACAGTTTCAGGTTTGAAAAGGGATTAACTGGTGTGTTCATTGGATCTTGTCTTTTACATGAAAAGTTTTCCCTATAACATGTATAGTATAAAATGTTTTTTCCTTAAATTATTTTCCAATAATAAATTATCATATTATATTTTTGGAATTCTAATCTTAAATTTAGGATGATAATTGTTAAATTTTGCAACCAAGACTTTTGCTAACTAAATTTATACTTCATCATTAGAGTACATGAAATAATAAATCTTATATATTGAATTCTTAACATCGTGGCGTATTCTTTCTATTAAGTGGTCTCTACAAATCTGAATCAAGCATAACACTTTTCTCAACTAAACTTGTGTAAGAGTCAACACTCATGTGAGAAACTAATCATCAAAAGCATCCCACAACTAATAAGCTAATAGCTTGCTTCAAACTTTCTCTTATGGGGAACCTTCTCTAATTGCAAGTTTTTTCTAGCCTTAACCATGAAAAGAACTATAATCACACTCCAAATTATCTCACCAATCAAACCAAGAGAAAAAGTAAAAGCCAAGATTCAAAAATCTCTATTGAATACAAAATTCAATTTTAAAATTTTTCAAACGAAATTGTAAATTTCTCTACAATACTTTTTCCATCTCACTAGACCACATGGATAAGTAGTTAATATGTATAAGCTCAAACACCATGTACATAACACATTTCATCATTTGTAAAATTGCAATAAATAAATCCACTCTTGTACATAGATGTGTGCATTTGTATTTCTTTCCACGTGACCTCAAGCTTGTGCCTATGAAAGAAAGTCAAAAAATATCTATCGAGTAGAATCTTAAACCACTAGCAATAATGATCTACCTAAGAAAAGCCACTTACCATGAACATGTGTAAATAAAATAATATCTTTCTTTCACCAAGAAACTCTTTCACATGGTCATCATCATACATGCTTACCTCTAAACTAAAATCAAGCAATGTACCATGAAATAATTCAATAACTAACAATAATATATACTAACTACTATACTAATTCCAAACACTCTCTAAACATAATTGTATTCCATCCTTAGAAAACTAGAGAAACATTTTATAGATCTGCTAAACTCAGCAATGCTTAGAGGCACCATCTACTGGATTGATGGTTTCCTCTACAAGGGTTGGGGGTGTTGCTCTGGCTGAGGGTGGTACTTATGTTCCAAGCTATGGTGGCTCTAGTGGTTTTGGCCTTGGGATTGTCAAGGATGGGGTTCTCGCGCCCCCCCCCCCCCCCCACACACCAAAAATAAAATGTACTGCTAATGGTGAAGGAGCTACGCTCATACAGCCAAATTTGTTGCTACAATCCCTTCAAAGGTGAAAGCTACGCCTATTACCTATGCCAAAGCCTCCCTTGTGGTGGTTTGCAGCCTAGATGTAATAGATAACATGGATTTATACCAAAGTCATGGATTGATTTGCAGATTTGTGGGCCTTTGGCCCTCTCTTCCAAATTTACATTCTTGGGTAAGTAATTCTTAGAGACCCTTAGTTTCTAGTGATATTAATTGTGCAAAGGAGTTTTTAATTGCATCATTTTCCTCTTCTGAAAATCATGAGTTGATTTTGAACAAGTCATGGATTTGGGGAAATCATTCCCTTTCTATCAAATCCTAGACATCATCTTTCAACCCTCTTATTGAACCACTCAATGTGCGGTCTGTATGCACCCTAAAATGGCCGCCTAGACTTTGGGCCCCCATTTAGCAATTTATCAAATCCCTGAATCAATATTTTCAAAAATTAGCATTTTATCAATTATATCAATTTCCTTGATCAAATCATAATCAATTCAATATTTTCTAAAGTTTGAGCCTTATTTAATTTAAAGAGAAAAAAAATAAAAATTTTATTTAATTAAAAAAAACATGCTCCCTTTTAATTAATTAAAAATCTATTTTAATTAAATAATAAAATCACTTTATCCTAAGCCTTTATTTAATTAAAAAGAATTTCCTCCCCTTTTATTTAAATAAAAAATCCCCACTTTTCTTCTTATCCTATGTTGCACAAATAAAGCATTATTCTTATTTTATAAAAAGGGAAAAAACACTTTTTGTCTTATGTGGGACACAAAAGTCAACTCCTATTTTTCTATTGGAAGATATTTGTGCATAAGGATCAAGCTTCTATTTTTCTCCACCGTTGATTAAGTCTTTTGCCTCTTAATCTCAATGGTCCATTTTCATCTCATTTCTTATAAAAGGAGAGCTCTCTTCCTCATTTGCATCTTAGGTTTTCATGCTAATATTATGCTGCGGGTTTTCTAGATCATTTGGAGCTCTCTTTGAAAACATTCTTGCATTCAAGCTTTGAAGACATTGTTGTTGCATTTTATTTAGCTTGTTTTCTTACATCATAGTGCATAATCATGGCATTTTTAGTATAGATTCTCTTTATGCAATAGATTAATCTCACATAGCTTAATAGAAGGATTTGTAACACTTGTATTTTCTTTTCATAGCATAGCTTGCATCTTTCATTCTCATAGATTAGTTTGCATTGCATTGCATCCATATTGATTTCATTGGAGATATTGGCATTGTTGCCTTTGTGTTTGATTTGGAATCTCTCATTGTGGGGTTGACTAGCAAGGTCATGAGTTTATAGCTCTAGCTGAGAGCAATTTTACAAATCTTGCAACTCCATGCATAGAGAGCTATGGATCGATTTGTGAGGGCTCATTCTTGAGTTTCCTTGCATGTAAGGTTTCATAGAAGTGCACTACTTTTGTGTGTACATTTTTTGTGCCCACCATGGGGCAACCCACTTTTACATGCTGGTTTTTTATTATTTTTGGAGCTAACCCTTGTGCAGATTTGTTTGGAGACGGAAAACTCTAGATTTTGAAAGATTTGATCATATCTCCCAAACAGCTTGGTGTTTTGGTCTGAAATTTTTTTCAAGTTGACAACATATCAGAGAAGCTCCAATAAAAAATTTAGAATTTTTTGAAGTATTTTCAATTTTTTATAATTTTTTCTTGATTTTTCATAAAAAATTAATTTTCGACGCAAATTAACATATTTTTCAAAAAAAATTACATTATCAGAAATCTCTTCAAATTCTACAGGGGGTCCATTCTTTATGTTTTAAATTTCGGTGCAATATAGTGGCTCAAATAATTGATTTACAAAAAATGGTCTGTTTTGGTAAAATGGGTCTCTAGGGCACAAATGAAGAGATTTTTCTGAAATTTTTACATTTTTGGAAAGCTCTATTTTTTTAGCAGGGATCTCTATTTTTTATTTCCATTTTTTTTGCCGAAATCATATCGAAAAAATCAAATCTTGTTGACTAGGTCAAATGCAAAAGAAATAAACTTTTGTGATGAGTATGCACTTATTTTTCATTGTTCAATGCATGATATGAGTTATCATTTGGATTATTTGCTGGCTATTATTGCTCCTAAAAATTGATTTTCAGATCTAACCCTAGGGTTTGCATAAGTTGGATATACATTGCATATCTTGTTTGCTTATTTTCTTGTCTTGTTCATTTGAAGGTGCTCTTGCTTTCATGGAAATTGCTTAAAACAAAGCGTTGGACTTGAGGTACTTTGTTCCATCTCTATAACATTTGGATTTTGGGATTAAAATTGAACCTCTCATGTGTTTGGCTTTAGTGTTTACATACTTTCATAGAACACATTTCAATTGATGCTCTTAATGGGAAATGAAAGAACATAGATTTGTTTTTAGAAGTTTATGTAAGTGAATGCTTGTGTTTAAACCTTAAGTAATTATTGGTTCCAATATCAAATATCTCATTGAGTGATTGAAGCCATGGATTCATTCCTTGTTTACATGAAGAGTTAAATGCACCACTTTGTGGACTCACTTCATATTTACTTGGAAAGTTAAATATTACATGGTTCAAACCTTTTTGCATTTGTGAGTAGTATTGATAAGCAACTTTGGAGTACTTTTGATTGATCTTGTTAGCTAAATTGGGTTGTTGGACTTGCTTATTCTAATCACCCCTCATTTTCACCCTTTGGATGCAAGGTCAGTATTCATACATAGGGGAGGGGTCTACTTGAAAAGAGCGTTAAGTGTTCCACAAAGTTTCCCCATTTTTATGTTTTCTTGATCTCATTAGTTTTCTAAGGTGTGGACTCACTTTGAGTTTGCGTGAGGAGTTAAATATTCCACCTTGTGAACTCACTTCACATTCACTTGAAAAGTTAAATGTTCCACTTTTGGACTCACTTCACATTCACTTGAAGAGTTAAATGTTTCACTTTTGGACTCACTTCACATTTACTTGAAGAGTTAAGTGTTCCACCTTTAGTGCTTTAAATACTTTTGATAGTGAATTACTTAATTTTATTTTTAGAAGGCCTACTTGAGGACACACCACCTCAAGGGACGACCTTAACTCCCGTGTTCTGACGGAGTATAAATAGCGGGTGGTGAATCGAAAGACACCTCTCTTGAGAATTGAGTTTGATATCACTCTTGGCTAAGCCTCAAAGAACTTTATACCTTTGAGAAGTGAAGGAGGAGATTTGGGTTACCATCTCCCCCCAGCTATGTGATTTTGGATTTTTCTCATCTATGAATTTGGGCCTCACATACCTTGCGTATATCGAGGACTCTTTTTAGAAAGCCACGTATATCCTTGTAGACAGCTTGTTAAGGTGTTGTTGTGTTCTATGTGTCTGCTAAAACATTTTCAAGAACATACACAAGTAGAATCTTTGAGTAGAATACTAAGTCACTATCTCTGTTCATGTGCAAGGTTGCTTTGTCCCTTGCCCATTTCTTGAAGACTATTTGCTTGAACTCCCTGGTTGTTGTTCTATGTGCTTGATCATCATTGCGAAATTTTTTGAAAGATCTAATTGAAATATTGAAACTGAGTTCCGTACTGCTGTAGTGAGTTCTCCTTAGAAGCTTGGTCTTCCTTGGTCAGTCCAGGTCAGATCTTAGGTGTTGTCATGTTGCTCAACATCTCAATGAACGTTATGGTATCAATTGCATAAGATGAATCTTAGTCTTCTTCTTTCTTCCCCATTTCCCATGTTCTTCTGAAGTCTTCTATTCCCATGAGAAATTCTTCTTCTTCTTCTTCTTGATTCTTTTCCTCTTATTATCTAGTCTATTTTCTTCTATTTTATCTCTTCTATTGCTCCTATGCTTGATTCTTCTTCTTCTAGAACCATGAATCTCAAATATTTGGTTTTGGAACCTTTATTAAGAATAGATGATCTTGAGCTCATTGATGTATTTGAAAAGTGTTGTTCCTCCAAAATTCTCATGAGTGACGAATTTATGACAAAAATAAAAGAAAAATTGATTAAATCAGATGCCTTTGCTAGAATCATACTCATGATCTCATCCAAATATTCTTCATCTTCTAAATCTTCTCATCATTCTTCATCTTCTAAATCTTATCATGATTCTTCTAAACACTATTCACATTCTTCATCTTCCAAATCTTATCATGACTCTTCTAAAAATTATTCAAATTCCTCATTATACAAGTCCTCTTCCTACACTAAGTCTTCAATTTCCTCTTCTTCACGATCTCATTCTTCTTCTACTTCTTCAAAGAGTCTTACTTCTCTTCACAAGACATACCATAATGAGCAACGTGATAGTCCTTATGATACCTCTTTCACGAAGAGTGACGCACCCACCTATGATGACTATGATGATGGATAATGTAGTGATACCTATGACACCTCTATTCCTAAGAGTCCTCCTAGTCGTGTCCTTGTGCTTACTGGAAATGGGTCCTCATATTGGAAAGATCATGATGGTGATCTGTATGATTCAGATTTTGAAAGAAACTTTGATGAGTTTTGTGAACAATACCTTGATTATAATCTAGCTACTACTGTTGAGGAATATAAAATGCACCGTGCTGATTTGAAACATAAATATTATAAGAATCCTTCCTCTAGGAACTCTCATGCTGAAAATAAAGATTGCACTCTCAAGCAAGATCATGTTAATGCTAAACCTTTGTCTTGTGATGGTTCCCTTCCATCCCCTACTTCATCCAATACCCATACATCTACTAAAGCTTCTGAATCTTTCACAAATCCTTCATTCAACAGAAGTCTTACTGCTTTTCATGAGATTCCCTATAGTTATTCTCAAGGGCTACCTCTTTAAAAAATTCAAGCTAACCTTCACTTGGCTGTGAATACTTTCAATAATGCTAAACCTAAAGAGCCTAAGCCTTTATGCGCTATAATGCCTACTTCAACTAGTCCTTCACCATCTTTTCTGAAGTCTTCCATACAATTCTAACATGCTTCCTTGTCCTTAGAAGTGGATCCATGTCAAGAGGACTCTAAAAATGATAAAGAAAAGAACATAAAGAAAGATCAAGATCAAGAACCCTCCATGTCATCCAATCATGTTCATAATATCTCTCATTTGTTTCATGGTTCTTTTGATCCTTTACACCCTTCCTCATCTATTCCACCATGTCTTAAATCTTCTCCTAAGCAAGATCAAGCTACTAATCACACCGTTGAGCTTATTGATAAAAAAAATAACCTTACTACACTTGCGCTTTCCAAAGATGATACTTCCATTAAGGTTATTAAAAATGGTGTTATTACTTCCAATGTTGAGCCTATTGAAAATAAAGAAAAAAATTATGCGCTTATGCTATCCAAAGATCCTTGTCAAGATCAAATTATTCCATCTTCTTGTTCTACCACTCCATGTTCGCTTCCACTTTCTACTCTTCCTAAGTCTTCGCAAGCTTTGAATAGTTTTATCAATGAAGTTGCTCCTATTCAAGATGTGCATGATCCTATTGAAAATCCTAATGCTCACTCTAAAGATGCTGATATCCTTGGTTGTCATATAGATCCTGATGAACTTATTGATTATCCTTTTGCATCTTCCACTTCCATCCTTGGACCTCTTCCACCACTGCTAAGAACTTCACATTTACCTTCCATATTAGGTCCTTATGTCCCTTCACTTTCCCCTCCTAACTCTCCTAATTCGTCATCCATCTTGGGTCCTTACGTCCCTCCATCTCCTATCTTTCCTCAAGATCAACATAGATGCATACCCTTGAATCCTTTTCATCCACCCACCCATCTAAACCAGTCATATTCTCCTCCTTCCACAAGTCCCAAGTCTTTTGGAAGCAACTTGAATGGTCAATACAAGAAAAGGAAGAAATATAAGAATCCATCAAAAAAAAAAAGATCACCATGTCTCCTCTAATCGACATGGAGGCATAAAGTCAAAAGAGATATCTAAGAAGAAAACTACAAGACAAGTATGGGTTCCAAAATCCATCATTGAAGATATTCTCTCTAAATCATCAAAAATAAATAAAAATCCTATGGCTATATGGATTCCAAAGTCTCTCTTGAAAGAGTCTGATGTTAATAAACAAGTGAAGTTGACATTCAAGCTTCCAAAGGCTTCCACTTCAACTTCTTCCAAAAATATTCTTCCATTCCATGCGCCCAAACTGCAACCTCTGCTAAACATTCTCCATATTCCTTCACGAATTCCTTCATTCAAGTTTCCTCCACCCTCTCGCCACCCTTCAAGGTGTGTGTTGACGTTGATCTTGCCTTCCTTTCCATCTACCCTTTCACAATCCTTCCCTTCATTATCCTTCTACCTTCTATCATTTTTCCTCATTTGTCTATTCCTCATATCTTCCAACCTCACTCATTTTACATAAAGCCTTATCCTTCATTTTTCTCTTCCATTTTCCTTTCCCTATCAACATCTTTGAGCATATCATTTTGAATCCTTGACATATCACGGTTTATCCTTTCAAGGAGCATTATTTAAAAAGCTTGACTTCTTCCAAAAAAAAAAGAAAGAAAAAAGAAAGAAAAAAATTTAAAAATTTAAAAATTTAAAATGTGCCTTGGTGTAAACCTGGAAACAAGCGCCTTAGTAGAAAAAGTAAAGAGAAATAAATTCATCCTATGGTGAAAACCACTCCCTTGTGGCACCTTGGATAAGTATCATGATGAAAACCTGACAATCAGGCATCATGCGTAGTTCTTCTACATGTTTCATCCATTCCATTTCATCTTTGATCTTGACAATGTTGAACTATACACGAACATTTGGCTATCTTGTGAGCTATCTTATGATGATCTTCCTTTCATTCCATTCATGTTTAGCCTTCATATTTATTTTTCTTCATTCATTCTAGCCTTTCGCTATCCTTTTCCCCTTTGGTCTTGATCTAATAAAAAGAGTAAAATACGATGCTATGAAGTCTCTTGACATGTCTACCCTCTTTGGACTGCATCCTTTCCTTCTTTTGCATTATGCTTTTGTGACTTATCCTATGCTGGCCTTTCATTGCTTGTCCAAATGCTCTTTACATGACTTTTTTTTCCCTAGCTTGGGTACTCTTGAAGAGTTTTCCTTTGAAGATTTCTTCCCTTCATTCTCCTTCATTCTCGTATCTTCTATCTCTTCCACCAATTTGCTAATCCCTCTTGTTCCCCACCTTGCTAGACACTGAGACTACACAATGTGATCTTGCTTGGGATTTTGATGCCCATTCTGTCTAGGGGCATCCTTTGTACATACTTATTGATCTTGAAAAATATCAAAAAAATTCATATACGATGCTGAAAAAATCCTAAAAATCATAAAAAGTCCTTAAAAAATAATAATAATTGCAATAAAATCTAAGAGGTGAAAACCTGGAAACAAGCGCTACTTGAGGCCTTTGCACTCCTATTTGTTAGCATGCATCCTCGACACTAAGCCTTTCTCCATCATGTCTTGACCTTATTTGGCATAGTCTGGAATTGGTCTTTATCTTTGTCTAGAGGGCATAACTGTTAGCATAGGTCCTTTAGGTGCGTTTGTCTCTTGGGGCATTTCACAACAGAGGTTTTTCAACACCACCCCAAACAGTATTTTTCAACACTACCCTTGCATCAAGTGTTTCTTAACACTTATCAGATGTCTTACCCAATAGTCTAAGTATGATGCGATATTTCTCATTGATAGATGTGATAACCAGAGTCTGACTCTATGACCAACACGCACACACTTAAACGATCAACTGCTTGAGATATGTTGACTTTATTTTTTTTGTGTGTTGTCTATGAGGATTTCTTTGATGAGTGGTCTCTCCCTAAAAAATTTTTGATGATGCATAGCTAGAAGACTGAGGGTATGAGAACATGTTTTCTTTTTTTATCTTCTTATGGGTATATTTTGTTGGTCCTAACTGTCATAAGCATTTATGCTGGTCTTACTTGACACTATGGATTGACAAGGTATTATCCTTGACTATTTTGTGAGTGCATGCTTCTAGTTATCCTGACTTTCATGTGTCTTGATACAAGCATAATCTCGCCATATCAAACTTAGGTAATCTTACTGCATTAGCCATCTTGACCTTCATGTCTTTGATGCCTAGGTGGGATTTCCACATTTCTATCTAATAAAGATCATATTCATATCCACATAGTTATGCTAGTGTGCATTGTATGATCTTACGACACTACCAATAACGCTCGATGATGATAATTAGATGTCTATAGGCATTGTGACCTTGCAAGTCAACCACTTTTATAGTAGCTTACATTCTTAGGTTCATCATAGTTTAGTTTTTGCATCTTGCATATGGAGAGAGCTCTCATTTTTATCATCTACGGACTAGTTGGTCAACTGTGCTCATTTTATGATTCTTCTTGATCATATCTTTCATTTCTGGTCTTTCATATCACATCATTTTCTATCTATTTTTGGACTCAAAATCGAAATCCAAGTTGTGTTTCCAAGTTTTCTCATTCTTCTATGCAGTTGACTGACCTTTTGAGGCATAATTCTTCGATCCTTGATGGAATTTCTTCCTTTCCATGTCTTCCAAACTCTTGGTCTATCATTCATTTTCACTCACTTCATTTCTCTAAGGTTTGACTTAATTTTTATTCTGTATCTTTCCCAGTCAAACCTAGTCAACCTTGAGCATATCTTCACTATTTGATGGTTATCCTATCATGCTCCATCCTTCGATTATGATTTATTGTGACTTGATCAGGTTTATCAATTTGTTGTTCTCCTCTATCTGATTTTGATTTTGATTCTGAGGGGGCAGTACCTATCAGCTTTAATCTTTGATTCAGCTTTATCATTCAGCTCAGCTTCAAATTCTTATTTTTTAGACTTGATTATCACCTAGCAGCGACGGTGGTGATTTTGTCTTTCAATTTTTATCTCCTATTTTTCAGACTTGATTATTGCCTAGCAGCGACAATGATAGTTTTGTCTAAGGCTTGATTTGCACCTAGCAGCGACGGTGTTGGTCTTGTCTTCCAGCTGTTGTTTATGCTTGTCCCGATCTGTTCCCATCCATCGAACACACATCTGGGTTGTTTTGTGATCCCAAATCGATCTCACATTTTAATTCTTTTTTGACTGCATGTGCTCCCGAAATGATCACACATTAGTCAAAGAGGGGCAAATGTATACACCCTAAAATGGTCGCCTAGACCTTGGGCCCCCATTCAGCAATTTATCAAATCGCTAAATCAATATTTTCAAAAATCAGCATTTTATCAATTATATCAATTTCCTTGATCAAATCATAATCAATTCAATATTTCTTAAGGTTTGAGCCTTATTTAATTTAAAAGAGAAAAAAATAAAAATCTTATTTAATTAAGAGAACATGCTCCCTTTTAATTAATTAAAAATATCTTTTAATTAAATAATAAAATCACTTTATCTTAAGCCTTTATTTAATTAAAAATAATTTCCTCCCCTTTTATTTAAATAAAAAAATCCCCACTTTTCTTCTTATCCTATGTTGCACAAATAAAGGGTTGAAGAAAATTGTTGCTAATATAATACCAAAATTGCTTCTCTTATCATTGTTGTGTCTTGCATGGTGATTAAGAACACTTGGTGTTATTGCATGGTTTCTATTTCCAATTGTTAGAAATAAATTTCATTGAGTTGAGTTGTTAAGGCAGATTTTATTTCAAGAAGTGTTAAAGTAAGAATAGAAGTAGGTGGCTAGTTGTATGGTGACATTGGTAGATGTTTGATAGGGATCTATATACTAGGCCACTAGCATCTTAGTGGCTTGTTAAGGATCCTTGTGTGGTAATCTAGTCTCATTCCCCTTGAATCATTGCACCAATGGAGGTAGCGTCGCAGGCAAGCTTTCATTAGGTTGATCCCCGTCCATTTGCCAATCTTTCCATTCATAGGAGTAGTAGTAAAGAAGTAAGAAGTAGTTTAGTAGTTGAAGTTTGAAGAACAAAGTTGGAAGTGATATGAATTGGAAAATCATTGAGTATACATTACAAAGCTAAGTCCCATCATCATCATCAAGAATATGTTGATGTCAATTTTGTACCACTACATAACATATAGCAATTGAATACTTGATACAGCGTACCAAACACTCAACCCTCTCTTGAAAAGTATATATGAATACTCCAAGGTTCCTTACACCTGTGGATACTGACTCAGTTATAAAATGTGATTTGCTGGTAATCACTTCGGTGGGCTTACGTTGTTCTTTCGAGGATGTAGTTCAAATTGCAGTTCCAAAGGTTAACAAGACAATGGGTGAAATTGTGGCCCAGGACTATGAGATAGTGGAACACAACATGGGTAACGTCACGGATGATATGGAGTGTGTAGAGGTTCAGGAAGGCATTGCTTCGATAAGGGAGAGGTTGAGAATAGAAAATGAAAGAAATGCACAGTTGGAGTTTGAGAACAAGTATTGGAGAGACAGTCAGCCTATCCAGCAGGTGCATCCGACAGCTCTTCCACAGTGTAGTGGGAACAATCAAGAAGTAATATCAGTTCAAGAACAAGGAACTAGAAATTGGATCATTCGTACAATTCAAGAGGGGCGAAGGTTCATGCCTACCTTTATCTCTACTTTCAAGTCATTGGTGTCTCTCAGAGACAAATTCAGAGCATTTGAAGGAATGTGGAAGGATTTCCTTCCAATTCGTGACTTGGCCATTCCCAGATTACATGCATCTTTGGAGCTATCAGAGGAATCCTTGGTGAAGGCCAAGTTGATCAACGAAGGAGGAAAGAGTATTATGGAGTCTTGGTATGTTACCATGACTAACAGATTGAGGTTACTTGAGGAAATGCAGGATGAAATTGCACAACACAGTCCAAGCATCAACACTCTCATTTCAAGCATGTTGAGCGATGCAAGGATTGCACTTGATTTTGAGGACATCAAAGAAGAGGATTGTAATGAGACAAAATTTGGATCAAGATTGGATGAGTTGGGGAAGGTTGTCATTAGAGAAAAATAGTTGGACCTCCTTGCCTCTCTCAAGGCCCTGATCTCTTAGTTTTTTCTTGAAGGTGGATGAAGCTACTACTACATTGGGTCACTCTCCTTTTGCCTACATTTTGGTTGATATGGATATCTCCACTCCACTTCTGGAGGATGTGGTGTTCATGGTCAAGGAGAGGCCATGCACTCAACTGTTGGATTATGAAGGTCTTCCCTTCCATTGTTGGTGTTTCTTCTCTATTGAACATGTGTCTTTTGACTCTGATTTTTTATGTCGTAAGGGTACTGCTATTTGGTGAAGGGATGTTAGTGTTGATTATTTCTTCTTATTCTCTTTCATATTCTTCCTCTGAATACTCACAATTTGTTGATGAAGAGGAGACCCCTACTGAAAACCTAAATGTTTCCCATGCTACTATTTGAAAGCAAGCTTTTGTTTTTCCTTCAATTCTTGCACCTGTTACAACCCTGGATGATGCTCTTACTACTTTAGGTGCAACCCCCTCTGGCCTTATATTCCATTCTAATACTACTACTTCTACTTCAATTTTGCATCAAGATCATGCTAGAACTGCTCAGCCTCTTCAGTACTCTAGCCTTTGTGCAGTCAGTTGCCACAATAGGTTTTCCTTCATTGAGGAGCCTAAGGATAGCATCACCTGGATAGTCATTCGATGGAGTAGGAATAATTTTTCTTCAAACGCTCACTCATCTTCTCGTGCAGAGTGAGTTTGGCCTTTCTTTTGAAGGGATTCTAGTCATAGTGCCTTGTGTTATGTCTTTCCAATCAGCACCTATTATGTTGTATATACGATGTTGATGGCTCAATTTTCCACCTTCAAACCTTGTTTATGTAAGGGTCAACCCCCTTGTTAGGATTCTTTTTAATATTCAAAAACAATGCTTAACAAGAATATAATATTTTGATTTTATCTTTATAGAAACCTCGGCACACTTTCCTTATTTCATACAAAAATCTCTTGTCACACATGTGATACTTCTTTACTGACAAATATGAATCATAGTAGTATCATAAAAATAATTAGACTAAAACCCAATTGTAAAAACTATCACACTACAAAAATTAAAGCAATCACCAATGAAAAGTTCATGATCTCATACAAATCTTCAAAAGAAGACAAGGAATAAATCAAAAATACATTTTGAAATGAAACAAGTATGAAAATACTCAAAAAAATGCCACATGATTCTAAACCATTCACACAACTCTTCACCATTTGCATAGAGAAAAAAATTTATTCATTGTCATAATAAAACCAACAATCTAGAAGAAAGTTCTCATTATTTTGTAAACAAAAATAAATTTCACTCATGAAGAACATTCAATGGTTCATTAAATCACCAAACCATGTCCCTCCCCCTTACAAATTTCACCACTAAAATATTTAGCAAAATTCATTTCTATACTCATTAATCAACAAAGGGAAGAACTTCCATGCTTAGAACAACACAAAAACCTAAATATGGAATCAAAAATAGTGTTCATGCATAAAAAATAAAAATTACACATCTAAGAATCATGTACAAATATAATTATATATTCCTTAAATAAAATTGTGCCATTTACCAAGAAATATAAACTTGGGTAATGAAAAAATATATGTGAGCTGTAATACCCCAAAAATGGGCTATAGGACCATTGACCTCCTACATCGATAGATTGATCAAAATCGACCTAAAGTCATAACCTAAGGCACATCTGCACATCAAATTATGAAAACCCTAATTGATTTTATCCTAATTCTGCATCGGGGAATATTTCCTAAATATTCCTAATTTATCCAAATTATCTCCTAATTAATATTATTTAATTTTGACAATAAATCAAAAATCCTACAAATAATTGATTAAATTATTATTTCATTAATTAAATCTAGTTGTCAAATATTTAATGATATAGTTTTGGAATAAAGTTTGATTTAATAATTGATTAACCCATAAATTAGTTATTTTAATTCAAAAATCAATTAAGTTGAGAGCAACACATGTTGAAAATAATATTAATTTGTAATTATCCATGCACATTTAGAAAAGCAGTTAAACTCTAAATCAATAAATCAATTCAATTTGTTATCTTTTTGAACTCAGCATCTATTTCGAGTTAAAAAGTGATCTAAACTTCTAATTTGAGTTAAAAAGTTGATTTTGCATGATGTTTTGAGTTAACTATTTCTAATTTCTTGATAGCTCAATAATCAATTTGAGTTAATCAGGGAGAGATTTTTTATTTTCCATGAGCTCTCTAAAATCTTGGACTTCTATATAAACAAGGCTCATCCCTTCACAAAGGACTGCGCTTTCAATTACTTGGAGAATCGAGCTCTTGCGAACAAGCGATTGTGAGATTTTTTGCAATTTCAATTCATTGTTTTCAATTCACTCGTAGCATTCCATAGCATTGTTAGATTAGATTTTCAATTCATTTCAATCTATTTTAGATCAATTTCATATCAATTTTTCATCATATTGCATAGAAAATCCAAAAATATAGATCAATATGCATCCATACTTTCATTGCTTTCATCATTTCAAATCCTTCGTTTAGGTGTTGCATTGTCACTGATCTCAGTCCTAATCTGAGAATACCATACTCACACCTACTAGAAGGCAGTAAATCGCCTGGTTAATTCTGTTTATTCTTATTGCATATTTTATGACATATTAACCAACAATGTTTTACTGAAGTGTTGTGTCCACAGTTAGGAACAATTTTCACACAGACATTTCTGGCGCCCACCATGGGGCCCTGCAATGGGTTTCCATTTCTGATTCTATCATTTTTTGAAAATTTCATTCAAGCTTCAATTTTTATTTTTTTTTCCTCTGTACGAGTTCGTACAACATTTCAAAAAGTCGTATCAGAGTCTTCTGGTGGTCATATGACAAATGACATTCTGGATTGTCATATGGGTTGTTAGGTAGTGTCATTTTGAAGCTAAATTGTTGTATGAGCATAGACCCATTATTGTATCATTTCCTGATTGTCGTATGGGAAGGTGTAGAAACTCATACGAGTTTTGATGCTAGTTTTGCATAGTCGTATCATATTTTTTAGCAGCTTTTGGAAATTTTGATTTTAGATTTCTACTGACGGTTAATCCTAATGATTGATGCTTTTTGTTTTTGATCATTTTTGGTAGCCTAACAATATCTGTGTAGGATGAAAGAGGAAGATTGAGCATAAAAACCCTATTCTTTGGCCTTTCTTGTCTTGACTTCTAAGCCATATTTTGCAGATAACCCTACTTTCAGAGAATTAGATGGTCAAAGAAAGAGCTTTTTTTACAAAAAAATTTGATAAGTGGTTTTGCAGGTTGCCTAATCTACATCAATAAAATATTTTGTTTTCTTAGATTTCATTTCATTTTCATAGGCACCTATTTTAATAGGTACGTGCATCTATTGCCATTACAAAAAATACTTAGGGGATTATGCTCTTCTCCTTCTTAGGAGAATCAGAAACCCAGAAGGTGTCTTCTTCGGTGCCAGTTTGTGTACTGTCTTTGGATTAATACTACTTGGCGTGTCTTGGATAGGGAAAAGGACAAGGTTAGGGGATTATGCTCTTCTCTTTCAGAGAATTAGAAACCCAAATCATGTGGTCCCCAACCTCACATTTCAATTAATCCTTTAGAAGGGCCTGCCAAAGAGGTAAAAAGATCGCAGGAACGACCCAAGTGGGGATAAGTTTTAAGCCGACTCTTCCACCCCACTATAAAATTTGATGCTTCATTGAGGTTAAAGCCTCAAAATACATAGCTGTGTTTTTTCCTTGGCCTTGTGCCATGAACACGCTTTGATATTGTGTAGAGTGGATCTGCTTAAATCTTTCTTGCGAGACTACACTTTTCAGAGTGCTCATAGGGTTAACAACCTTAACCCTACTTGCGAGACAATGGGAGACAGTTGTGAATGGATGCCTTGATTAAAAGACTAAGCTACTACTGATCTACCTCTGAAGGATTTGTAGTGCTTATGCAAGGTGAACAGTAATCACTGCAAGAAACTCATCATATCAAGCCCTCTTCGATGCTTGAACTCAGCTAATATGGGCTTCAACATCCATTGCGTGTTGTTGGACCTGCATATTCTGAGGAGTCCATGAGTGTGTTCCTAAGTCAATGAGCAAGTAATACATCTCTTCTCCTAGCTAGGGTAAGATAGGTGTAATTGATTCATTGAGTCAGTTCCCTCTATTTTATGTGATTGTGAGCCTACTGCTATGTTAAACAACCTCAGACAATCCATTTCAAAGATCTTAAAAAACTTGAACAGAGAAATTTACAATCAACTTGATACTAAAAACACCAAACAACTAAAAAATTGACCAAATCTGAAGAAAAAATCCTTTCTGGTGTCAACTGTCGTCCTAGAAAAATCTAAAGTCATATGAGTTTTTTAATTGTCATTTCAGAACCCCTAGAAACTCGTTCGGTAACTTGTACTTTATCATATGATTTTTGTCACAAAACCTAAGCAAAATTCAATACTAGAGTCGATTGTCATACGAGTTTTTCCAATTGTCATATCAGACCCCATCCTGACTTGTACGAGCCTAGATAAATTTGTACGAGAGTTGTGTCAGAATTGTCAAAAAGCTTTCAAATTTGGCAGAAATTCAATCATTGCAGTCAACCACCAGATTATGTCAGAATATTCACTGTGTCAGGAATAGAGCAGAAAAACTAGAAAAATCCAATTCATTTTCCTAAAGTGGTCTCTTGAGTTTGATCTAGCCTTCTGATTTATCGATTTGAATCTCGTTTCATCTTGTGTCAAAACCTTGTCAAGATCATCTTCAAATTCAATCCTCAAAATGGCTAAGCATTGTGAGCTCGTGTCCACTATCTTTTGGGCGTCTACCCATACATCTAGGGCACAATATCCTACACTTACAATCTTTTCATTAATCAACCAATCCAATCTTGACAAGGTTGCGTCATTCAATTTTCTTGAATCAAGTCATTCATCAGTTGTCTTAATCTTGCTCTTCTGATTCACTCAAGGTTAATGGTGGAAATGAGAGCTTCCTCACACAAAAAATGTAGAGAAGAACCAAATTTCTCACCTTTGTCTTCTTATGTTGTTCAGACCATTAATCAACCTTACGATACAAATCATTACGAGGAAGATGCTCTAGGTAATCTACATCTAAAAGAAGGTTATTCTAATCCTCCTCAATCAATCCATAGAGGTAATCAATCAATTCCACGTCATTCAATCCTCAGGAGTCCTCACAACACCACAATGTCTCAAGGAGGAGCAAACCAAGGCTCCCAAGGTCATCACTCTAATCATGGTGGAGATCCCAAACCAACACTATCTGAAGTTGAATGATATAGAAATGATGATCTCTTTCGAAAAATGATGAAACACTTCTTGCAAGAAGAGAAAGAGGCCTATTTCTTACAAGTAGCTCAACAAGGAGCCAAACTTCCTCAAGACTTTAATGTCGATAATATCATCACACAAGAGGAAGAAACTCCCATCACAGCCATGGTGAAATAGATGCATGCCATGCAAGTTAAGCTCAACAAGCTGGAAAAAGGGAAGGAACCTAAAGAATTCTCTATGAGGGCTCTATTCCCCTTTCCATTTGATAAAAACTTGTACATGCCACCATTCCCAAAAAGAGTGGAGATACCAAAATATGACAAATACAATGGAAACTCTAACCCCTAAGATCATGTCAGAGAATTTTGTACTCAATCCAGGGTAAAAGCACAAAGTTGTGTCACATTTCAGGACAACTTATCAGCACAGCTAAATTTGAGTATTTCTAACTAAAATTATTTTTTGTCAAACATATGGTCTAGCTAGATTCATTCTAGCTAAGTTAGATAAGTTCTTCACCTTTTCCAATTGGAAATATCTATTAAATGCATGTTTTATAACAATTACTAAAGAAATAAAATTATTTCAGAAAAGCGATGTTTCAATAACTCTTACTCTTTTTAATGATATTTTTTTACAAATATAAAAATACCCTTTTTTAGAGCACAGAGTCAAGATTATCATCATATAATTTTTATAGTATTTTAATTAGATTTAATATATTATAATTTCAAAATACTACAAGTAGGTATTTTAACATTCGAGAACAAGATGCTTCAAAAATAGAAAAAAAATAGTAAAGCTTATCAAAAAAATTGAAAATTTATATTTAACACTAGAGGAGAGAGTTATCTTCAAGAGTGTGTAATTTATTTTCTGAATGGTGTAGATTTGATAGGGGAAATTTGACGCGAGATAAAAAATATCGATTTCAGATATGTTCAACTTTGAGTAGTTATAACAGAGAAAATATACATTGAAAACTAATTTTTCTTCTTTTTTGCACTAGCTATACATTTTATCTATGACATATTTTGAAATCAAAGGAAAAAGAGATTATTTGCATATACTTTTTTGGTGCAGACAAGACCCTCATTTTTCAGCATTTTTCAGCAAGTAAGAAATGGACTTAAAAAATTTTTAAAATATGTGAATTCTTGTTCAAAAAAAATTAAAAAAATTATAGCCATAAACTTCATCCACTTTTACACATTTCATTAGTTTACATCATCTCCAAATTTTAAACATAAATGCCATTTTTATGTCATTAAAGGTAAATTTTTTGTGTGTTGTTGACCTTTTCCTTTATAAAAGTGTGACACAACTTTGTACTTTTACCCTCCATGGAGTTTATGCATGAACCAACCTACTTAATGCATCTTTTCCCATGATCTCTAGGAGGAGCAATCATTCATTGGTTCTCTAAAATGCCTCCAACAATCAAGAATTTTGAGGAGTTGATCAAACTATTTTACCAACAATACTCCTATAATATTCAACATCTGGTCACTATGATCGACATCTGTAATCTTAAACAAAAGCCGGGAGAACCCTTCTTGACCTTCCTCAAACGCTGGAGGAAGAAATTTTCACTCTATGCTAGACAAACCCCATAAAATGAGAAATTGGAAATCTTTATCAATAACCTAATTCTGGAAATTAATTATCACCTACAAATGCAGAATCATACTTCTTTTGAGAAAATGGTAGAAAATGACATAAAGATCTAAAATGTGCTTGTTCGTAAGGGAGATATATCACTTAACAAAGACATCATGTATGAATCGGGTTCTAGTTCCAACAACAAAGATAAAGTCAAATTTTGGAACAAGAACAAAAATGTTGTAACAGATGGTGTTGTCAATCACATCAGTTCTCCACCAAAGGCACCAGCATTCAATCTCACCATTGGCACCCAAGCCATAAAAGCTTCCGAACTAAAGGCATCTGAATCTTCTAAAAAGTCTAATGACTATAAACCATGGGTTACAAAACCAAAGCGTGAGTTCACTCCTTTGGGTGAGTCCTTAGAATCTGTCATGAAAACACTATTGGCAAACAAAATTATCACATTGTCTGAGATAAAACTATATGATCCTGAAGTTAAACCTAAATGGTGGAAAGAGACCAATTTTTGTGACTTCCATCGAAACAAGGGTCATAAAACCAATAACTGTATGCACTTAAAGTATCTCATACAAGACAAAATTGATGATGGAGAAATCGTAATTGACAACCATAAAACCAACAATGATCATACAACATTCACTGAACCATTTCTGAAGCATAATCAAGGAGATTCATCTTCTATACCTAATGTGGGTGTTATAGTCAATTATGCCTACTCTGGAAATAATGATGTCATAAACATGGTTGAACCATGCCTATCTGAACATTGCAAAGTCATCACCATTGTAAGAAGAGATAGAGATATAGTCAATCAGCAAATGCAATAACTCGATCACAAGCTCAGGTACATCTACAAGAACAAAACTCGAGTTCACCAAATGCCCCTAAGGTTCCTTTCAATCTTTCATCTGCTTCTAAACAAAGGGCTTACTGAAAATCCTAAAACCCTAAAGAGACCAAGGCAACATCATACAGTATTGTCTAACAACTCCAGCAAACAATTGCAAAATATCCATGTTTAAGTTGCTTCGGATATCTCCTTCTCATAGGGCTATTCTGGATAAAGCTCTACTCAGTTCCAATGTTCCTAACAATTTTGATCTGGATAGATTTTAAAATATGGTTGGTCATCTGACATCACCCCAGTATATCTCCTTTTCAGAGGAAGATGACAATTTACTAAGTCATCTGCATAACCATCCCTTGCGTGCATTGAAGTCTTAATCCAAAACCATTGTTTCAAACATGTGTTGATAGATGGAGGCGATGGTCTAAACATTTGTTCCTACAAATTAGACACACAAATGGGATTATCAGAAGATGTTATTGATCCTAAAAAGAAGATAACCATAAAAGCATATGATGAACAAGAAAGATCCTCCAAGGGAACAATTGTACTACCTTCAGAACAGGACCAGTTATCAGAGACATCACCTATCAAGTTTTGGATCTTCCATTGGCCTACAACACTCTTCTAGGGAGACCTTGGATACATGAAATGCAAGCTATTCTATCAATGTACCATCAATGCGTGAAATTTCCTTATGATGGAGTAGAACTGGTAACAATTCCAGCTGACATATCTACATCTTGCAATGCCTTGAAAGAGAGTGTCGACAAACTTGTTCCACATAATAGGGAATCTTCCACTAAGAAAAAAGACATAGCATCTACATCCAAGATGGAAGACATTTCCAAAGAGGTTAAAATCAAGGACACGGGCATGGGAGAATATACAATGGAACTGGTCCTATCTCTCACATCTCTCCCACTTTTGCCAAAATATTATGGGCAACCTTATGAGAAAACAAGACTATCAACTAAAGAACCTCAGGTTATCTTTAATGGAAGCTTTATCAAAAAAAAGGTATCAAAACTAGAATCTAATGAAGAGGAAGCTTTGCTTGCCTGGTTATACAAGGATGAGTCTCAATCCCAGACAATTCAAAAATGTGACTCTAAAACACCTAAAGTTCCTTCAAAATCGTATGGACCGGGACATAAACTAATGACTAAAATGGGATATACTAGAAAAGGACCTCTGGGAACATGAGGTAAAGGTCTTATATCACCCATTGCACACTATGACTGAACAAACAAGGATACTACAGGTCTAGGTTATCAGAAGAAACCTTTTCGTCTCAGTGGAAACTCTTCTCATGTGATAGAACAAATAGAACTAGAAATGGATAAAATAGAAGAAGAGGAAACACACCAAGAAGATAGTGATGACTCTGATGCTACAAATGTTTTCCCCTATGAACACATTCCTCAAAACATCTTAGACATTCTCAAGGAGTAAAATGAACCTAAAAGAATCAACGTAGTAGATACACAAGAACCTACTAATAAACAAGAGATAGTCATCCCACAAGAATCGGCTGATAAAAATAAACAAGAAGAAAGTGAACCAATCACAATAGCTAAACATTTGGGATACAATAGTGATTTTGAGACAAACTCCCATGAATATCAGTTCCACTTGGACTCTGAAGGAAACCCTTATTGGGGAATCCATCCTAATTTCACGCATATTCTTGATTTTACCAGAGATCCAGATGAAGAATCAAATGACTGTGAATGGGGAATTATTCCAGAAGAAGATGAGATTATCATAGAAAAAATCATTGATGTCATTCACCAATACTCACCTAAATCCGATGTGAGTCTAGAGTGAAATGATGAACTTCACGAGTTTGATCCACCTACTACTGAAGTGGAATCCAATAATGATGTTGAAACGATTCACGAACTAAACATTCTGAGTAGTAATATCACCTTTGAATTTGAGAGTCGGGTTAGGACCAATGATGACAACACCATATGTGTGAACACCATTTCCCAATCCTCCCCTACGTTGACTATCCAACATCCAGAGCTTATTGACCAAACATCTACCAACCCAAACAGAGATATCCACACCTTTCAAACTGACTACGCTCTTGCCTGCTACCTCAATGCAATGGAACCTATGACAACTTCCATCGGCGAGCCTAGCGTTAGCATGATAGAGTCAGATATCAAATATCACAATCAGAAAAATAAAAGCAAAAAGAAAAAGAGTTCTGAGGGTGAAAACCACTATGTGGCAGTCTCAAAACCTAAAATAGTAAAAATAAATGGTGTATATGAAGGTGAAAACCTCTTTGAGGCACCTAAGGATGAGATATTTGATGTTCTTCTGAGTCATTTATAGGAAAGATCTCCAATACTCATAGAACCAACACAATCTATCAACTTGGGTATAGCAAAGGAACCACAACTGATTCATGTAGCACAATCCCTATCAAAGGAAGAGAAAAAAAATCAACTTTGCATGGAGATATTCAGATATGCCAGGATTAGATCCTGATCTCTTCATGCATCATCTTTTTATACCTCCAGGAGTCAAACATGTTAAATAGAAGTTGCGGAAGATGCATCCTCATGTTGCACTCCTAGTCAAAGCTGAGCTAGAAAAGTTACTAAAAGTCAGATTTATCCGAGTCGTAGATTATGCAGAGTGGATCTCAAACATAGTTCTAGTTTCAAAACCAAACAAATCTATAAGATTTTGCATAGAATTCAAAGACGTAAATAAAGCATGCCCTAAGGATGACTTTCCACTACCAAATATCGATATAATAGTGGATATGATGGCAGGCTTTGAAATGTACTCTCTTGTGGATGGTTTCTTTGGATACAACCAAATCAAAATTGTTTCATAGGATCAGGAGAAAATAGCTTTCACATGTACATGGGGTACCTTCTGTTGGAATGGCATGCCATTCGGTCTTAAGAATGTTAGAGCTACTTATCAAAGAGCTATGACATCTATCTTTCATGATATGATGCATCAAACCATGGAAGACTATGTTGATGACACCTTAGCTAAGTCTATGACAAGATCAGAACATCTGAATGACTTGAGCAAAATACTAGATAGAATGGAGAAGTTTAGTCTCAGTCTGAACCCTAAAAAGTGTGCTTTTGGTGTCACTTCTAGAAAGCTCCTGGGCTATATTGTTTCAAAGAAGGGCATTGAAGTAGATCCTGCTAAAGTCAAGGCTATCATGGAGATGCAACCCCCAAAAAATATTAGTCAAATGAGAACCTTTCATGGAAGGGTGCAATCAATCAGACGTTTCATATCTTAGCTAGCAGATATATCACAACCTTTCACAAAGACATTACATAAAGGTGTGACTTTTGCATAGAATGAGGAGTGTGAGAATAATTTCAACCACATCAAGCAATATCTATCAAATCCTCCTATTATGATGCCTCCAAATACAAGGGAAGCCATTGATTTTGTATGTCTCTACCATAGATACATCACTAGGGGCATTACTAGCACAACATGATGAAAACACAGAGAGATCTATCTACTACATCAGCAGAACACTAGTAGCTTATGAGAAGAACTATTCCATGATAGAAAAAGCATGTCTAGTTGTCATCTTTGCATCACAGAAACTGAGACATTATAGGTTGGCTCATACAACACAATTGATACCTAAGATAGATCCATTGAAATACTTATTGAGAAAAGTTTCCCTCACAGGTAGACTAGCTAAATGGGTGCTGCTATTGAGTGAATTTGACATAGAATATGTTGAAAGGAAAGCTATCAAAGGCCAAGTCATTGCAGATCAGTTGACTGAAACTATACCAATGTTCGATGATACACCATTACAGATGGAATTTCTTGATTTGTCCATCATGCATATATCTTCTCGGACTTGGCATCTTTTCTTTGATGGATCTTATACACAGAATGGATCTGGAGCAAGCATATTGTTCATAACACCACAAGGTTACTCAATACCTAAAGAATTCAGAATAAAATTTCCTTACACAAATAATATTGTTGAATATGAAGCTCTACTTAATGGCATGAAGATAGCAATTGAGTGGCGAGTGACAGAGTTGCACATTCATGGAGACTCATAGCTAGTCATACACCAAGTCAATGATGTGTACCAGACAAAAGATGAGAAACTAGTTCCATACAAATGCATGGTCGATGACCTTAAGAAGTATTTCATCTCAATCACTTTTGAGTAGATTCCTAGAACGGAGAACAAGGTTGTTGATGCTATGGCAACACTATCATCTCTACTACAGTAGCCCAAACATGAGCTACGTTACGAGTTCCTGGTGGAAGCACTATTGTTTCCTACATATGATTCCCTTGAAACCCACATGATCTGCACTGTTGTTGGTCATCATTCCTCTAGATACAAACACCTTTTCTCCTACCTTCAAGATCAAATCATCCCTAATACCTTCAACCACCATGAGAAATGATACCTTATCTGAAACGCATCATGGTATGTCATCATAGGTAATGACTAGTGCAAACGGAGTCTAGATGGTACACTCCTTCGATGTTTAGAACGTGAGGAGTCTCAACGAGGATTAGAGGAATTCCATGAAGGTATATGTGGATCACATTCCAACGGTTCAACACTAGCTCAAAAACTTATTAGGGTTGGGTACTATTAGCCTAAAATGGAAAAAGAGGCTATCAAATATGCTAAGAACTGTCAAAAGTTCCAAGTCCATGGTAACTTAATTCATGTGCCAGGGAGAGATCTTATTCCCTTTATTACACAATGGCCTTTCCAACAATGGGTGTTTGATCTTATAGGGGCTATATATCCACATTCTTCCAATGGACATACTCATATTATTACAACTACAGACTATTTTACAAAATGGGTAGAAGCAGTTCCTCTGACTCAAGCAACTGGCAAACAAATTTCAATGTTCATTCTAAACTATATCATTTGTCGATATAGAATTCCACATTCGATAGTCATGGATAATGGTGGTCAATTAAAGAATAAGGACTTAGATCCCTTGTGCTCTAAATTCAAGATTACACAACATTGGTCATCCATATACTATCCTCAAGGGAATGGACAAGCAGAAGCATCAAACAAAAATTTGTTGAAGATCCTACATCACACAGTCAATAAGAAAGGAAGAGACTAGCATCTCACAATTAATCCAGCTCTTTGGGCATACAGAACAAGTTTCAGAATGCCCACTGGGGCTGCACCATTCACTTTAGTTTATGGTTTTGAATCGGTACTACCTATTGAGGTTGAAATCCCATCACTAAGAATCGGAATGCATGGTCTAGTAACCGATGATGATTACAGAGTGTCTAGGTTGCAAGAACTTGAACTACTAGATGGGCGCAGACAAGTGGCATACAATCATCTCAGAGTATATCATAAAATAATGTCTAGAGGCTACAACAAGAAAGTCAGACACAGAGAATTTCAGGTTGGCGATCTAGTCTTGAGAGAAAATCCCAAAAATCAATCACATCGAGTTCGCAAGGGGAATTTTGAACCCAACTAGCTGGGTCCCTTTTTTATCACTGCTACTTTTGGCTCTGGAGCCTATCAACTCTCAACGACTGAAGGAGAATAGCTCCGAGAACCAATCAATTTTCTCCATCTAAAGAAATTATATGCCTAAGGCATTCAGTCTATGGTAAAATGTTTGGAAAAAAAAAATCAAAAAAATCAAAAAAAAGTCCTGAAAAAATGATCATCCTTGTGAAAACCTAGCAATAGGTGCCTTGATGTAATACAAAAAAATTGAAAAAATGGAAAAATACAAAAAAAAATGAAAAGATGAAAAATACAAAAAAAGAAGAAAAAGTGCCTTGGTGAAAACTTGGAAACAAGTGTATACACCTAAAAATGGTCACCTAGACTATTAGCCCCTTTGCTAGCATTTTTGCTAAAATCATAAATTGTTTATTCTTGATCAAATCCTAGTTCTATCATTAATTCGATTATTTTCTATGAGCTAACCATTTTATCCTAAGTCTTTATTTATTAAAAGGACTATTTCCTCCCTTTTTAATAAATAAAAAGCCCCCACTTTTCCTCTTATCCTAAGTTGCACAAATAAAGCATTATTCTTATTTTATAAAAAGGGAAAAAGCACTTTTTGTCTCATATGGACACAAAAGTCAACTCTTATTTTCTCATTGGAGGATATTTGTGCACATGGATTGCTCCTCTTTCAAGCTCCACCCTTGATTAAATCTTTTGCCTCTTAATCTCCATGGTCCATTCCTTTTTCATTTCTTATAAAAGGAGAGCTTTCTTCTTCATTTTTATTTCTTAGGTTTTTATGCTAATGTTATGCTACAGGTTTTCTAGGTCATTTTGGAGCTTTTTGAAGATTTGGAGCATTCTTGGCTTTTGCATCTACATGTTATCATAGTTTTCATTTCTTGTATTATCATGGCATTCTTAGCTTAGATTTCCTTTATGCTTTAGATTAATCCATCTAGCTTAACTAGGAGGCTTTGTAATACTTGCATCTTTCATTTTCATAGCTTAGCTTGCATTTCCATTTCTAGCATAGCATTGCATTGCATTTTCATTCTTGATTCTTGAGGATATTGGCATTCTTGCCCTTGTCTTCATTGAATCTCTCATTGCATGGTTTACTAGCAAGGTTATAGGCTAAATAGCTCTAGCTGAGAGCATTCTTAAAACCCTTGCACTCCATGCCTAGGGAGCTATGGATCAATTTTTGAGACCTCATTCTTGAGTGTTTTTGAATGTAATGATTCATAGAAGTGTGGTCACATTTTCACCATACAACAAGCGCCTTGGTAGCAAAAATAGAATCTCTACCAAGATGGTGAAAACCCAGCAAACGGGTGCCACTTGTTCAAAACGCTCCATCTATCAACACAATCTTGGTATTTCCCAGCTTTCAGCCATGCTTTAGTTTGTATATATCTCCTGGTTTGCTTTCGCATCATGTTTTCAATAAAGTCAATTTGTACACCAATTAGTAAAAGCGTCTGTATCCTATCAATGTTCCAAACTTGGGGGCAATCAATATCATATCCTGCAGTTCTCAGTACCGTAGACAAGTCATGTCCAGTCAGAGTCCTTTGAAGCTACATCTGAGTCAGTCTATCTGTCTCCTTACCAGAAAGGGATTTTGCACCTACAACCAAACACAAACAAACATCAACAACACCGAAAATAATCTTTGTTGCATGCTTTTATCTTCTTTGTATGCTTACTGATTCACATTGATATTTTTGCATATTATGTCCTCTCGAGCTCTTCGATGATGTCCTTTACAGGATTTAGAGATTGATGACTGGGAGCATAATCTTTTCTTTGTTTTCTTCTTTGAGTGAAAATCTAATAACTTTGGAAATTTTGAATTTTTATTGGTGTCCACTATAAGTGCCTCCATCATGATTGGATGGCCACGTGTACCTCAACCATTGATACCCAAAAAATTCAAGGAAGTTTGATCTAACTTTGTCTTTTTGAGTGATTTCTACTTCTCTATTGTGAAACAGGCTGATACCCAAGGATGTGAATGATAAAGGATCACTGCGGGTAAATTCACATGAGAATGAGAATGATCTCTCCTTTTCTTGGTGTGATTGTATGCAAGGCATATTTAGGTCATCACAATGTTTATGTTCTGATGCTTATACAAATTGCAATATCAAAATGGATATGATATTCAGGTCATCCTGGCTTTTGTGCCTTGGTGCTTATATCTAATCTGACATTTCCAACTAAAACTCCATATTCATATGTCCATAGTTGTCTAGCCAATGGGCATTGTATTGACTATTCGATTACCTAATGAATATTCAATGATGAAAAAGACCAACACATGATCAGTGACTAAGTCCTAGGTCCTAGGTCCTAGGTCTGCGTTTCATTTTGCACTGTGCATGGTTGTATTTATCTTGTGATTTCAAATTCAGCTTGATGCTTAATGACTCTCCAAAACTATGCTAAACATGACACAAGGACTGAGTATCGCACGAAGGTCTCCTTAAAAAATCAGCAAGCAATCACCATCTTGGGTTAAACATCTGTTTTGACAATGACTAAGCACTTGTCTTCATCATTACCTACAAAATATATCATGTGTATCGCTGCATTTATATTACATATCATAAGCATTCCATAAATCCATTTGTATACATACATGTGCATCCATGAAGCATAAGCATAACATTTACATAATCTATCTATCATTCATCATTACATTGCATTATCCATATATTTGAAAGTAAACATTGCATTGCATAATCCATACATTCTACACTAATCAAATCATTTTATACATTTGCATCACATGATATAATAATCAAAAATAAAAAATGGCAAGTACATATGAAGTCACAACCAAAATCGATCTCATATATATATATATATATATCAGAATATCAGAGTACAATGGGGTGCACTAATGGAATTGTATACAAAAAGAATGAGCTACGATGAGCTATCATATATGATCAAAATGACAAAAATAGAGTAATATGACAGATCAGTTGTTTGCCTACTCCTCGGCATCTGGTACAACTCCTCCTCCAACAGGTGGATATGGTGGTGGATCAGCACGTGGGGCCCTAGCTCCCTCGGAGTCTATCATATACTGGGAGTAGGAGGTCATCCTCTGCCCAGGTGGCACAATAAAATAATAAGCAAAAACATAGTATGCAACCCGACCCATCTGGTGGATCACCTCCACCTGTAGGCATCTCACATCGGCCTCCCGCTCTTGTAGCTGCCTCTCACGATCTCTTAGTTGAACCTCCAAGGTCACATTGTGCAGCCTCTGATCTTGTAACTACTGTCGGAGTCATATGATCACATCCTGAGAAGTTTGTCTCAAACCAAGATCAACCTCGGCTGCTACTGTCTCTGCCTCCTCCATAGGTTGATATGTGCTTGCCTTAGTGCATGCCTTACGGCGTTGAACCTCTGCACCTAAGTCAAAATTTGCAGTTGCATCCTGAGTATCATATGTACCCCCAACATACTGATGAGCACCTAGTACCTCATCCGCACTACCAACTCCACCTAGGGTCCCACCCTCACCTCTGGTATATTATTGCTGCAAAATTGTTGGCCTAGCTGTTGATCTAGTATGTCCTTAGGGTGGCCTCATCTTCCCAGATGGTCTGGGTGGTGTCATAACAAGTACTTGTGGTTGAGGAGGAATAGGTTGTGTTGCTGGGATCTGTACCTCTTGTCATCTTTGGCCTCTACCCATAGGAGAACCTGTGACATCCTCTGCATCCTCCATCGTAGGAATGCGCTCTATAGGGTCTGAAAATCTCCTAATATGATGCTCTTCTATCCAATCCAAGAATGCATCTGTCACTCCAGCATCAGAGATTTGTACCCTTTAGTCCCAATCACGGCTAATATATCCCCTGTACTCCAAGCTACACTCTGCCTAAGAAAATCAAGGTGACCATCTGAGTCCAAGATCTCGTACCATCCAAGCATATGAAGTAAAATCCTATGGGACATTTTGAATGATGCCATACTGTCTCCATACTCTGGTAATCAAGAATCGCTCCAAAACAGAGGTAGACTAGCCAATCAGAATTTGACTTTGGAAAAAGTATCTGAACTGAACATGAGAGGTAGGCCATGCCTCTACCTGCAAATATGGCTGCCAGGTAACAACAATCGTATCATCTAGCACGCGCCTCCAATACTTGGTGTGTCCCATCCTGACCTGTGTGATATATCCTGAATATCGGTAAATCATTGGCTGATGTGGCTGCCGCTCATCTCCACATATCGGCCTACATATAGAGATGTGCTCCCAGACCCAGATCTGTAAGACAAGTACTCCCGATGCAAATGATTTCACCTCATGGTAGACGATCTCATGCATCTTAGAAAACATGTGGGTGAGAAGACACTGACCCCAATCGAGCTCAACTGGAGTGGCCATTAATCGCTGCACCATAGGGGCCCAACCCATCAGAAGACTGCATTGTTGTCAATCCGACATGATGATCCCTCTTATCATCCCAGCTATGATACACTCTAACCAGTCTGTATGTCTGTACCGCTACACCAGGATCTCTCATGAGATCTACTAGGCGATCTGCTCATCGGCACCGAACAATGATCTAAAAGCAACTAAACTTGTATTACCCAAACTGATGTAGTCCGGGCGAGGTCCATGAAAGGGAATTTGCAGTATCCTATATAGATCCTCTGGAGTCACTGTGATCTCCCCTATCGGGAGGTGAAATATATGTGTCTCGGAGTGGAACTACTCAACTAACGCAGTGATCAGTCCATGGTTTACCCGAGTCTCAGGTAACCGAATCAAATACTCAAAGCTGCAGGTAGCTAGATGGACTCTGAGTGGATTAGGAAGCAAAACACATATAGCCTCAGAGTGGTCGGATGTGAGATCTGAACATGTACATCAAGAAAGATGACCTACACAGCACAAAAATAGGACAACCTATCAGTAACTTGGTCAAAAATCAAGCTCGACACACAGAAAGCGAGAAATTAACAACTTCAGAAGGTGCATTAATGGCTAAGCAATCAAACTAAGAAATCAAAAAATTCAAAATTTTAACCTAAGGACATGAAATTTGGTCACTGTTTTTCATACGAGTTTTCAGACTTGCACCAAAACTCGTACGAGTTACTACAAGGTCCCATATGACATTTAATGGTCATACGAGTTTTGAAAGGTTCCCGTACGACATATGAAGGACCCAATGAAATGTCGTATGACATTTGGGTCCTCTTCATACGAGTTACACGAGTGATCAATACGAGTCTAAAAATGGACTTGAAAACTTGTACGAGCCCTGGTGGAATGTCGTACGAGTCTTCGTGAAGCAAAAAAAAAAAATTTTGGAAAAATGTGTAAAAAAATCCTAAAAATGCATAAAACAAGGAAAAATTTGAATGCAGGAGAGGCACAGAGGTCCACTTACCGGGTTGCCATACTGGCGAGGTTGCTGGTATCGTTGCCTATGCTCGAAATAGTGAGAGAAAACAGGAACATGCATCTTCATTCATAGGGCTCCACAAGTTCACAAAAGACAAATGTTTGAAATGATTTGAAAATGACCCTTTTGGGCCTTATATAGGTTTTGACCTAATTTTTCAAAGTGCTCCATTTTGTGTGAAAATTGCACCCCTGGCTAATTTCGACGTTTTTAACCCATTATCAGGATCAAAATCAAAATATGAGATCATTTACTTTGTCAAAAATGCGATTTAAAATTTTTGGACCCAGGACGGCCGACTGCTTGCAAAATCGACCTTCTTTCATTATTGAAATCTAGTATTCAACTTAACTCATTATCATACATCAAACTATCAAAATTTCAACTTGGTCAACCATGGTCAACTCATGGTCAACCCTAGTCAAACTTGGTCTTCAGGACCACCAAACGATGCAGAACGTGTCTCTAGACGTGTACAATCACTTCTATACTTGATTAACATGCTTCAACAATTTTTCAACGCTCACTTTCTTGTCAGATTTCGATTTCATCCCGAAGAGGGCATGGTATTACACATCATTACCTAATTCTGTCAAGCATTTTTTCTTCAGTAATCAAGACAACAACCACGTCTAGTTGTTGATTCATCAAAAGACCTCGTCGCTTGGGGCACATTGGTTGGGGCATATCAGATTCGTCAAAATCCATATCAATCTGGTGTTCTCTCACAAACTTGTAAACTGTATCAGCTCTTCGTAACCATCGGTTCATTAGTATTATTTCCTTGATTCTTCATAACTGAAAGGTTCAAATTTGGCATCCTTTCGATTCCTTTGGATAATTAGGTCTGGAGTCAAGACAGTCACTTCTTCGTAATCATAAGGTTCAGGATCAGGTGTTTTGACACTTCTTCGTAATCACCAGTTCATTGTTGATATAGTTAGCATCATCTCGATTCTTTGGTCAATCAAAACCTGAATCACCAAATCTTCAAATCAATCAATCAATTTCTGTCTCAGAATCGGTTAATCTTTGAGGATCAGTTTCTCCACCACATAATTGAGTCCACATAATCATCAAGAATAGATTAATCTTTGAACCACTACGCTTCGCACAGTAATTCAAAGAGGGGCAAAATGTAATACCTCAAAAATGGGCTATAGGACCATTGACCTCCTACATCGACAGATAGATCGAAATCGACCTAAAGTCCTAACCTAAGGCACATCTGCACATCAAATTATTGAAACCCTAATTGATTTTATCCTAATTCTGCATTGGAGAATATTTCCTAAATATTCCTAATTTATCCAAATTATCTCCTAATTAATATTATTTAATTTTGACAATAAATCAAAAATCCTACAAATAATTGATTAAATTATTATTTAATTAATTAAATCCAGTTGTCAAATATTTAATGATATAGTTTTGGAATAAAGTTTGATTTAATAATTGATTAACCCATAAATCAGTTATTTTAATTCAAAAATCAGTTAAGTTGAGAGAAACACATGTTGAAAATAATATTAATTCGTAATTATCCATGCACACTCAAAAAAGTAGTTAAACTCTAAATCAATAAATCAATTCAATTTGTTATCTTTTTTAACTCAACATCTATTTCGAGTTAAAAAGTGATCTAAACTTCTAATTTGAGTTAAAAAGTTGATTTTGCATGATTTTGTGAGTTAACTATTTCTAATTTCTTGATAACTCAACAATCAATCTAAGTTGATCAGGGAGAGATTTTTGGTTTTCCATGAGCTCTCAAAAATCTTGGATTTCTATATAAACAAGGCTCAGCCCTTCACAAAGGACCGCACTTTCAATTACTTGGAAAATCGAGCTCTTGCGAACAAGTGATTGTGAGATTTTTTGCAATTTCAATTCATTCATAGCATTCCATAGTATTGTTAGATTAGATTTTTAATTCATTTCAATCCATTTTAGATCAATTTCATATCAGTTTTTCATCATATTGCATAGAAAATCCAAAAATATAGATCAATCTGCATCCATACTTTCATTGCTTTCATCATTTCAAATCCTTCATTTAGGTGTTGCATTGTCACTGATCTCGGTCCTAATCTGAGAATACCATACTCACACCTACTAGAAGGTAGTAAATTGCCTGGTTAATTTTGTTTATTTTTATTGCATATTTTCTGACATATTAACCAATAATGTTTTACTGAAGTGTTGTGTCCACGGTTAGGTACAATTTTCACACACACATGAGCTAGCATAACACTAGTGATGAGTAGCTATAGGCTTGGGGTGCTCATTCCCTTTAGATTAAACCTTGGACAACCTCATTTAATACCCCTACCAAACCACCCAATATGTGTTTGGTGTGAGTTGTGTTGAACACTCTTTGATGCTGAGAGGGGGGTGTATCAGCATACACTAAAAACTCAATCAATTACTAATCATACATTCTATTTAACTTATGTGAAGAAGTAAATAACCGAAACAAATAGGAAAACACACATTACACCAAGATTTTACGTGGAAACCCCAATGTATGGAAAACCATGGTGAAAATCATAGTCACTATATGAAGAACTTATTATAATGTTTTAAGCTAGAGGCTAAGGAGCTCATTGCTCTTGAAAGACTTGTAAATCACTGAAGATAACAACTTCTTTAGGGTAAGGTACAATACAATTGATTACAAATTTACCTACAATTTGAATGGACTATGTCCATCAAAAAGTGGGTTCATTGGTTTATTCATGAACATTGGCCTTGTAGCATCGAAAAAAAATTCTCCATCATCTCCTCACACTATTTGTTTAATCCATCCTCAACCAATTTCTTGAAAGGGTCATCTTATCTATAATGTTGGTGTTTAGTCATCTTTGATCAGTGCATCTCAAAGGAAGGTAGTCGGATGGATCTCTTGTTTCTAAACCAAGCCTTAAATATGTTGGTCACGTGCGATGGGACATACAAGAGTTTAAAAAATCTAATACGCCACTACTCTGGATGATGGAATCTGACAATACCTAGCATACAACCTATAGAAGTGTAAATTATCAACAAAATAGTTTTAGAATAACAAACTCAAAAATAGAATATGTATGCAACTCAAAAAAGATACTTCATAATCTTTTAAATTTAATTTATAAATTCTTAACATAATTCCAAGACTCATTAAATCCCTCTAGAATTCAAAATGAATAGTTTGGAAATGGACAAAAATCAAAAAAACCAATTTTTAAAAAATAGTATATTTTATTACCCCAACTTTTACAAGGTCATAACTTAGCCAAGTGATAAAAAATTGAACTTTTCATTATTAAAAATATGCAAATGATATCTAGTTTTAGTCCCTTAGAACTTTTCTTATAGAAAAAATTCTAAAGGATCAATGATTATTTAGACCTCAAATTTTTCTTCAAAGATCTCTAACAATGTAATTTTTAAGATGTAGAAAAATATTGGAAAAACTATATTTTCCATAGATCTAACTATGCAAAGGGCTCCCAACTGCTCTAAATCATTCCTTTATTTGGTTTCTAAATGTTATTTTTGGAGATTTGTATCTCTCATTTCTCTCTTCAAGCTTAGATAGGTTTTTTAATAATATTTGTGATCTTCTAAAACATGGGTTTTCCTCTTCAGAAAACCCTTCTCTTCAACTCTTATGAGTCATTTTTTACCTCATATATCTTTGGTTTTATGGAATGGTGGAAATAATAGAATATTCTAGAAAAATAAAGGCTTGGAAAGTAGATTATCTTATAAAACTTTTTGGCTATTACAGAAAATAAACAAGTTGGAATCAAAGAGAAGATTTCTCTTCCTCCAAAGATATGGGTATTTTTTACAAATTTAGAGATTGTTTATTCTTGTAACTTAGACTTTGACATCTCAACACTTTCAAATAGTCAAAATCACAATGAAGAACTAGCACACCTCCACCACTGACATACTATAAGTTGAAATGGGGCCACAAAATGGAATTTGGGACTTGCTAGAGGAGGTAGAGGTTCTTAGAGCACATGATGGCAACATGACTCAACTTTTTATATTAATTTGGGTGATCAAACTAACCATTTTGTTAATGTAATTTTTGCACATAATGCCACTAAATAGCTTATCAAGTTGGAGTTACAAAATTAATCATTGACAAGGCTCACTAAATATCATAAGGTTCTTGCAAGGAAAACCTCCCCGTAGTTGGACAATTGATAATTTTGTCAATGATGTTATCATCTTAAACCAAAATCTTGAAGAATTGTACTTTTTTCATATATAATATGAAGGTAATAAATTATATAACTACATTATATTTTGGAGGATAAGATTGAAGAAAAGGATTATCTTGATTGGAGGGTTAATCATATCATACCCAAAAAAAACTATAATAGAGTTGACAAATGATTATAGTTAAAATTATTATTATTCACTCCTTTCAAATGGTCAAGATTATCACTTGCATGAGTGGATATTACATCACTTTTAATGATGAAGAGTACTTTGCAAAGAATCTACCTTCCAAAAATATCCTCAATGTGATCCTAATGTCATTCTCATTGACTAAGTATGTGCCATTAGTGAGACTTTGTGAGTCAAGGAATAGGTGAAAGTGCTAGATCAACCATGGGTAGATATAGGAATTGAGTGGATCCCTCTAATTGTAGTGAAACTTGACAGCAAGAAAAAATTGGGAAAAGGTATCAAAAGATGGCTTGATAGAAATTAAGGGCTCTAGATTTAGGAAAAGTGGCCCTAAGAATCAAGAGGATAGTGATATTAAGGATATGGAGAGAAATGAAAATCCCTAAGGATATAAAAGAAAGAGAGTTATAAAACCACATAGCCAAGCTTACTAATTTAAGTATATGTTTGAAAAAGGAAGACCTAAATAGAGGAAAAACCTCAAAAGACAAGGTTGTTGCTAAAAAAAGATGGAAAATGGAAATAGGTGAGATTCTAACAAATAGATGGAAGAGGGGTAAGAATAAATAAAAGGCCAAATTCTTTCCTAAACCAATGGTGGGAGCCTCCTCCCTTGAAATCTTAGACCATACCCCTACCTTGTCCTAAACTATCTTTTAATATCGTCTAAAACATCCACTATGTAAGAAATTCCTAATACTTTTGGGATTATACAAGAGGGGTATACCCAATAATTTCTTACAAAATAGTTATTCATCAAGAAAAATAATTTTAACCTTAAACAATCTATTATGCAAAATTGGATTGGAGCAAAATTTTAGTGCTCAAGGAGGATGCATGGATTTTTAGAGTTCGGGTATTTTTCCTAGGGCTGATAGGCATAACCAATCTTTTTATAAACTAAAATTTAATGGTGTCATGATAATAATTGAGCTAGAGAAATTTTAAAAATACCAAAATATAGATGGTTACTTTGGAGGAGGATTTAAGTTAGGTATAAAATAAAATCTCAGCAAGGTGATTTAGGTTAGCAAGTATACCATTCAAAATGGTACCATAGGGATGAAAATCCTCATTTTGAGAAACTCAAAGAAATACCAAAAGGAAACAATGTTCAATGTGCGGGAGGTAAGAATTTAAAAGTAGATCCTACTCCTAGGACCAAGAGTAGTAAGATGTAATGCCCTTGAAATAAATACACTTGACACGACATAAACCTATCTATTATACACAAAAATTGACTAAGTTAGCAATATTTGTCTAAATCATTAATGAGAAATCAAGTTGACAATGTATCAATGTAGAACAGTAATATATTACATCTTTCAATTAATGTTACATAAGATACTAGATTATTTATCAAAGTGACTCTCACATCTCATAATGAGTGTGCCTCGTTTCCAACAAATTGTACCTACAAGATGTTTATTCAACTATAAGTACATCATAAGATCATATTAATAATTAAGTAAGTTATCATCAAGTCAAGTCATATTGTTACTTTAGTTATACCAACTATATGGTAAATATAAAAATAATTACAAAGAGGGACATGGTATCCACAACATCCAGAAGGAATAATTAAATTCAATATTTAATTCTTAAAATTAAGGATGGACCTAAGGGCCATACCTATGCCTCAAGGGCTTATCTTGCCTAGATAATGTGATTAGAGGCTTCATAGTACAACTATTCAATCTTAAACCATCTCAAAATTGGATAGCCAAATTAAACATATATCTTGTAGGTTTCAAGTGATGGTTTTTCATTGATTCAAACAAACTAAAACAAAATAACAATCCACACCATGGAAAGATAATATATTGAGATCACACTTGCATAAAGGGTTTTCGTAGAATTTCAATAAGAAAATGGTAAGGTTCACAAGAGAAAGACCTAAACAAAGATGAAAATATTACTTAACATGTCATAGCATTATAGATACACATAAGAGGAGGTATTGATCCCTTGAAAAGGCCATAGTTAACATAGCTTTAAGAGAAAGGATGCATAATTTGGAAAACCATGTTCTTCCATGATAAATCATCATAATTAACACTCTTAAGCTAGCCATATATTGTTACTTCAAGGATGTTATAGTTTGTATTCATGTCATCGACTGAATATATTATATATTATAATATATCCATTATATATAAGGAAATCAAATCTCTTAAATCATGCATTTTTCTACAACAATATAAAATTGTAGCATCATAAATTGTATCCCATTCAATTTTGTGCTTACCTAGGCCTCACCATGCCCAGTCATGCTTGATTCTGCTCACACTAGTTCAAAATCTAGCATCTTCACTACATGTTGTGCCTCAGGTCCCTGACCTCGCCTGAATCAGGAGGTCAGGGTCGCCTAGGGCGACATTGCCCCAATAAAAGGGGCCAAAATTTAAATCACTTAACGACTAGCTTGTGGGAGTGGGAAAACTTCTTCCATGTCAGTGTGCTCCCAAATTACAAACCCTATTCAAGGGGAAAGGTATAAAATAAAACTTACCCCCCTCATTTGACATCCACACACTTTCAAGTCAATTCAAGTACATCCTAAGAGAAAGTGATCAAGCATCACCCAAAACATTGAAGACAAGAAGTAAAGTTTAGATATAACGCATCCATGGTCAATTCTTCATCAACATCCTCATAAGAATTTTTGATACAAAAAAGACATGTGAAGGTATAATCAGTTCAATTTTTAGATCTAGCCTCTGCTACATTACAACACACTTTCATTTTCAATTCAAGATTATTTCAATTTCATGTTTAATTCCAAAACTGCGGTTTGACCTGGGCAAACCCCCATCAACACAACAAATATCCCTTTTTCTATGTGCTATGAAGACATGATTTTGGAATCGAACTAAGGAGACAAAGACCTATAGATCTTTCTTTTGAAAATCCAAGAAAGAAGGGTCAAGGTCCACAATCGACATTGTCCCAGATACTTTTGAGGAAATGTTTGGGAAACCTTCTTAGCAGCATTTTGATCCCAAATACATCTAATATAACTAATACTTTCCCATATATGGTATCATTCCAACAATTCTTCAACTTGTACATTCAACTTTTCCTCCATGTTAGGGTTCATCATGTGTGACACCTTATTTTGGTAAACTAGAACCTAGAATCAAACCCATACAATAAGATATGTTGTGTGATGGTGATAATTATTGTGGTGTTCCACCATCCATCACACCAATGAATTCTTTGAGAAATGAATCAATCTAAAACTCCCAAGAGCTATGCAACTCAATTTATTTTACTTCCTTTTATGTGGGCTTGAGCACTAGCATATAGCAACCGTGCAAATCCCTTACCTCCTTGAGAAACTATTTTGTTGAGATCACCATCACTTTGCCTTATTCGCATTTTTTCCACCTTCCAAAGAAACAATTTTTTTTTTTTCGATTATTAAAATGGTGAAGGTGATTTTGTCCTATTATATTATACTTTGTCATATCATCAAGGTCTACCCGACATCATAGGCTTGCATCCATCAAAATCACACCATTCATATTTGATCCATGCATCCTATTATGTAGAATGTAACCTAGTGTTGTGCATTCACCATGAGCTATTCTCCTTTTTGCAACCACAAGACTCTCTTTGAAATGGGTGCACAACAATTTTTAAGGCACAACCTCCAAACCATCTCTATGGACTTCACTTTGTTTTTGTTGTCAATACTAATGATCAACTTCCAACACTTGCCTCCTATCTTGCATTTGGTGCAAAATGCATTTCCTTAACCATGATTCAATTTCTCCATCCACGAACATAATCAAAACCTTGAACATCATCAAATTACCACTAGCCTTCAAGGTGGCACTTTATATTCTACTTCTCGTCCCATCTTCACCTTGTGCAACATGTACATGTTTCACAATTTTGACTTTGCTCTCACATGACATCTAAACACTCAAAGATCTAATGGCATAGTTATATGTACATAAATAAAGTCCACTAAAGCCTCTTGCACAACCTTAGTTTTCCCTTCCAGCTTTTGGAGGTTTTTTTTTCATGCTCTAAATAGTAAAATTAGATTCAACAATCTACTTTCATAAGTTTTGCTTCCACCACCCTATTTGCCTTTTTTTCTCTTGCTCTTGCCATAAACTAAGATTTGATAGGCCTTCTCCGAGAAATGTATTTATAGAAGAAAAAAAACCTTATCCTAAATGGAAGTGCACAAACCATTAACATATATTAAAATGTTTTCCATGTCATCTTCCATGTTACTTGCATAGATTCTAAGTTGGTCGAACTCTTTTGTGAAAACTTTCACAATTGTTTCGCATTCATGCAAGTTATTGAGCTTCTTGAATGAGCTAGTCAAGTAGTTGTTGGGTATGAACTAACCCTTGAGATTTAGCACCATGTGATCCCACATTAAGATCCTACACTTCTCCATCTTTTCATTTTCCTCTACACTTATCCGACCACAAGGTAGCATGCCTTTTCAACTCCATGGTGATGTACTTCACATGCTTAAAGTTTATAGATTCAAACTCAAAATACCTACATCATCTAGATTTAAGCTTCCTATGTAGCTTGGGAGATCATATCTTGCTTTGTTCACTAGGTTAATGAGAAGGAAAATTTTCCTTTTGTTATGTGTTCATCCTCTAAACTTTAGAATGAATTATCTCATTATTACTAACATTTGTAGTCACAACCACTCCTCACCTTTGCATCTCAATGACTTTGGGCCTTGCCTAAATGGTCCTCAATGTGTCAGCCAAATTGTTGCCATGAAATGCTTTGGGTTATATCATTTCTCCTTCCAACTTTGTAAGATATTTTTTTTTGCCTTTGAATCCCTTAAATGCAACACACAAATTTGGTTCCCATTAAAAACACAACTCAACTCTTACAAAACTCAAAGAATAAATTATATCAACTAATGTTGTCCCAATAATGAATTGAATGAACAAGTTAACAGAGACACAAAGTACACAACAACAAAAATAATATGGAGTTATGGAGAAACAAAACATTGAATTTTATTACTTTAAGTAATTAGAATTACACATTTGCTACCCATTCACATGGAGATTACAGCACGTGCAAAGTCTCTTTGCACAATGAATCCAACCTTTTCAATGCTTCACAAGCCTTAAATGTTATAAAAATAAGATGACAATGCCCCAGCTTCCTGTGATCAGATCTTGAACTTCAGATTTATCAATCACAATCCTTGGTAGTCCCCTTGTTCTCTCAGGTCACTCTCTCTAGCTAAGCTTCCATTTCTAGATTTGACTGTTATAAAACAAATCAGGAAACTCAACATCAAAACCTCGGTGCAATTTCCCAGGTGAAAACATGTTTACATTGCCCGAGACAAGTAGAATCTCAATGTACCATCCATCATTGTCAACTTATGATAGGTTCTTTCTTTGTTAGCAGTCAATCACGTTTGGCCAGTTAAGCACATCCAATTTGTTTGCATGGTCAACCTTTGTGTGAATTCTTATGTTTATGCGCAGACTAGAATCAATTGTCTTTTCTCCTAATGTGTGCAGTTAAAAATCATCTACCCGGATCTTATGACAATGTAGGTGAATACTAAAATCATCGTACATTACTTGTATTTTTGGGTTTTATAACATTGTGCGTGAATACTAAAATCTCTATGCGTTACTAATATTTTTTCAAGAAGTTTTGGATGATATTTAATATTGATATTTAATTTTGTTGTATGGTTTGTGCAGGGTCTAATAGTTGATCACTCACTTGTGAATGAATATATTATTCAGTCTTATCACATATTTTTATAATTAAATAATTCACATGTAAATCAAAAAAAATCTAAATGTTGATAAAAATGGACCAACACTTGAACAAATGAGAACCTATAACTGTTATAGTAAAAACACATAAATAAATTCATTAACAAGTGAAATAAATAACTTTTTTTCTCAAATCAAATATCTTAGCTATCTATTATATGTGTCAATTAAAAATAATATGCTCACTTAATAAAATAAGATACTCACTTAAACAAGTATTGGTATCTTAGAGTACAAATATTTTTCGTATGTGTACAACTATTGGGGTAGCAATGTATATGCATTAGAGTATTTCATATTAAAAATTTGTCTCAACACAATAAATGTCTTGTATTTTCCTATGAAATGTGTGAGATTGTCAAAAAGTTTTAATGTTCAACTATTGGTCTTTTTGTGTTGGATATAATTTTTTTATTTTTTAGTTTTTATTTTATTTTTTATTTTTTTGGTAAAAGGCCTAGGCCAACATTTTATTAATCAGTTAAACATATACATTGACCCCACTCGGTGCAGACACTGGTAGGGAAGAGCGGGGTAGAGAAACCCTCCAGCCTAGCCTGGGACCTTAGTTCGGTTTTATTACATAACATTTGTAGGAGGGCATTCCCTTCCTTTACATTTCATAATCGAAGGCCATTCCCTTCGTTTCCAGAGAACTCTTTGACTACACGCTGTATCTGATGTCTTGTCTTTGAAACTGTTGGTTCGTCCTGATGGATAACCGTTCATGCTTCCTAAGATTAAGTATTCCGCTGATCCTGCCATATTAGATTCTCCTATGCTTACTCTAGAAACTTGGTTAGTTTAAAAATGCATGATATCTTTTCCGAAATTATTTGTGAGGATTTCTATCTAAGGATTTCCTTTCTGAGGATTTCCCTTTTCCTTGCTGCTATTAGAAACCTGCATATCCTGTCATACTAGAGACCTCTATGTACTAATATCACTTTCGTACTTCTTATTTATAGAAGTTAATGGTTAGATCAAGACATCTTTTTGCTGTAAAATGCTAATTGCCTAGAATATGCCCTGTTGCCAAGGATCTAAACCTATAAAACCTCTAACCTATTCCATAATTGGTGATACTCTATCTTATAAAAATCACAGGCTAATATATTCCTCAAAAAGAACTATAAAAAGTAAATGTTGTCAAATACGACAAAGGATAGGCTGCTTTATTAAGGCAAAAAAAACCCCTTCAGCGAAAAGATCTATTGCCAAAACACTAAAAAGAGCCAAAATTTCTTAAGATAATGATCTAAGAACTAATTTATGATCAGACTACAGGGTTGCCGGATAACAAGGTTTACATAACCTTATATTCTCTATTGCAGTTACTCCTCTAAGGGGCAAGAGGGGAATATGCATAAATCACCATTGAAGGATAGAAACACTGCAATGTTAATAGTGACTAAAAGAAAATAGCGGATAAACATTGGCACCTAGGTAAAGTCTTGAGGATAGGAAATCTCAAGAAAAAGAGAAGCTCGCTACAAAGAGATAATGATAAAAGAGAAAACTAGATTTTGATTATATATATATATATATATATATATATATATATATATATAATCATTAATGTATGATAAAGTGTACATCATCCTGTGAATAATCATACCCATATGTATATATATATATTTATCTATATATATACATATATGTATGATTAAATATACACCATCCTATGAATGATCATACCTATATATATATATATATATATATATATATATATATATATATATATATATATATATAATCATTAATGTATGATAAAGTGTACATCATCCTGTGAATAATCATACCCATATATATATATATATATATATATATATATATATATATATATATATATATATATATATATATATATATATGATTAAATATACACCATCCTGTGAATGATCATACCTATATATATATATATATATATATATAGGTATGATCATTCACAGGATGGTGTATATTTAATCATATATATATATATATATATATATATATATATATATATATATATGTATGATTAAATATACACCATCCTGTGAATGATCATACCTATATATATATATATATATATATATATATATATATATATATATATATATATATATATATATATATATATATATATATATATATATATATATATATATATATATCCCCAGGCTCTATCCATTTATATATATGATCATTTGCCACCTAATTGCACTGATAAGCAATAGAGATCCACAAATAGTTTTGGAAAATGCCTGGCTAAACATTAATTTGAAGTCAATGTCTAGTTTTATACTGACTTCAACATTAATGATTATCCTATCATGCAAAACTACAAAGAAATAATGTATATCTGTCCACAAATGCTGCCATAGAAATCTCCTGCTCATTTGTACATGACTTTACAGAGAAATACACTACCTCTAGGAACCTTACTACAATCGATAGGTCTCTTATATAGCATTTATGAATATCTTGACATGCAAAATACCAAAAACAGCATTAATCTTTAGGTCTACTATACAGCATTAATCTTTAGGTCTTCTATATAGCATTAATGATTATCTAGATAAGCAAAATACCAAAAATAGCATTAATCTTTAGGTCTACTATACAGCATTAATCTTTAGGTCTTCTATACAACATTAATGATTATCTAGATAAGCAAAATACATGCCCACAATTTTTGCGATGAAACCACCTGCTCATTTATTCAAGACTTCATAAAAAGAGACTATCTCTTTAATTCATACTTTAGATTCCTGCAAAGCTTGAACCATGATAAAGAAAGGATAACAAGATATCCGCTAATCTGAGGTTAATATATCTAGAATATATTGACTCCAGATTAGTGACTATCTTGTTAATTTAAATTTCCAACTCTTACAAATAAAGCTATTACAAGATAAGTGATTTTCTTGTTAATCCATCAATAAACCATAAGAGCTTACTAGGGGTTGTAAGAAATCAAAAAATCCTCTTTAAACGACTGCATAGCTAAGAAATTAGAAAAAGACACAAATCAAGGCCTAAACCAGCCTTGCCCAAAAATAGTGTAGGATTAACAAAAAGCTCCAAGTGTACCCCCGTGTTGAGAGTACAGGATGATATAGACGCTTTACTAGAAATAGAGATTCTTTATCCCATGAAACAGTCTGACCAAACTTCGTCAACTGATATTCCTTCCTTCATATGGAGGTGTTCGTCAGATACCTTGGCAGAATTATTTCAAATAACTGAAATAGCATAATAAAATTTGAAATAGTTTTAAAGAAAAAACTTTAATTATCTGTATTTACCTATGCCAGAAACAGAGTAGGCTTAAGATAGTCCTCATGAGATTCCTTTCCTGCTAATTTATTATCTTGAATCTGAAATATATAAAATACTCATTTGCAATAAAAGTAGATATCTGGGTCAGAGAGAAACCCTAGAACCTGATTATTCATGCCTTCTTAAATTACATATGTGCTTTAGATTTTAGATTTAAAGTGCTAGATAATCAATCTTCAATAACTCTTTATTTCAATAGGGAATATATCAAATTTTCTAGAGTTCAAATAGCATTATAATCCATACCTTTTTGGAGTTCAGATACCTAGGATAAATATACCAAATCTAATGAAACCAAGGCAATATCTCCTGTATACAAAAATTGTTTTACTGAGGCTTCTTCCTTATGGAGGGAGGCTTATTTAGTTCTCATTTGAAGAATCTGATGACACTATTGAGTCTTTATCTTCTTTGACCAATTTCAGTCTAATGTCATCTTCAGTAATAAACTCAGTCATCCAATATTCATCAGGAGGGGATCTTATATGGGTAAAATAAAAAAGGAGATCTAAGTTCCTCCTAATAGATGGGGTTTCTTCCAAATATCTATCCCAGTCTATCATCTCCAGTATTGGGAATGTGGAGACATGGTTCTGGTTGCTTATCTATTTCATGTAATCACAGGGGCTTGGAATGGTTAAGTCAACTCTGATACTTTTGAGGACCTTATCGAGATCCATCAGGTACTTTTTCTTAAAAATTCTTCTACAAAGATTACCAATGCTTCTAACATCCAGATCAACTTGTAGAGCAGAGGCTATAAACATAGCTAGGATATCAGAATTAACCCTATGTCTGCTTATATTTCCTAGGAATTCCTCACCTAGGATAACAGAAACTGCCCTAACAATAATGTTGTATTTAATCATTAACAGTCTCCCGATTCTTCTCTTCGAGATACTCCCTTCAAAGGCAATTTGTCTTCCTGAGCATCTTAATTTGATTGGTGTTGCCATTGACCGCGTGGATGCTATATTGAAATATGGGAGTATCAATCCTATATATAATATGCAAGGAAATGTTAATCGAAGATGAAGGTGAACCGATGGTGATCTGGCTATAAGAAACCCTTCATATCCTCTTAATATATATTTTTTTAATTTCCTAGTCATAATTGTACTTAAAACATGGCGTAAACTTAGATAATAATAATCTATAGTCTAGAATTAGGATTAATCTATTTATCTTCCAACTTAGCCTGAAATAAACAATTCTAGATATTACAAAATGATTTTGTAAAAAATACTATTTAAAATATATAGAATATGTGTAAAGATACTTTACCTGGTAAATCCAAAAAAAATCATACTAAATTTGGACAATCTTCTAAAAAGACAAGATGTAAATTTATAATAATTACTGCACTAGAATTATATTAAAGATCTAAGAAGTATCCACAGAATGTCCATACTAAGTATTGTCTTACTTTCTACCCATCATAAAGGATTAATGTACTGAAGTTCGAAAGGAAATATATCACATATCAAAATAATATTCTTAAAGGACTAAAGTGCTAAAGTTCATAAAGGAAATCCATTCTTAACAAGGCCTACTCCTCTTTACAAATGACTTTACAGTACCAGTCTGCATCTTTCTTATGAACAATGACAATTTCCTCTTTCTTGGCTTTGTAGTCCCTTGAAGATTTCTTGATCTACGGAGCCACTATCCTGATGTAGTTTGGATCTACCATGTCCATTTCCAAAGGTACCTCAAAACCCTCCGCCCTCCAATAGTCCAGGACCTCATCAAGGTCGACTACCTCCTTGAGCACCACTGCAATGAGGAAATCTAAATTTTTCCGCATTGCCGGCCAAACTGTATTAAACTTTCCTTCATCTTTTAGAAGAAGAATAGGTAGCCGTTGGGAATTAGGAATGGACAGGAGGGCATTCATATTCAATTTCATGTAAAGTTCAGGGAAAGGGATGGTAAGGAAATTATCAATGCTATGAACTGCTCTCTCTAGACCTAATAAGTACTCTCCCTTAAAAATTTCCCTTGTCGCCCTGATGATTCTATCCTTAGATGTCCCATTAAAGATTGTTAATGCAATGAAAAGACCAATTACCTGTCTGTTAACTCGAACTGTGAATTCATTATCAAAGTGTCCTTCTCCAAGCCCTCTCACCAAAGCCCTCTGAACTATAGCTGTTAAAGGTTTTTAAATGATATTCCATCTCTCCGGTTTAACTGCTCCTCGGAAAGCCATTTGGCGCTTTTCTTTGGTGTGAAAAATCACTATCTTGGACTCCATTATGCTTTCAATTCATTTTAGAGCTATCCTTTCTACCGCAAGTTGAAAACAAAGTAACACTCCCAATTTCTTTTAAGGTTTAAGAAAGCCGAAAGACTCTTCTAGTAAGCTCCTTTTGAATAAGCTTTGGAGTACGCTCACATGTGAATTAACTTCCATAATGTATCATTATTACTGCGTACTTTTCATTTAAAGATACAGTTGTATCGCAGATTTGTCCTGTTAATTTTGGTTGATAATGCCTAGTTTTTAGATCTTTATTAGAAGGGTACCGAAATCATTAATAAATGTAAGTTTCAATATGAAATGGCACCGACAGATAGATTGTCTTGTTCGTGGGAAGATTTTTATCTTCCTCAGAAAGAAATGACCTATTAAGCATTTCTATTTATGACTGACCTAAGAAATTGTATATAGTAATGGGAAGAGTTTTAATTTAAGGAATCAAGTATAAATGTCTGAAAGATTTGGCTCTAAAACATAAATATCAACTAGTAATTTAAAGATTATCTTTAAGTCTAAGATGAGGAGAGATTAATTTTTAAAGGAAGCGGTTTGAAGTTATACTATAGTAGTACAAGCTACATCCTACTTCTTGTTGATACAATTTTTTCTTCATTAATTCTCATACAAGTGAGGGCGCTTGGATTTGTGAGCTTTACCAAGTAATGATAGTTATTAGTCATAGGTTGAATTGTGAGATTTCCCCTTATATGACGATGTTGATGTGGAGTCTCTAGAGTCTTGATGGGAAGCTAACTTAATATGGGAATGAATACAATATTTTGTTTAGAATTTTATCCTTTAAGCATACTGAAAGAGGGAATTGTGTTAATTAATAGAATTATAAAATAAAACTAATAATATACTTGGATTGTTTTTAGGCAGTAGGGATATTATGTTGGTCTAAAACTAACTATCTTTAAGAGGATGGCCAATGCTTCCTTGATCTTAACTAAAGGAGAACTAGCTTAGAATCACTATCCTATTTAGAGAGCCTAGAAGAATATTGTTTTGGTTTAGGGTCAACAAGGAGTCCTATAATCATACTAAGTATGTAGTAACCCTTTTGACTTATAAGTCTACATCCTCCATGAATGTTTACAAGTTATGTCAGGGAGATCCCATCCGCTCCTAAGTTAGCTAATTCGTCAGCTCTCTTGTTCCCTTCTCTATAAATGTGATTAATTGTTATTTCTGAAAATGAGTCACATAGGGTCAAAGCCTGGGAGAGTAGGGAGTTTAATCTCCAATTCGGAGTTTCTTTTTTCCTTAGTGCATTAATGATTATTGTAGAATCACCTTCAATTTCTAAGTAATTCAATCCCAAGGACGCACATTTTTGGAGACCCTTTATTAAAGCGTGAAGTTCTACCCAATTATTTATTTCTTCTCCTATAGGAGCTGCTAGTGCTGCAATTTCCATGCCTTCATGGTTATGTATGTTGCATCTAATGCCCGCAATACCCGGATTTCCTCTGGACACTCCATCAAAATTAAGTTTGTGCCAATTATTCTTTGGAGGTTTCCACTTACATTCCAACCTCTTTGAAGAGGCCTTAGGGTCAGCCCCTATAAAAGGTGGTAATACCAAACCTTCCCATTTTCCTCTCATCTTCCCGTCCCACTGGCTCATTTTAAGATCTGTTTTAATATTTTTGAAAGTCTTGCTATTCATCTTTTCTATAATTGTTGCTTCGATTTTATTGCATAGTTGTGCCCATTCCATTTTTTCCCATCTAAAGATTATTCTATTGCATTCTTTCCAAACTTCTCATATTAATATGGATGGAGATAGAGACCATAGGTTAGCATAGATACTTTTTTGTTTGATGATTTGTCATGCTTGCAGCATGGACCTCAAAGATTGTGGAAAGACTGAGGTCCAGCCCAAGTTTCCCTACAGCCAATTCCAACATTGATGAGTGAATGGGAAATTCAAAAATAAGTGATCACCATCTTCTTCTTCTGCTTCACATAATGAGCATCTACTAGGACCTGAGAATCCTAATTTTTTGAAATGATCAGCTGTTAAAAGTCTATAATTCATTGCTAACCACGTACAGAAGCTTGCTTTTGGGGAGCATTCCATACCCCAGCATAGGTGGATTGGTAAGGAGGTCTTTGGTCTATTATAACTTTGTGAGATGATCCTATATCCATCTTTAGTGTTATATTCCCCTATTTTTGATCCATCCCATACTAATTTATATCTTCAGTTTTTTAATGCAATTTTCCTATTTTTAAGAATACCTTTGATTACTGAATCGTCCATAGCCGAAATCCCATATTTTCCAAGGATTTCCATTCCCGGTTTCCATCCTTAAGAATGAGGTAGTCTTTGAGATTGAGACCAATCTTCTCCTTTAATGAATTTATGAGGGTTGGGTTGTTTAATTTTTTTGATATTATTTCATAGCCTCCCCAAGAGTCATCCCAAAATAAGACTTCATCCCCTTGACCCAAGCACCAAGTTAATTTATCCAGAATAATGTTCTTGCATTCCATCATAAAATTCCATATCCTTGATCCTTTTGGGGGATGGAATTCTCTAAAGATGTTTATGGCTGACCTATTTCTTAAGTATTTGTGGATAAGTATTTTCTCCCATTTAGCCTCAGGGTTTTTAAAGAGCCTCCATAGTAATTTGGCCCCTAGGGCCTTCCCTTGATCTCCTAAGTTTTTAATGCCTATTTCGCCCTCCTCTTTGGGCTTGCACATATTTTCCCAGGATATAAGTGGAATTTTCTTATTCTCATTGCTTCCTTGCCAAAAAAATGTCCTTAAAAGCTTTGTAATTTCAGATTTCTTGTTTGAAGGTAAGTGCATACATGATAACTGATAAATTGGTATCGCAGCTAGTACAGATTTAACCATGGTAGTTATGCCCGCAAAGGACAGCCATCTCCCTTTCCATGAGCCCATTTTGTTTTTGATCTTTTCTATAATAGGATCCCATACATTTGTTATCCTATTATCCTTGACAGGGGGGAGCCCTAAATATTTACATGGGAGTTCTCCTTCTTTAAAGTTTAGGATTTTAAAAATGTCTTTTTTGGTTCCTAAATCAGTATGAAAAAAGAATATTTCTAATTTGTCCAGGTTAATTTGTTGTCCAGAGGCAATTGAAAAAGTTTCCAAAATCCTCTTAAAAGATCTAGCCTCCCTTATTTTGCTAACTCCATATAACAGAGTATCGTCGACAAAATGTTGATGTGTGATAGGCTCCAAGTAACTAATAATAGTAATTCCTTCAATTGTCTTCTTTTTCCTTTCTTTTGACACTATCCGACATAAAGCTTCAGCCATGATAATAAAGAGGAAAGGGGGCATCAGATCTCCTTGTCTGAGTCCTCTAGAGATGCCAAAGAAACCCTTTGGGGTTCCATTAACTAAAACTGAAATCTTAGGAGTAGATATGCATTTGAAAATCAAGTTAATCCAAGTTTTGGAAAAGCCAAATGCTTCCAAACATTTGCAGAGGAATCTCCAATCAACCTTATCATATGTTTTCTTAATATCCAATTTGATCAACATACTAGGGTTCTTGTTTTTAAGGATAGAGTGAATAGCCTCTTGTGCAATGATAACCCCATCAAAGATTGATCTTCCTGGGACAAACCCTGTTTGTTCTTCACTAATTATTAAGGGGAGAAGTTTTTGAAGTCTTAGGGACATTGTTTTTGTTAATAGTTTATATAAGGTATTGCATAGAGCTATAGGTATAAAATCATCTAGACTCAAAGGTTTCTCTTTTTTAGGTATAAGAGCTATAAAAGTGTTATTGACTTCTTTAAGTATTCTACCTGAATTTTTAACCCCTTCTAATGCTTCCGTGACTTCTTCACCAATGAAGTGCCAACACTTTTGAAAGAAAATGGCAGAGAATCCATCCAGACCTGGGGATTTATCTGGGTTCATTTGCATTAAGGCTGAATGGATTTCAATAATAGTAAATTTGCTTGTGAGCATTTGATTGTGTTGTTTAGTAATGATTTTAGGAATATTCCTAAGAAGTTCTCTTTGACTTCCTAGACTTGAAGACTCTTTGTTATTTAAAATGTTGTCAAAGTAGTTCATTGCTTCGTTAGCTATGTCTTTGGGGTCTTCAATAGTTTTACCTTCTATGTTCTTGATGCAGGAGATCATGTTAGTGATTCTTCTTTGTCTGGTACTATTGTGAAAAAAATTTATATTTTCATCCCCCACTTCTAGCCAGGTTTCCCTAGATTTTTGCTTCCAGAATATTTCTTCTCTAGCCAAGATTTCTTCATAATCTTTAAGTAAACCTTTCTCCTTATGATAAAGGTCATCATTCATCCCATCTTTAATAACCTGGGAATTGATTATACCTAGTTCTGATTCCAGGTCCAATTTCTTCTCAAAGATGTTTCTGAACATAAATGAATTCCATTCTAATAAAAAAAAAATTAATCCATTTGAGTTTGTTTACTAATTTATATAGCTTAGAACCTTCAATCTGGGGTTCAGACCACCATATTTCTATTAGTTTTAGGAGTTTTGGATCTCTTAACCATATTTGTTCAAATTTAAAGGAGCTCTTCCTTGGTTTGGTTTGTGTTAAGATATTGAGGGTGATAGGGTAATGATCTAATCCGGAGAAGGGAATGATGTTGGCTGAAAGTGAAAATTCATAGTCGGAGAGGTTCCCTTTAAAGAAGAATCTGTCTAATTTCTCTGCAATGTTGCAGAAACCTAGCCTTCTATTATTCTATGTGAAGGAGTTATCCTTTGTTGGTATCTCAAGGAGGAAGTTTTTGTCTCTCCATTGTGTAAAGTCTTCAGCTGCTATTGGGAGGGACCTTGTTCCTCCTTTTTTTTCTAAAATCTTAGTTATGACATTAAAGTCACCTCCTAGAAAACAAAGTAAATCATTAGTTTGTTCCATATAAGCACCAATCTTATCTCAGGCCCTAAGTTTATCCTTGTTCTGAATAGGCCCATACACATTTATTAAATTAAAAGTTAGATTTAGTCTAAAGTTTCTAACTATCCCGCTCATCCAATATTGCCTTTTTTCTGGGATGCTTATTGAAATATTACAAGGATCCCAAATAATTGCTAGGCCTCCTAATGCCCCATTAGCCTCCATGGCTTCCATTACTCTTAATCCTAATTTTTAAAAAAAATTGTTTATTTTTGAATTATCTAGCTTAGTTTCTTGAATTAACATAATTTCAAGGTTGTGAATTTTGATGCAACGTTTAATTAACTGTTGCTTGTTAGGGGCGTTCATACCCCTAACATTCCAGGAAAGAACATTCATGATGTTGTGGGAAGGCTCTTCCCCTTCCCAGCATACAAAATAGATGTTATCTTTACTTGTCCTATAGCTTCCCCTGCCAAGCCTCTTAATTCAACATTGGGTTTTCTTCCTCTTTTCTTTGGTTTATTTGCATAGTCTGGAGAAATCTTACTTTCCATGGTTTGCGCTATGCCTAGAGTAGTTTGATCTTTCACTTCTTTTTCTTCCAAATTAATTAATAATTCTTCTATAGGAATTTATGAGTTACCATTACTCAGAGTAATGATTTCTTCAATGAGTTTTTCTTGATGCTTCATGTCTTTAGTATCCTCAAGCTCTCTTATCAAGTCTTTCATCACTTCATCTGGTAATGTTTTGATTACGTAAAAGCAAGTTTCGAAAGGATCTGAAACCTTGTACAAGAGCATAGACAGATTTAGCAATTAGGAACCAATACAACTGTGGTGCCCCACTAAACAAACAGAAGGAACAAACTAGTGTTCCAACCAAGTGGACAAAAGCCCACACCAACAACCAAACAAGGGCCATCAAGATTTACATTTTTTCCCTTTCTTATGTGAACGTAAGTTCATGTCAAAAGATGGAGTGGAAGGATTGAATTTTTCGCCTTTCACTGTTGTCCAACCATCCTCCACCTTTCTGGCATCTTTCTGCCAAGCCAACGAAGAACAAGACAAGCCCACTAACGGGCAGGTCACAAAAAAGTGCTCAGCTCCCGCACCCAAAGCAGTAGCATGACCAAAGATAGCAACAGCGTCTGTGGACAAGGCTGCAGAATCAGAGACAGCACCAGCGGACTAGGCAGGGGCATCAACAACAAACTGGACAGGGACAGTGTCAGCAGTCTGGACAGGGGAAGTAGAAGCATCACTAGTAAAGACAGCAGCTACCTCATGGGATAGAGCCACATCAAAGCCATCACCAGCAATAGCAAAGACAGCATCAGAAGTAGCCGAAGCGTCAGCTGAAGCCCCATCCAAAGCAAGGCTCGAGCTCGAGCCCGCCTCCTTAGAAGATTTCTGCACCATATAGTGGTGGTTAGAGGCCCCCGCCCACCAAGAGGGCAGTTTCTTTGATTTGCTCTTGTTAGATAAGCATCGAGCAGCAAGATGTCCCGTCTTGTGACACTTCCTACATCTGAACGGAATATTCTCATAATCCAGATTTTGAATCCAAGAGCCTGTAGGAGAATCCAAAGCAATTTGTTCAGGGAGACCCTTAAAAACATCAATCTCCACTAGAATACGAGCATAAGTAGTCTTAAAAATTTCAGAGGAATCCGAGTCCACCATTTGGAAGTCCCCTAAAGCCTCTCCCATAGTTTCCAAAACTGAATCCAACCAGAGGTGGAGGGGAAGATTCGGCAGCCTTACCCATAAGGGTATTTTGTTGAAAGTTTCTGAAAGAGGATCAAACCCCTGATACCAGGGTTTGGCCATCAGGGGAAAACGCTCATCCCAAGTGAAGCAATTATCACACAAGATTGTTTTCCTATCATCAACATTTTCAAACTTGACAATAAAAAACCCCCTAGCCAGAGGATAAATCTGCACCGCATTAGATAGAATGGGCTCCCAATGCTTGGAGATCCAAGCATGCAAAGCAGAGAGTGAGGGCCAGAAGCCCCTAAAACGAAAAATAGCAGCATGAGAAGAAAAATCATCAGCATTTTTAACAATCTCATCCATAGTATCAGAATCAAACTTTACCCTAATGGATTTACAAACTGAAACCGGTTGCACAAGAGGAGACCGGGAACCCCCCCTACCAACAGGGCCAGGGCCATGGATACCTGCTTCATAGGCTACAACATCGGCATAGGACACAACAGCACCAGGGACAACATCACCCAAACCTAGAGATGCACCACCACCCAAAGACACCAGCGGAGACCCAGGTGCAGAGCGAAAACCTATAGGCAGAAGATGATTGGCAACGGGTCTAGCATCCGTGCCCAGACGTTCAAAACGCTGGGCAGGAAACCCAGCAATGGCAGTGGTAGTGTTCATTTTAGCAATTGTTGGATCTTTTACTTCATTTGGTAATGTTTCCTTCATATAATCTAATAATATATTAACTTCTTCAATTTTATCTTTTTCAAATTTTGAATTTTTAGAGATTTCAGACTGTTCCAAGGTGTGGGTTTGGCCAGTGTTTGGAGTCAAGCATATGTTGGCTTCCAGCTCATCCATGGGGGTGCTACTAGTGGGAATTTTTTTCCATCCTTTAGCATCAGAGTCATTGGTTCGGGGAATGCATTCAGGAATTGTGTTTTTAGCTTCCTCCTTTTCTAAACTTTTAATGTTAAAACCCATAAAATCTTTGATTTCATTCCCCTCTATATCTCTATTACTAATTAAATCGGGGAACCTATACTCTTCAAAGTCTGGTCCTTTAATATTTAAAGGAGTTGGGTTATAGATCAAGACTTGGTTCTGATTGAGTTCTTCCTTATCTAAGTTATCAAGATTTGTGACCTTGTTACTTCCTTTTTCTGGGGAAATAGCAGTTTTTTCTAAAATGTCATGGAATGATAAGGATGAGTCATTAATCATTAGTGCTTCAATTAGTTTGTTTTTTCTCCTATTATTTTCTATGGGGTCATTGGATTAATCATCTGATGAGAGTGAGAAATCAAAGACCTCTTGGGCCAAATCCAAGTTTTTACCTAGGTTATATGTTATTGATACCTTATTTGATTCTGCTGGTGAATTTGGGGCTTTATCTTTTGACCTTTTAATTATCTTTGGTTTCCTTCCTTTGATTTTGAATTTTACCAAAGAAACATTTTTCCCCTAAGCATCCCTTCCTTCCTTACAGACCTAGTCTTCTTATGGTCATTCATTTTTATAGGAGGGCTCTTCTTCACTTGGATTTTCTCAGCTTCTTCACTAATAGGGTTTGTTAAGCAGAAACCACCACAGTCCTTATTAAATAAAATTATGGGTAACTCTGTTGTAGATACCGGAAATTTGGGTTGGTACATTTCTTCTCCTTTTTTTTCCATAGGATTGAAGGATTTCGTTGATTCCTTATCCAAAATTTTCTTGAGATTGGATGTATTCACTACTCTGTTTCTTACTAATTCTGCCCCTGAGAAGAAGAATATGTTTTCCGAAATGTTTTCTCTATAAAGATTCACTAGTAGGTGATAGGAGGATCTATTACTTATGAAGTTAATCGCATTTAGTTTAGGAGAGGACTCTGAGAATTTAATCAGAATTTTTACCTTTGAGGAGTCCAAGTAATTTTCTTCAATACCTAGAACTTCTCCACAGTTTTCCCCTATTTGATGAATGATTCTGCTATGTAATAATTCTACTGGCAAATTATGAATAGTTATCCATTTCGGAATAATAATGTTGTTAAAGATATTTTCTAAAAAATTAGGTATCCATTTAATGAATTTAACTAAATGCCCTAGAAAGAAAATTTGAGCTTCACTCAGAAGTTTATGCCTGATAGATAAATCCTCATACTCAATATAGAAACAATAATTCGGAAGGAGAGTTATACTCACCTATGACTTGCATGCCGATTGAAGCCATTCCCTAATACCTGAAAAAGCTTGTCTAATGCCAAACCATTTACCAAAAAGACCATAGTTATTGCATTGCTTCCATAGCCCATCCGTAATAATCTGGGGCCCTTTGATAGTTTTATCTTCCTTTCTATAATGTGGATTCAGTCTTCGGTGAGGAGGCGTGTAGCTATCTGTTGAACATGGTGGAATGTTATCATTATTAATGAAGTTTTGATTTCTGATGTATGGCTGAGTGGTATGGGTAGGATCAAAGTGCTTTTTGTGCCCTTTTTTATGCCCTAATTCTGAGGGAGGATTAGGGCTAAACCTACCAGATGATGTATGTTTCGGGCTTGAATCTTGTTGAATTGTGGTTGCCAAAACTTCCCTATTATCTTGATCTTGATTCCTTCGGTGAGGGGCCGAATATAATCCCTTGTGATTTGATATATTAAACCCCGTCGATGAAGACCCGAAATGCTTTCCTCATGGTGATACCCTAGGATGAATCTTGGGAGAAGAGGGCATAAACGCAGAGAACCTATTTGATAATTTAAGACAAAAAGGGGCAGCAAGAACTCTAATAGCCCGTCTGCAAGAAGTAGACACCTTCTTCCAGTCACTCCTCCTTGTATCCTAGTGATTTGAGAGACCTCTGAAGCCCATCCATACTTCCCTTCTAAAGAATGTAGCATTTTTTGTTCTTGCGAACATAGAAAATTGATGGTCGAGCAAATCTACCGAGAATATTTTGGGCTGAGTGCGCACGGCAGAGTTAAGCAGAGCCATTTTTTCACTATCAAAATTTCATGATAAGCTTATAACCAAACATTATTTTTCTTGTGTTGGATATAAATTGTATTTCATATAATAATATGTTATTTTTATAACAACAAAATATTTTTTTGAGTTGAAGTATTGGTCTTTTTGTGTTTAATATAAAAGTTAGATATAACAAATGCTTATGATTACTAATAGGAATTTGGTCCATTTAAGTTGCATATATGTTATATTTTATATAGAAATACAATATTCTACTAATAACAAATGATATTTTTAAATTCAACTATTAGAGATTTTTAGGTTAAGTTTTGGTCGAATCTTTAAAAAGTCATTTTTTGGACACCTTTCACTAAGCGTGGCTACATAATGACAAAGTTAACCCTCATGACTGCTGGTCCCTCTCCCCTAGTTTGCTTTTGACAAAGAATGTTTTTCAGTTCAATGCTGATTGTATGTTGTCATGGTCAAAAGCTGAATCCTATGGTGATAAACATAACTTCAATCCTACTAGCTGCGATTCATTTTCAATTTTATGTATCGTACATATCAATTGTAAAATGATAATGAAGTAAATAGCCTACAAGCTGGGATTCAATTTCAAATTGGAGCTCATTTGTGTATTTATCCAATAAATTGTAATGCGAGTAATTGTGAGTTGACAGTAGATATCTTACTAGTTGTGATTCAATTTCAAATTGCAGCTCCTTCGTGTATTGTACCACATAACTTGTAGTAAGATTAGTTATGAGTAGATATAAGCAGAGCTCAAGCATTAGATAAATGGTCTTGCTTGTGGAAGTGGAGCGTGGAGAATTAGAGCGCAAGGGATTATAGCAGTATAATATATTAATCAAGATCTATTGAATAAAAATAAACCTCCATCGTACCATCAATATAAAAAATGAGGAAAAATAAAAACTATATCATCTAACAAAAACATAGAGAACGTTAAATGAATTGTGTAAAGCATCAGAAATAAATACTCACAGGGAGCTTCTGCGTTTTATCTTGCCATTGGCAAGAAGTTTTATATATCTATTATCAACTTTTCACTTGGTTTTAAATTTCAGCAGTACGCGAAAAGCAAGTGCCAATTTAAAATTCATGTCACGAGTTAAAAATCAACTTCATTTTCAAATTAAAAAAAATCAACTTAATTTGAGAGGAAAATATAATTAAAATCTTTTCCACTTCTCATAAATTCTGCAATCAAATTTTTGAACAGTTTTTTCTTCATTGAAAGATTTTTTTTCAGGATTTATTCTTACTCCAAAAGAAATAGTTTTCCAATTTCCTATACTCTTAATGAAGTGTTTATAGAAGCCTCCTCTCTTATCTCAACAAACATCCTTCAAATTATTTTCCCTTTACACTTTGAATAGGTTTACAAAGAATATTTCCTATTTTGATTTATTAATTGTCTTTTACATATAATCTTGAAAGGTTTTCTAATTTGAAAGTTATTTCCTACGGATTAAGTTAGGACTTGAAACCAGGGGCCACCCATTATCATGCCTGGGTATTCTGCCACTGAGCTATCAGCCCATTTCCAGATTAGTGGGTGGATTTTTCTTTCAGTGAAGACTCGCTTGAGAAGGGCGTAATTTTCCCCACAGAATCTTTCCTTCAAAACTCCTGAAAGGAAATGAAGTCTCCTCAAATTCAAACTATATTATCAATGCAAGCTTCGCCAAATCTGGCATGCGAGGTGAAAAGTATGTATTCAAAAACAGGTTAAAATGAAAGCATCCAACAATGCACCTTTGCAAGGACATACGACCATGAAGGTAGGCATATGTTAGTCATACGACATTAAAAAGTAAGGCTCTGCATAATTTAATATGAAGTGAAGATTCAGAAGAATACCTTTATTGTATACATTTCAAGGGTCATCTATTGTGTTCCACATTATAGCTAAATAATTTTTAAAAAAATACTTCTTTAGCAATAATGGAAGGCATGGTTCATATAATAACACACAAATAATGCTCTGGCAATAATATACTGAAGCATAGTCTCCGATTAGTCGGGACAGAAATAGCTTCAAAAACACAAATTTCTAACTGGTACGGAGAGACCAACTGGCTATTTATTCATCATCTTTGTATGGATATTCTTCAGGAACTTGTTCTAGAAGTTTCAACTTCAACTCATAACCATCGTCCCCCCTAAGCATATCCCGAACCCACCTGACTTCAGTCTTCATAGATACCTGCAAAATACATTTGTACAACGGTACTCAGAATGTTTCATTTGCACCACTAATTAACTCCTGAGTATTATGATTTCTTACACAAATCATTTGGTTTCAAATGATTAACATAAAGGAAATAATTCCTATAACTGTTCTATTCAGGGTTATGGATATGTTCCTTTGTCCATATTTTCTGTTACAATTAATTTAAAATAAATATAGCACACGTCACTGGCAGAGTTGCATACTTGGCTGAAATTGCAATCAAAATGGATAAAAAACGTAAGTATTTCCTTCAACCACCATCTTATAATAACAAATTTTTTGTATTCTAATTATTTGAATAATATAAGATGGGAGTACATCGAGTAGTATTCTTCACTTGTTTAAACCTCAAACATACAATATTGATATCAGACATCTAAGTGACTCAAACCTGCCACTATAATATACTTACAAGTATAGTTATTAATAATTAGTTTACTAAAGAGGTACAAAATTTCTATCAATTCTTCTGTATGGGACAGTGTACATGCAATCCAAACTCTCTAAACTACACTCCAAAATCTCTGGAATGAATCTGCATGTTACATGTGTTCTCAAAATGAATAAAAAGAATCCTCTTTGAATACAGTGGCTGATTTTAATGGGCAGTTAGTGGATTTGGCTGCCAGCATAAGATGGTCGCAGATACGTTGACATGGTCTTAACTTCCTGCTGATTTCTTCACACAATAATATTGGCTGTTACATAATTTGCTAACAGGTGGGTAATACCATGGCCTGCTCTTGCTCACATGGTAATATTGTGGCCTGCTAATTTCCTAGAACAATTTTCACTGCTCTCTGACATTAACCTCTCATAGACAAGCTCTGACATCAGTATGGGCTAGACAAGCAGCAAAGCCAAGCTGGTTTCTCCAGTTTTAAAGATAAAATTTTAATAGCTTAAATTGACATCCTCCATTGCATGGCTTCTCTAGGAAGCAGGTAATAAAGCCATGTCAGATAACATGTCCGTTGGAAACATCTTATTATGCTCTGACCAACTTCAAATGACATGAAGCCCATAATGAGAAGTAAAACTTATTAGCCAAATATACAAAAATATACTTTTAAAAACATGGCACAAGATGTAATCAGAGAAGATGATTGCTTATTTTGCAAGCAAGTAATGGGGAACTGATTGCGAATAGTCCTGCTGCTACAGTCAGGGACTTGGGACTCCTAGAAGCTCTTGACTTTCAAGTTAAGGAATTGCCCCAGCCAACATCAAGCCTTGATATTTGTATTAATTTTCTTTTGTATATATAATATATTTATTGACATAATGTTATATTTATTTGAAATTGTGATGGCTTCAGTTTCTTGTGTATGTTCCCTCCCATTACACCCTACCATGGCTCCTTCAGACCTTCCTGTTCTTCAAGACTTGACAATTGCAAGTAACTTTAATGTAGCCATTGTTACACTTTGTCGCAAGTGTATTGTCAACACTCCTATGTCCTCTAGACCCGTGCAAGTTAATGGTGTAGGTTCTTCAGCTTTCCCATCTGGTTTAATTATTTCCTATGGCCCGAACAGTGTTGGCTCTTGGGTGGAAGTTAAGGATCATGTTCCCTCATCTTTTACAATGAAGAATGACAGAAATGCATTGTCAGTGTCTTGGGCTTGGGTGTTGTCTCAATTCCTCAACAATGCTCTTTTGCAATTGTGGTTTGGTTGATTATGACAGCAGTGGGTTTTACTGTTCAACCTATGGCAAACATAGGTGGTGTTGTTCCTAGGCTTGCAAAACTAATTTGCACAGTATCATGCTCTAAGGAGATTCCTTTGCCCATCTTGGGCTCTCAGAAGCTTAGTATGCTGAGAAGGGTTTGATTGTTGATATCAAATTTAACAATCTTTGGCCTACTTCGCCTAATCTACATTAGTGGGTTCCTTGGTTGTGGAGGCCTTTCCTCTCAAAACCTGTCAATATATACCTCTGTGAACAAGGATCTTTTGTTATTTACTAAAAATCCTCAATTGACAGGGTGAAAATTCTAGAGAAAGGGCCATGGTTTTGAGGGAAGGTTGTTTTTTAATGAAGCTTCAGTGTCCTACTTTAATCCTCTTTCTAAATCTTTCTAAGTGCTTCCAGATTGAGTCAAATTGCCTTATCTCTCATTTCAATTAAGGATCAATTCTTATTTAGAGGCTATTGGTAACACTCTCAACACGTTCTTGCCTCTCTCCTCAGTGACTGATGCTCTTTCCCACCCTACCTTCACCCAGATTCATGTTGAGATGGACATTTCTAAGGGTTTATTGGCTGAAATCTGGCTAAAATTGAAGGATTGTATTTGGAAACAGCAACTAGCCTATAATATGCTAGTTTTTTATTGTCATAATTGATAGGGTTTGTGGCATTGGGCAAACATGTTCGTCAAGCTTTCCTGGTGGAAGGATGCTAAACCTCATCATATATTAGTTCATGGAGCCTTGGCTGGGGTTCCTTAGGAACCCTCCTTGGATCCTTCAGTTCTTCCTTAGTCGGATGTGGTGCCTAGTATTCCTTTAGATCGCCCCTATTCAAAATCTCTAGTGGCTACTTCTGGTGGTTTATATTCTGCAAATGTTTTTATTTCATCCCATTTGCCTTCCAAGGTTGAGTTGCATTCACCACATCAGAACGAGGTTTCTCAGATTGAGGTGCAATCATCGCCAGCAATGAAGTTGTGCTTCAGTCTCTTATTTGTTTGTCCTCAATATCGTCCCTGCATTTTTTTGTAATCTCCTAATTTAGATCTCAAGACTCTGCTTTTCTCATTATTGGGTTCCACCATAGGGTTGAGTAAATGCCTAAGTGTGATTGATGCCCTTGAAGCAGAAGTTTTGGAGGATGTGTAGACAAGGGTTTCATACAAGAAATCTTTGTCTAGAAAGACTTCATCTCAGATGGTTCTGAAATCTCAGAAGATAATTTGGATGATTAACTAGTTGTATGCAGGTTAATGTTTCGTTTGAGCAGAACTCTGGTTTTGTTTCTGTTCAGTGTTCTCATTTGGAACTCAGTGCCCCTTGTTGTCTTTTGCAGCTGCTTGTTTAGCTTGGATTAGTATGTTTTGGAGGATGTGTAGACATGGGTTTCATACAAGAAATCTTTGTCTAGAAAGGCTTCATCTCAGATGGTTCTGAAATCTCATAAGATAATTTGGATGATTAGCTAGTTGTATGCAGGTTAATATCTCGTTTGAGCAGAACTCTGGTTTTGTTTCTGTTCAGTGTTCTCATTTGGAACTCAGTGCTCCTCGTTGTCTTTTGCAGCTGCTTGTTTGGCTTGGATTAGTATGTTAGCTTCTTGGTGGTTTGGCCAAATTTGGTCGTTTATTTTGTCTCTTAAACATTTTCAATGGTGAGGGCCTCCCTCATCAATCAATAAAAAAAAACAGATATCTTTACTTGAAGTTAAATTCAAATGAGCTTCACCATGTAGATAAAGTTCAATTAATCCTTTTAGCGAGAAAGCTACATGCATATTTTGGGGAATTAAAAATTAAGTACTGTTTTGAGGTTTTCACACCATCGCCCCATTGCAAATGGGGACCCCCTCTTTTCGCTTCAGCGGTAGGAGTAGGTGGTCTAGGGGTCTTAGCTAGCAGCAAGTTTCGAGTCTCCATGCCTTAGAAGGAATTTGAACAAGGATAAGGTAAGAATCAGTCGAGCCCTTGAGTTTGAAGTCTGAGCTTGAAGGGGGCTTAGTGAGGCACCAAAATGGCTAAGTCCTGGCAGTGATGAGTATAGGGTAGAATTCTGGAGGCAGGGTGGAATCCGCCTGCCTCCCAGGATTCATTATCCTGGACAACCCCAGATCTCCGCCATCACTTGGTGACTTAAAATTTACTCTTCCCTTCATCTCCGCCTATGAGAAAATTCCAAACGAAATTAGATGTAACATTAGAAACTTTGAGAGGTCTAGTGTTGAGAAGTATAGGTGAAAATCAGACTGTGGAAGAGAAAAATCAGAATATGAGACTAGAATGGTGATTCAAGGCGGATTGGTGAAGACAGATGGATGAAAGATCACCTTAAGAGCCATTTGAAAAGATTAATTATCAGTAAAAAGGGCCTTGGCTGCCTTCAAATCAAGCAAAGAGGGGAAGTTTTGGAGCAATGTCAGAATCCTCAGGCAGGGGCCGAATCTGCCCCCTGCCTAGGATTTTTATCCTCCCCTAACTGCAATTTCTGCCCTCTCACAACTTAAACAATTTCACCTCTTTCTGATGGCATGATGGGTGTTAGGTGATTGAGGGATCAGATCTTGAGGTTGGACGACAATTTGAGGGAGAATGGAGTTAAACTTTTTTGTAGTGAAAATGTGGAATCCTTGGGTAGGGGCGGAATCCGGCCCCTACCCAGAATTTTATCCTCAACCTAGTAAGATTTCCACCCTAGAGTAAAATCATCAGGTGGCCCCAAAGCCCGCCTCTAGATGGGAGAGATCAAGATTGTCCTGGGTGGCCAAAAATCAGGAGCAAAAGGACAACCAAGTCCCAGCCAAGGTTGCAAATAATGTAAGTTTGAGATGAGGAGCATTGAAAGGTTGATACGAAATCCTCTTAGCTTGAATTCCGCCCTATGGAAATGCAGATTGAGTTTGGGGGGATTACACAAAAGGAGACCATTAATCTGGATGAAATACGAACAAGACCAAGTCATCGTGAAGTAGAAATTGATTGGGAAAAATAACATGTATGCTGGCAGAGAACTGGATGGAGAGCAAAAATCCTCTAAGAGTCTGGATTTCCGCTTTGTACTAATGAAGGGAGGACCAAACTTTGAGGTTTGTAATGAATTTGAAGGAAGTTAGAGTTGCAAGTTTAGTAATCCAAGCAAGAGGTGAGACGAGTTTAAGAGGGAAGTTTGTATGTAAACAAAGTAGTTCCTTGAGGGATGGCAGAATCCGCCATCCCCCAAGGACAAAAATCCTCTCCCTAGGTGAAATTCCGCCCAGCTCACAAAATCCTCAAACCTCTTCAAATTCTGCCTTGGCTATAGTTGATTTTAGTGACTGTTTGCGGCATCAAATGAATGAAGAAATCAATGGGAACTGAGATAAATGTTAATTTGGAAGTGAAGGAGGCGATAAAAAATTCAAGTATAACAAAAATAATCCTCAATGGAGGGTGGATTCCACCCTCCCATGAAGATTTTATCCTTCCCAACACTAGATCTCGCCCCCCCCCCCTCCCACCTTTATGAGGTTCGGCTTGGGTCTAGCATGACTGCGATTTTGAGTTAAATTATGAAAAACGGTGCCCCTTTTACCAAGTCAGCCCATAGGATTGATTGATTTAATTAATTTTCATTGGCCAATCTTCATCATGTTGGCCTTCCTAGTGGGATGTGCCTCTCAATCCTCAAACACCTATATAAAGGCAATCTAATTCATTTCTAACCATGAACAAGTCAATCTCCTCTCTGCCCTTAAACAGCGAAATATTTTCTCCAAGGCAGCAAACTGTCTCATAGGAGGTGGCAGATCCAAATGAGAGGGCATCAAGAATGATGAATCTGGGCGAGAGGGCAGATCTCTTTTTTAGTCTAAGGGTGGTAGAAGAGACAAAAATCTGGACATGTCATGCATTGCCAAGATCAGTCAGAGTCTAGATTTTTGAAACATTTCATTTCAGATTGCAATAACAAGATTTTATCAGAAATTGGAACTGAAAATTTGCAAAAAGAGAAAGGTTTGATCTTGAGGTTAGGGAATTTCATTTTTGCCTCTTGGATATTAATGCAATTTTTTTGATTAAAAAGTTTCAGAATTCTTTTATCCTCTCATAAACTTAATGGAACCTCTTTCTTACTTTTGCAAGGTGAGTAGCTGAAGGAGGAAGCTAGGAAGACAAAGATTGCTCCAAGCTCAAGCTTCAAGACTCCAAATGAGAAGGAAGTTCAAATCAGATTATCAAAAGAAAATCCAAATCGAGATCAAGATGGAATTCCAAAAGGCAAGAAAGATCCAACCACATGAAGACATCATCAAGAAGTTCGAGATACATAAAGTGCAAGTTCAAGACAAGACAATGAGAAAATTTCCATAGGATGAAGAGGATTCAAGAAGATGAAGCAATTTGGGAATATGCCATCATGTGGGAAAGCTGGACAATGTTGAGTATCAAGAGATATTTTCTCTTCATCAAAGGATTAAGTCTACAAGATAAGAATGATGAGGTGGCACCCAGTTGTCTTCCCCAATCAAAAATTTTCAGCTACACATGTTTCAATCACATCATGCCAAGTGTAGAATTTTCTCATTGGCTTTCAAAGGCATTGTAATTTTCTTATTGGCCTAGTGGGTGGTGCCTTCATGTAATTGGTTGACAGTATGACAGCCCTAATTAGGGTTTGTAGGGATTAATCTTGGCCCTTGATCTTGAATCGATCTTGGCCCCCCATTCTAATTGAACACCTATAAAAGGCCAAGGCCTTTTCTTTTGTAATAGTTAGTCATTAGCTAGAAAGGAGAAGATTAAATTAGAGTAGGTTAGCTAAGGGCGAGACTTGATCAACTTGTTGCTATAATACTATTAAAGTGATTGATGATTCATTGTTGGTCTTCATGGTGAATCACTTAATGTTGCTTTGAAGTGTTGCATGGTTTCTTCAAACCTCACTTGGAGTAGATTTCATTTCATGTTGTTTAGAAGTAGTTTAGTTGAAATGAATGAAATTGTGGATGTTTACTTGCTTGACTCGATATAAACTAGGACACTAGCCTCTTGTTGATGGTAAGTATTGATTTGAAAACCATTTGAGTATTCCTTAGAAGCTTGCACTAGGTGGGCGGAGTCGCTAATAAAGCTACACCTAGTAGAGTCCAAGTTCATCCATACTTCCTTGCATTCATAGTTAGAAGTAGTAGTAGAAGTTAAGTTTAAGTTCAAGTTGAGAATTCAAGTGTTGGAAATCAAAATTATATTTTCATTGCACATTGTGAAGCTAAATCTTTATAAGTGCAAGTAAGTTGATAAGTCTTGAATGAACAGCATAAGTCCCCTTAGTACCAACAAATCACATTATTTCACTAAGCGAGTATCCACAATTGAAGGAACCTTGAAGTCATTTCATGATCTTACTTTGCAAGCTTAGCATGAGAAGTGACCTTATTCAAGAGAGAGTTGGAGATTTGGTTTTCATCTCGAAATACTAAGTGTTTGATTCTGATGTTGTAGTGGAACGAAACTCAGATTTGGTCTTCATCTCGAAATACTAAGTGTTTGATTCTGATGTTGTAGTGGAACGAAACTCACATCAACAAGTACCAATGATATATTACTTCCAAGAAAGTAGTAAAGGCAGCTCTTAAGACTATTCAACACATAAAATACTGACTCCAATGTTTATTGCCCTATGCTAAAATGTTACTAATCATCCATCCTCAATAATCTGCATTGAATGATAAAATATACAAAACATAAACATACTAATATGATATTGATTAGATAAAAGCATAAGCAATAGGTTGGCAGGAATTAACGGATCTGCATTTATATCCATATTGGTGGACTACAGGGTCTCCTCAAATGACAGGTCTTCCTTTGTAATGAGTACCATTAGTAAAAAGTTTCAAATTGGTTAAAGAAAATGACTTGAAGAAGTATGCAGATCCCAAGTAACAAGAAAAAGAGAAACTGATGCCAAAATGGTTATTGTTTACCATTTGTAGAGTCTACTATGGCTACTTTCCTAGCTGATCAACTATGCTCTCTTTCCTAGGTTGACTGGAATAGGCAAAAAATATTCAACATATTACTATAATGACATGATGAATACCACATGAAGAAGTAGTGATGCTACAAAGTCCAGTCTTGTATCATAGTTTGTGTTGGTATTTTTTAATGAGTTATAAAGTTTGCACTCCTAGTTCAACAAAACTTGGTTCATAACTATGAAGATACAATAGATACTATTGGTAGGATATAGGGTTGTGAGGCACCATAGATGTCATTTGGGTCATTTCTAGACTCATGTATCCATTATGTACAGCTTAAATAGCCTTAAAAGACCTCTAATATACCAAAATAAGCTATAAAAGAGTAAAGTATTATAGACTTGTGGGAATAAGATAATTAAGAGTTATTTTGAAAGGATGTGAGGTAGAGGCGTTAAGAGGCCATATAAAGAGGGAAAAGTGGGAGATAAAAGTGTTGAATAGTGTGGAAACATATGTGGAATAATATGGATTAAATATATGTGAGACTAGGAAGTGTAAGAGATATATGTAATATATGTATATATGGATCAAGAATGATGAATGAACTATAATACGTGTACAGTGTACACATAATTGTTTGTATATATTATAACTTTTCCTTATTTTGTTTTATAATAGATAATATACTATATTATCTTGTATAATATTTATATACATATTATATATTATATTTTTTATTTTGTTATATATTTTATTATCTTATACAATTGTTTTTATACATATTTACATTACAGTTTACTTAGTATAATGTGTACATTCTTTTTATTTCTATTATACTATTTTTATAATATTTTACGATTTTATATAAATACTATTATAATGCAGGTTTTATCGTATTAAATGCATACTTGTTATACATTATTTATTATAATATGAGTACATTCTTTATATTATAGGTATATAATATATTTTATATATATCCATTTAATTTGCTTCTTGTTAGAGTAATAGTTATAGTTTAATTATGATTTTTCTTTTTTCTTTCATTGAAACTTACACAGCTATTTGATCATTTTTTGCTCTCCCCTCTCTTGTTGCTCATTTTCCCCTTCTAACCTCACTAGCCCCTATTTTAAGATTTTCTCTGCAATCCATATCTTCACTTTTCCTCTTCCTAATGATGGATTACTAAGTGCGATCTGAAACATAGATCCAAAAAACTTACACAGTTTTTTCTAGAAACTCTGGCTCATAAAATATGGATTGTGGAAAACTCATGCCTAACATGTGTATGACATTAAAGTAAATAAATATATAATGCTTTTGATTAGATAAGAAGGGATTTTGAAAGGGCCCTGATCCCTTTTATAAAGACAGTGATGAAGCATTAAGCCCAACAAAACAACCAAAAACTAGAACAGAACAGCAACATCATGGTAGAGCAACAAGAAACAAAACAACACTAAGCAAACAAGAGCCAGGCTTAAATCAAGGTGGCTTAAAAAATTGGTCCAATGCTCTTTAATTGAGCACAATGGAAGGATCATTTTCCTCAAATCACATTTTCTTGAGAAAAGGGGGAGACATAAGATCACTGGAACATCCTTCATTAGGCCCAAAAGCATTATCTATTCTTGAACAATCCAAAAGAGAACTCCCTTTGGTAGAATCAGTATTTTGAGCCTCCTGAAAAATATGGAAAGGCTCATCCTTAATTGTCTCCTTTTTTCCAGACAAAAGGTTTATTCTTATTTTTTAAGCAAGAATTGTAGCCATGACAGATTAAATTACAAGCATGACAAATAAATGGGGATTCCTCATACTCGAAATGTTGCACCCACTTCCCAAATTTAGAGGATAGGGAGATCTGGGTAGGGAGAGCCTAATCTCTCTCCACAAGCACACAAAATCTCACAAATAATAAGTACTTCTTAAACTTAGTAATCTTATCTGTAGCACTATACTTGCCAAAAGAATTGGCAATTATCTTGAAAATAAATTCATTCCAAAACTCCAATGGCAGCCCAGGCAACCGAACCCAAATAGGAAACGACTTTTTCCTTCCACGGGTCGATACTAGGAGACCAATTTTGAAGGCTAAGACCATTTGAACCCAAAAACCAAGGGCTTTCATAAAAGATCCTTGAACAGTAGAAACCTTTACCTCGCCAGGAATTTTCCAAAATCGATGGATCCATCTTCTAACAATATCAATATTGAGACGATTCCCACAAAACCTCCCAACAAGAGAACTTCTAAACCAAGCAATCGAATCAACAAGAAGGGAGTCAGGAACATCATAGTAGACCTGAGCATCCTCCTTATCCATATGGTCTCTGCCCCACACAGAACAACCAGCTGAAGCCTCATCAAGTAAGGCTGGAGGGAACGGGATAGGAGAAGCAACCATAGGCTTGGAATCAGCAATGAAAGCAGCAGCTTCTGATATTAACAGAGCTTGAAACAGACTTCAAACTCTCCAAAGGAATATCCCCATCAAGTAAGGCTGAAAGGGATGGGACAAAAGCAGCAACCGTAGGCTCAAAATCAGCAACCAAAGCTGCAACTTCTAAAATGGCAGAGCTTGAAACAGACTTCAAGCTCTCCAAAGGAATATCCCCATCAAGTAAGGCTGCACGGGATGAGACAAGAGCAGCAACTGTAGGCTTAAAATCAGCAACCAAAGCAACAGCTTCTGAGACAATAGAGCTTGAAACAGACTTCGAACTCTCCAAAGGAATATACCCCACAAAAGACTTATCAGAATCATTTCCCACCTTCATAATAGGAGTCAAAACATTCTTTGAAACCTTATCATCCAAAGCAGTCTCCTCAAAAATGTTTCCATCACCATTTTCCTCCAACGCCATAGGAGAAAAACCATTAACCACCTGATCAGGAGTTAACAGTTTATGGTAGATCAATAGCTTTCTGGTTCAACAAGGAAGACAACGGACCAAGAGAAGAGGAATGAAACCCTCCTCTCAGACCAAAATTCCGGTCATCATCCTCGGCTCCAACACCAACTCCTCGGCTCCAACACCAACACCTCGACTAACTTGTTTTCTTTCGCATGAGCCTCCAAAAAGTTAAAAACATATTCATGAGGAACACACCTTCATCATCTAGGTCATCTCCATCAGAAGGATAGAAACAAAGGTCTTCATCATCCTCAGAGACAAAAACCTCTTTGGAATAAGAAGACTGTCGTAGGGCCTCCAAAGCCCGTCAAAAAAAGCAGAGCCAACCACTAGATCTGCGGCAACAAAGCCCTCTCAATACAATGATCCTCGTCTGGGTCGTCACTATCAGCATTTGCATCGAAAGAACCACCAACACTACCACCTGCGGAGGAAACCCTACGATTTCCTCGTGCAGAACACATTCGCTGAATCACTTTGCCAAACCCCATCGCTTCCAAGACAAAAACCAGCCGAGCCCTCCCGTAGCAAATACATGTACTATATGAATATATAATGTTATGGATGCATATATTGAATGTATGTAATTTATTATAAATTAGTTTATACTTATTGCATATATAAATTCTCCCTTTTTATTGCATGACACCAAGATTTACACAACATAACAGAATATTAAACCCTACAATTTAGTCAAGGTATTTCTGCAAATAGATACAAAATATTACTTCGGGATTTATAGTAGGTCCTATGACATTCCTGGGCCATATCACATACGTTTTTAAAACCATGCAAGTTTATTTTCTCCCTTAACAAATTTATTGAAAACATGCCTTCAAACACAAGATCATGGCTTTCCAAAAATTGTTGATATTGGAATATGATGCACCTGGACAGTTTATTAGGTCTGTGCTTAATGTTTGTGCAAGGCATCCTATTACTTCAAAAAGTTGTAATAGACGAAAGGAAATAATCCAAAATCCCTTATTGAAAGGCAAAAACTGCAACATGTCAATCCCAACAATATCTGTTAGGCACCCACTTCAAAGTTAAACAATGGCCATAAAACATTATATATAAGCATATTATAGAGCAATGAAAATAGGTCAATAACATCCAGGGATTTTTTGAGATTATCTGCATACAAATGAGGCAATTATAGCCACAAACCCTGTCAAGAACAAACAAGAAAATCCATGGATACCAGAGTCATAATTCCACCTGCATAACAAGAGATTAGAATTGCTCCTTCAGACTACTGAAAAGGGAGGTGTAGCTGTCTCAAACAGAGAGTAAACTTTTTCGATCACTTTCTCACCAAGAAATGTCTCTGGGATGCAGAACTGACTGAGGGCAGCTTCATTGAAACAACAGAAGCACCAGACAGAACAGAATTATTGAGAGATTTGATAGATTTGTCTTTATATGATTCATGGTATGACAATAACTGGAATATATAGATAAAAGTGCTGAAATGCAGTGGCTTGGATCACTGGTGTGTTATCATTGGAAGTAATTAAAGATTCAGGACCATGGGTGCTGTTTAGTATGGAGCTCCAACCACCTGACTGCAGGCAAAAGGTGACCAATGACAAAATGTATCTGTGCATATGTGAAGCTCTAGAATGTGCCTACTTGCTCAAAAGCAATGGATCATTAAGTAGAAAACCAGAAAGTGGAATATGGAGCTGTTTGGCAACCTCTTCCAAAGAAAACAGACGTTGGAAAGACATCAGCTGCATAAAACATCAAATTCCAGATTTTGGTACTAATCAGTTTCGGTAAGAAAAAGAGAAACGGACTGGTCATGAAGTTGATCAATTTCTCCAGCAGAAAGACATTCTGGAAGCAAATATCCAGAATTGTATAGCTTAAAAAAGGAGATAAGAAGATACATGTCTTCCACAAAATTGCAATAGCAAACAGAAGGCCAATAGAATTAGATGCATAATCCATCCAGATGGTAATGTCAGGAGACTCCTATTGTGAGGTTTCACATTATCGCCCCAAAAAATTTGGGGACCCCCATTTTCGAACAAGCCTTGGCTTCATTTTCCTTAACCTTGGCATTATTTTCCTAATATCCAGACGCCTTAGCAAATTTTAGCCTTTGATGAATTATTTTTTTGAAAATTTTTGGAATTAAAAGCCTTGAGCCCTCGAATATGGTCTGAGTGTGATTTGGCCGTCTTTTTGGAGAATTTTGCAAATCTTGGATGTTGAAATGGAGATTGAAATAAATAGATTAAATTGCCAAAATGGAATTGATTTGCCAAATGAAATTTGAAACTGAATTGGGACCTATCGCTTTGATGGCTTAATTAGTAAAATCTGGACACTTAAATATAAATTCTGCTTTGCAAATCGAAAGCCTTGGCAATTAAATTTGTAAAATCTGAGATCAAATTTGAAAATCTATGCAATAAAATTAAAATCTGGGCTAAATAATTGCAAAATGTGGGCAAGTAAATTTAATTTGTGCAATAAATTCGAAAATTTTGGGCAATAAAATTTGGAGTTTGAGCTTTAATTTATAAAATCTGGGTGTTAAATATTAAAATTTAGCCTTAAAATATGAAGCTTGGGCAATCGAAATTTAAATTTGGGCTTTGGAATCATAAAATCTGGCATCAATTTCGAAAATCTGATCCTTTTTATATGACATGTGGCATTGATATGCAATTAAATCGGAAGCCTGGCCCTTAATTTCAAAAATCTGGGCAATTCAATTCAAAATCTGCTTTGAAATTTTAAAGGTCTGGGCCTTAGTTTCGAAAATATAACCCCTTAGTATATGGTGCAAGGCATGGAAAAACAAATTAGGGCCCTCATATGTGGTGTGTGGCCAGTCTAGGGCCTAATTCAATTCAAAAATCAGGGCTTAGTATTAAAATTTAATGCTAATTTATTGTTTGAAGACAAGTCGTCCCCCCTTTCATAGCATTTAATGTTTTTTTTTGTTGTTTTTTTTCCAGGTCAGCCCTCTCATTAGAGCCCCGAAATCAGTATATAGGGAGCGCTCCTCCCTTCTCCTTTCTCACCATTGCATTCATCCATCAAGGCAGAGACTAGTGTCTAAGGAGCAGAGCGAAATTTTGTCTAAGGTAGTGAGGAGTGAACTTAAAGGAAGCAGCGAATTTGTGACTTGGAGGTGCTGCGACTTGTATTTGAGGAGCAAAGAAATTGTTTAAGGTGGCAGCAATTTTGATTAGAGACCACCGAAATTTATAACAGACCTGCTATAAGAGAAAGAGACATGCAACTTTGATGGTGGGAGGGGCGAAATTTATAGCAGAGCTGCTATTTGGCAGTGAGGAAGAGTAAAAGCTATAAGGCAGGGTGAAGGCAGCCAAATTTGGAGGAGCAGGGCCTGCTATCTGTCTAGAGGCCTGCTATTTCATCTAGGGGCTACAAATTGATAGAGGAGGACTGCTATTTGATAAGAAGACTTGCGATTTTTGCCCAAATTGTTATTTGACAAGGGGAAGCCACAGATTTTGATAAGGACCTGCCTATTTGAGGACAGATTTGGCAAAATTAATTGGTGAGTGGCTTATTTTCTCAATTGCTATCTTTTCTTTGATGTTGATTGTTTGGTGTAGGAGACAAGTTTCATGATTGAGGGTGAAGGCTGGTCTAAAAGACAAATTTTCTCCTTGTTCTTGCTTGGTACATTTCCCTATTTTCTTGCTTGCATCATCCATCCATCACCTCATCATCTCATTAGGGCTTGAAGTTGGGAGATATAAGTGGTAGTCCCACCCCTAGGAAAGAAGTTGAGAGATATAAGTGTAGTCCATCTCATAGGTAACAAAGAGGCAGAAATAAGTGGTAATCCATCTCACTAAACGAAGAGGCAGAGATAAGTGTAGTGTGATAGGAATTGGCGAGGCAGAAATATGTTTGATCATCCCTAGGCAAAGGGGCAGAAATAAGTGTTTAGGATGGTGGATGCTAGTGCAAGCAAGAACCCAAAGGAAATTAATACCAAGAAAGACAAGGAAGACATGACGCCCAAGACCACCTTCTCGAAATTGAAGTGAGTTGGTGACACCACCATCGGCACCATAGATATGATACAGTTAAGAGATAGGTTGAAAGGAGGCCAATCCTCTATGGCAAAGAGGATCTACAAGTGTGGAATTGTGCAAGCTGCCGCTTTCCCTCCTACCTTGCCTTGTCCGGAGTTGGTGATGGAGTGTGCATCTCGGCTTGATATTGTGACCAAGTCCATCATCTTTGGTGAAGAAGAAAGGGTTTTGGCTAACATCAGCGGGCCGGTGATAGAGGAAGTGTTCAATATACCCCAGCAGAAGGGAATGATAGTAATGTTAATGGATCAAGCCGCTAGATTCTTTCAAGACAGTCAGGATGCCTACCTCGCTCTACTAAAGCAGAATTGGTTGCATGAAGGCAAGAAGGGAGTCACCAAGACATCAAAGCTCACCAAGTCAAATTTCAAATCAGAATACGGCGATCTTATTGTGCTTCTCAACCGAGTCATTGGCTCCGCTCAAGGTATGCAGTTTGAAACTTGGATGTACTATTTTATTGAAGGAATTGAAAATGGAACAAGAAAGTTTGATTGGGCTAGAATTATAAGTGAAAATTTAGAGTTGCAACTTAGGACAGTGCAAAATCAGAAACAATTCTATATGGGGTCCTACCTTTTCTATTTGATTGCAAGACTGTATGAACATCCTGGACTTAACGCTAGAGGGGTGAATGGCAATGGGCCCAGACAATGCTTGGTGCATGAGTGCTATCCACAACTTCATTTGCACAACACCAAGGACTACAAGATATTTTATGATGCATTTGCCATGAAGACGGTAAGAATACTGCAAGGGACACCCGCAAGGAGGCTCTCACCGGAGGCGGAGACAAAAGTCAAGAAGTTTGGGAGTTGGTTCATCCAATTTCCACAATTCACCTATATCAAAGTGGTTGGATGCACGACTTGTCCCAAAAGGCTACCAAGGTACCCACCCGATAGGATAGTTTTGATGGAGTTGGCTAGGCAACTTGAGCAATATGACAAAATGATGAAGCTCAAAGGTGAGACAAGGGTTACCTTCTCACTCATGATAGGCAATGATAGTTGTCCCAATCCTGTCGCCTTTGCAGCTGCGGAGAAAGAGTTAGAACAATATCATCTAGCATGGTATAAGGCAAGGCAAGGATTCGATCCTAATGGTCTAATCAAGGCATCTCATGGGGATCCATTCAAGCATATTCCTACTTTGGAGGATTTTTGGGCCAATGCACAGGATGACTTTCATGTGAGGAAGTTAGCTTTCTCAAGGTTATCAGTGGGCATGATGAGGGCAATTAGATGGAGAAATCTTAATATTCCGGATCAGCTAGAAGAGGATGAAGATGTGCTAAGGGAAGATTACAGTACAGTAGAGGGAACGGAGTTGAATCCAATTGAGTGGGATGATCATCAGGATCCTTCCTTAGATGCAGTAACAAGAACAGTTGAGCTACACACTGAGTGGTGGTATAATAGGAAGTTTAGACAATTGCAAAGTCGGAAGGTACACCTTACCTATGAGAAGATGAAACCAGAGGAGGAGATTCCAACGGAGTCAGTCGGACAGCAAGGTGGGGGCAATAGCCAACAACAGTAGCAAGTAGTTAAGAGTAAGAAGAGAGGCTTGGAGGTTGAGAAAGATAGAGAACATCAAGAGCCTCCAATAAAGAAACAGAGCAAAGTACCATCAAGAGCATAATCGAGGCTAGGAGCCAAGAGGTTGGTACAATTGAGCAAAGGGCAGCGATAGAGGTGAGCTCTGGTTCAGAATCAAGTGGTTATAGTAACAGTACGGGGTACTCTCCCCTTTCGGAGAACCAAGTTGAGGAGGATATGGCAGTTAGTGATGAAGGAGATAGGCCAATTGACATTGAGGCTCTATCAGCTGAGGAAGGAAGCCAAGCGCCCAAGGCCGTTGGTGATGCTATGCTAGTCGAACCGAATCCAGATTTGGGGAGATGCATTGCACCACTGTGGTTGAGACAGATGCTTATGCCAAGGAAAGAGGTTGTGGCCATCCAGACAGTTGAGGATATTCAAGGGTTAGTGGAAAAGGAAGATGATGTCGGACAGAAACAAATTGCAAGAACAGTGGCAAAGGTAATCATGAATGATGAGGATGGTCACCGAAAGGTTCAGATTGCGGTGCCAAAGGTTAGCAGGGCAGTGGGTGAAATTGTGGCCCAAGATTATGAAATAGTAGAGCATGACATGGGAAAATTCACAGATAACATGGAGTGTGTGGAGGTTCAGGAAGGCATAGCTTCAATAAGAGAAAGGTTGAGAAAGGCAAACGAAAGGGTTGCAGAGTTGGCGAATGAAAGCAAGTATTGGAGGGATAACTATCATGAGGTATGTCGGCCTATCCAGCAGTTGCCTCAGGCGGCTCTTCCATAGGATAGTGGGAGCAATCTAGAAGAAATATTAGCTCAAGAGCAAGGAACTAAAAATTGGATCAGTAGTATAATCCAAGAAGGGCGAAGGTTCTTGCCTGCCTTTATCTCGACATTCAGGTCATTTGTGTCTCTTAGGGACAAATTCAGAGCATTTGAAGGGAAGTAGAAGGATTTCCTTCCAATCCGTGACTTAGCCATTCCCAAGCTACAGGTGGTCATAGAGCTATCAGAGGGATCTTTGGTGAAGGCCAAGTTGGTCAGTGAAGGAGGAAAGAACATTATTGAGTCTTGGTATGTTACCTTGACTGCCAGATCGAGGGTACTCAAAGAGATACAGGATGAGATTGCAAAACACAGTCCAAGCATCGACACTTTTATTTCAAGCATGTTGGGCGATGCAACGATTGCACTTGATTTTGAAGAAATCAAAGAGGAGGATTTTAATGAGACAGAGTTTGGATCTAGATTGGATGAGTTGGGAAAGGTTGCCGCCAGAGAGAAACAGTTGGGGCATCCTTGCCTCTCTCAGGGCCCTTATGAAGTTTGCAAGAGATGATGAGATGGAGAGTGAGAAGACACTACAAGCAGCAAAGAACATGATGAACACAGCTGAGCTCAGGATGAGGCATATACCTTGCCTTCCCATGGAGGAAGTCAACAACATGTTAGCTAAATTCATTGCTTATGCTAAAAAGATGAAAGAAAAGGGTAGAATTGTATTAGAAGATCATTTGATGTAAGCCTAAGTGGCAAATTCTCCTTTCTTCTTGGGTAGGATAGGTGTCTGATTCTGATTGGCTACCATTTTGGTGCCTTCTCATTGGTTGCCACTTTTCCTTTTTTCTCATTGGTCCATTGATGAGGTGGCATCTTCTCATTGGCTGATGGGGTGGCAACCCTAATTAGGGTTTCTGGAATTTAATCTGGATCATTGATTTTGCCTCTTAATCTCTACCATTGGTTGTAATTTTGAGCCTCTATATAAGGCCAAGTACTCTCATTTGTAAAAGGTTGAAGAAAATTGTTGCTAATATAATACCAAAATTGCTTCTCTTGTCATTGTTGTGTCTTGCATGGTGATTAAGAACACTTGGTGTTATTGCATGGTTTCTACTTCCAATTGTCAAAGTTAGATTTCATTGAGTTGTTAAAGTAGATTTCATTTCAAGAAAAGTGTTAAAGTAAGGATAGAAGTAGATGGCTAGTTGTATGGTGATATTGGTAAATGTTTGATAGGTATCTATATACTAGGCCACTAGCATCTTAGCGGCTTGTTAAGGAGCCTTGTGTGGTAATCTAGTCTCATTCCCCTTGAATCATTGCATCTATGGAGGTAGCGCCGCTGGCAAGCTTTCATTAGGTTGATCCCCATCCATTTGCCAATCTTTCCATTCCATAGGAGTAATAAAGCAAGAAGTAGTTTAGTAGTTAGAGTTTTGAAGAACAAAGTTGGAAGTGATATAAATTAGAAAATCAATTGAGTATACATTCCAAAGCTAGATCCCATCATCATCATAGCGAGAATTTGATATCCTCAAAAGAACAACGTAAGCCCGCCTACGTGATTAGCCAGCAAATCACATTAATATAATTGAGTTAGTATCCACAAGTGTAAGGAACCTTGGAGTTTTCTCATGTTCTTCATGAGTATATACTTTTCAAGAGAGGGTTGAGTGTTTGGTATGCTATATCAAGTATTCAATTGCTATATGTTATGTAGTGGTACAAAACTGACATCAACAACTCCCTTGATATAAAAAGGGGCAGTAAACCTTTCCCAAAGGCTGTTTCATGAACAGGATATGAACTAAGAGGAAGCCAAAGAATCTCCTCAGGAACATAACAACTCTTATTGGTATTAAGAAAAATCAATTCCTGAGAGCCCTAATCTTGAAGGACAAGACCAGTTGAGATAGGACACCGGAGCCTGATGGTTTCCTGAATACCATTTTCTAACATTTCTGGGATGTTCAGGAATAAGATGCTTGTAATTGTATTGGAGAATCAAGGAGGTAAAAGAAGATAAATAAATGAACACTACATATTTTACTCCCATCCCTAAAAGCGAAGAGAGCAATTATTTTAATTCTTTCCGACTTAACTTCTTGTGTAACCCCACCTATAAGGTAATTCAAAAGTGATTATGCATAGGCTTAATCCCTTGTCAAATACGATTATTTCTGATTAAGGTAGGTTTGTGGAAGGCTGTCAGATTATGGTCAGAAGTCTATCACAACACAAAATTATCCAGTGCACAGTTAAGAGTAAATGGCCAGACATGATTCTTCAAGTTGTGGCAAAAGCTTATGACAGGATAAATTGAACTTTTTAAAATTAAATTGTTCAGCAAGTTGGGTTTTGCCCCAGTTGGAGATCTTTGCTTATGAGTGGACAAGTTGTCGTCAGTTCTTTCTCTTTTTAAAAGTATCCCAACAGGCTTTATTTTCAGTAAAATAGGTTTGAGAAGCTGAAACCTCTCTTTTCTTAATTATCTATGACTTCTAGAAAGGTGCTAAGGAAAACCTTTTGTGCTGAATGGTAAGGATCCCATCAAGGGCTTACCAATCAAGGGAGGTGGCCCTAACACATTTCCAATTCATGGACGAGATGGCCTTGTCTAGCAACCCAACAGTTCCGCAAGCTAGAAAACTCAAGGTTGTCCTCAAAGAATATCAGCTCAGCACAGAAAATTACTGAACACTTATTAACCAGGAACTTCTTTTTCAATGTAGACAGTAGAAGTCCAAATCTGCAACATAGTGAGCTCTATAAGGGCTTCCCTCAATATAAAGTATCTTGGAATCATAGAATTGATAAGGTAGAATGACTTGATAAGTTTTCCAAGTGATCCCCTAGCCTAGGCCCAAGAGCAGGTATATCATCCCTCTTGGCCTCATGTGGCTCGTGCCATCCATATGAGGTGGCGTACCAAGTGTAGTGTCCTGTCACCATTTCCCTCAGTCTTGTTACTTCTGTATTACCACCAATGATAGAGCATCTCTATGCATTTATTCACCATAATAGAGGTTAGGAGGAACATTCACAACAAGATGTCCAGAATCTCTTATAGTCCCTCCTTCCTAAGCCCAATGCCAGTCCTTTTGTCCCCCTTTGGCCCCATGGGAATCCTTAGTCATTTACCGTGAGGTGGCGTGCTTAGAAGGTGACCTCATCACCATTTCCCCCAGTATCGGATCCCCTCATTTTCCCTACCATGGCTGATTACAACAGTCAGAAAGTACATAGAGTATTTCACAAAACAAAACTTACGATAAAATATTTCTGAATAGGCAATGCAATATATTAGATTAAAATTTTTCCGGTTATCTGTACACATGTCTGTCTATGTATCAGTATGTGAACAATCACACAATATCATAATTCAGAACTGCATATATAATTCAATATAGACAATCACAAATAGATTTTCAATGTAATAAATCATATATGTGCTACACAATATTCATACACAGATTGCAGGTCTGAATTTATAGTCTGCTCTTCTGTTATTATGTCTTGCCCTCTCCTTTCGATGATTGAATTGATTGCAGGTCTGTTTGCTTGATTGTCAATTGATGTTTGATGAATGATAGAATGATTTCCTTAGATTTGATAATTTGGTATGTTAGTGAATGACGATTGAATGAATGTGGAACTCATTGATTGAGTGATGATTGAGTGAGTGCTGATTTGATGTATTGGTGAGTGATGATAGATAAATGATACTTGAATGTTTGGAATGATTTCTTCTTTATATATTATTGATGAAAGGGTCACCACCTTTCATAGTCACCACTTTCCATTGTGGCCCTTGAGAATAATATATTATTACCCAACTTTATCTTCCTTGGATGCCCTCCTCAAATGAAACCTTCCCCTCTTTATATTTTCAATGTGAGGAAGAGTTGCATCTCTTCACCATATTTGCCCTTTGCAATGGTCACAACCTTTCACAATTACCACCCTTCGAAAAGGGTCACAACCCTTCATCATTGCTGCCCCTTTGGAAGTTACTTCCTTATTCTCTTCCCCTTCCTTCTTCTTTCATTAACCCTTCCTTAATTTGTATGCTCCTTGTTATGCAGATCAGAACTGTCTTATATCTCAAAACACAAACTTACTATGATTACCTTCCTTATGATAATTTTTTTTTCAGCCTTCAACAAATGACTCTCACTCCTATTTAAATCTTCATTATGGGAGATTCACAACCTTTCATAAGTACCACCTTTGAAAAAGTCGCAATCTTTCTTAATTACCACCCTTTAGAAGAGTCACAACTCTTTATTAATTCTTCCCATTCCAATCCTCTTCCATTAATCCTTCCTTAGTTCCCATGCTCCCTTCTTTCTTCTTTTCTCCTTTGTCCCCTTCCAGATGAAATTCTCTTCACATCTTTCATTTCATGCCTTTTCACCATTCATTGAACTGAACTAAATTTTAATTATATTTTAATTCAATTCTTTTATATTTTAGTTAAAATTTTATTTGTATTCATTTATATTTTAATCTTATTAATATTTATTATTAAATCCTATTCAAAAAGGGAACATTACAAAATTCCATTAGTTCAACCATTTTTATTATACATCAGCATCTACCCACCCTTCAAAAGCCTTAATTTGCTCTGAAAGGGGTATGATTGGAATCTTTTACCTTAGCTTTTCCACTTTCTTTCTTGGGCTGCTCCTCTCAATATGAACTCTTCCTTGTCTGCATCTTATTCATGGGATTGTTCCTCATCCACTACAAATTTCTAAGAGAGCATACCCCAATATATCCATGGATGCTTCAATCTTGGCCATGAGATTTTATTACTTCATCATGTATCCCACGCTTGTTTCCATGAGTGAGACCAACTCTCCAATGCTGTTGTGTCAAGCTTCATCTTTTCTAGCCATCTTCATCACTTCTTGGATGTTGTTGCTTTCATACATCAATACAGCCACTTCCACAATTCCAAAAGATTAAACTGCTCTGATACCAATATAATGTAATTTCTAAAGTTTTTGCTGGAAATTATATGCAAATAAATTAGTAGTTACTGTTACTATTTGAAATGAACTTAAAATTACAATGCTTGAATGTTGATTTCCAAGATAATGCAAATATGCTGTTAAATATTAACAGTTAAAAACAAAATGCACACTACACCATGAACACAAGGAATTTGACCATGACAACTGAGCAAGGATAAAACCAGTTTGGTTCTTGCACACTGGGACTAGTAGCTACTTATCCATTTGTGGAACTGTCAAAAACTACAATTTTCAAGGTAAAGATCAAGGTCATGATCACACCTTGGCTATTCATGGCTCTAAGCCACAACGTCTAGAATGATCCATACTAGAGTTATTGGCATCAAGCTCCCCTATTGGACTGCAGCTGATCAACATGGTTCAGGGCTGTACCACCATATCACTCGGCTTTGTTGGAACTCCCTGTCATTGTTCTAATTTAACCAAACCTATTTTTGGCCAGTACATTATATCTATTTTATTCAAGATGTTATCAAAGCCAATAACAAAATTCTCAAGCAAATATTAACAAACAAACAGATGGCTTGCATTGACAAGATGAAGCTTCAAACCCCTAGCTACACTTCCTGTTCAACCAATTGTGCAGTGTTTTATATGAAATTATATTTGCAATATTCTGCTTCCAGTGGCTGGATGTGATGTTTTAGCATTTATGCTCCATTATTAAGGGTAAATATGCAATGGATGGTCATGGCAACAAACCAAAGATAATTTTCCAGATAAATCTTCAACTCACAAGTCAGATGATCATGTACTTCAAAAGCAGTGATATTGTATGATTTTCTGATTTGGGAAACAATTAATTTTCATAAGGACAGCTCTAAGAAACCCCACCAGTTTATTTTTCTCAATAGGATATGTTTCAATTTGTTTTGGAATAGATGGTAAAGAATGCTTCTTTCACTGCTCTTCCTGTCTTTCTTAAGTTCAGAAAGAAATGGAAAATAGTGGAATTTGGAAAAAGCATGCTTGAAGCTAAAAATAGAGTTATAATATTAACATAAATAATCAGAATTTTCTATCAAATAGTATTGTCCAACTGAGCTTGTTAATTCTAAAATAAAATATTTACCATTTCAAGTGCTCCTCGAATAACTCCACATAAAACATTGCAGTAATAAAGGCCATGGCATGTCTCAGGTAACTCAACAAAATCAACAAGAGGATTATCCTCAAGGATAAGGCTGCATTCAGTACCATCTGCATCCCAGTTAGCCACAGTTGCTGTAACACCAAGGAACATTTTGAAACCTACCTGTTGGAACATTTAGACATAATGAAAAATTTAGAATATTAAGCTAATTTCACATTTTTTAACAGCACTACATGTTAATAATTAAGAGATGATTTACAAGATGCAGAGAAAAGACAGAGAGATTACAGAATACATGGTGATCATGGTTTAGAAAAGCTAAGCTGTAAACATTTAATCAACTCACAAGAATGCAGTAAAAGGGAATCCATGATGCAACAATTTCCAAGGCCATATCTATTAATATTAAATATATCATAGTTAGATTTGATAGATAGAGGAAATAAGAGCCCGGGCACAGTCTCTCGGAGAGAAAATTTTATAACACATTATCATAACATTTTACAGAAACTTAATTCAAAAGGCAGAAGCTAGTAATTTCTTCTTCCAACAGATAGACTAGGTAAAACCAAGAAATTCCCCATAATAAATTGGGTCCTTGATAGCTGGCTTGTCAAGGACCCAATTGTCTGTTTGCAAAAAGTGTATTGCCTCACTGTGGGAGGCTGTTTCAAGGATGTTTAATAGATTTCTGAACAAGGTCTTCAAAGAGCTATTTTGTGGGTTTCAGTTTGTCTTGTTCCAAAAGCATTTATAATCACTCTTCTTCAGCTTTCTGACTATTTCAACATGTAGTTCTAAGCATTTACAGTTAAACCAAAGTGTTTCAAGGGGCTTTTGTGTAGCATCTTGTCCACTTTTGACATGTCTTTTTCTGGAGCATTTGTACAGAATGTAAAACAGATTCAAGGATCTTTGTGGGCCAGATTTTTATAAAGTCTAGAAGGGCATCACTATTATTCCCAAACAATTTCAAAGATGCATAAGAGTCTAAGAGAAAAAGGGAATATTGCAGAAAGGAGGTTTAAAGTGTATAGTTCCAGTGATCTGGATCATGTGTGAGTCATGATAAAGATTTATGGTGTCTCTCCTAACTGTTTTGAAGGACTATCATCCAAAGAAAACACAGATCATAGAAAAATATGTCTTAGACATAACCTTTAATCTGTTTCTACTCTGTTAATTGTATATGACTCTTTCTCCCATCTTAGTTTCTCATTTTCCAGGGGTGTTATTGGCTGTCTTCTCAGCCAATCAGTCTTAAGTGAATGCGTACAGGGCTCTCAGTAAGTGGGTAGACAACCATTTGATACAATATATATTCCAATATTTTTATTCTTGAAGACTATGCAGCAGTCTTACTCTCGTGTTCAGCTAATACATCAAGCCTTCTATTATGGAGAACAGGATCCCAGGGCCAATACCTCTAAATGCTCCTGACATGGTACTTATCAATGAGGCAGCAACAAAAGAAAATGGGAATGTGTAACTACTACATCTAGTGAGATCTAAAAGGGGCATGAGTAAAAATTTTCAGGCAACTAGTGATTAACAAGAATCTGAGCAGGAACTGGGAAGACTCATATTAACATGGTAAAGACAGTAAGAAACAACTAAAAACAGGATTCATCTAAAAATGCATTCAATGGTTGGGTTCATGTTTTTCAGTCAATGCAATTTGATAGGAAACAGTAATGTTAAAATTTACTTGCAGAATGCTACCCACCACAACTTTTTCAAACTGTCAGAAAAGAGCCTCTCTCCTTTCACTGTGTCTTTCCCTGATGGACTTCAATTTTCAACTCTATTACATGGAATTTAAATTACTACATCGGGGAAATATCTTGACTCCATTCTTTGAGATATTTGCTTGAAAAGAATTCTATATGTTGTTTTCATGTATTTTCCCTGGTGTTTTTTGCTCGGACCTTTTCTACATTTCTTTAAATCTAGTATTTACAATTTCACAAAGCATTTAATTGGTCTTTCTGATACATTCTATCTCAGAACATAAATAAAATAAGGACTGTAAAACAAATGTCTGCTTCTGTTATTAACAATGCAAAATATAATTTGGTTGCAGTGAGACCAGGTTCTACCCTAAAGAAGCTTCTTGTGTACTGCAATAAACAGATTAATAAGCTGAAATGGAAGCACTGAATAGCTATGTACAACTGGAATCTGAATAATCTTTTTACATTTTTACTATCCAAATGGTTTATAATGTATTCTTATTCATCCTTATTCTTTATTTCTAGAGGTTTGACATAGAAAACAAAACTTAATAAAGCTAAGTCACAAAAAGGGGATTAAATGGCATTGTGATAAGATACACTTGCCCCTGATAATGGGGGTGGATATAAGGTATCTAAATGGAAAGCAACTTAAGTGGTCCCCTCCAGACCCTGCTTGACTGAAATTAAATTTTGATGGTTCTACAAAGGGTAACTCTAAAGCCAAAGGGGGGAAAATAAGTCTCAAATGATAAGAGTAGAGCTCTACAAACTTATTCCAAGAACCGCTGGGATTGCAACAAACAATACAGAGGAAGTGAAATGTCTCCATTGAGGCATCCTGATCGCTAAAAACTGTGGTAGACATGGCATTACAATGGCATCATAAAAGCATAAATGGAATTCAATTGTCCAGATTTAGAACAGGAAAAGTCAGAAAAAAGTTGGTTATTAAAAATTGAAAAACAATGTACCTTTTGTATAAATATAGAAATGATCAGACTTTGTCATTTCATGTCAAATATAGTGCATATAGATAAAACTAGACATTAAACATTAAGGAAATGCTAATTATTAAAAATTGCATACAACTTTTAAAAGACATTTTTTGCTTTCATGTCAGAAGGTTTGTATAATATACAAATGCCTGCCTCTAAAACAATAGACAATTCGATGCCAACTATTTTAGGGCAGCCTTATGTTTTTTACATGAATCCTCATAACTGCATAAATTGAAAGAAAAACCTTTCATTCTAAATTAAAATTTAAAAAACCCTAGCCAAAAAATGTTCAGTCTGCTGTTGCCTTGTAGTTTTCTGTCTCTACATATAAACATGAGCCAAAAAAGATATATTAAAAATCAAGACCACTTTTTGAAAAATTCAAAAAACGGAGAGCGAAAATATTTGGTCTGCCTTTGCTCTATAATTTTCTCTCTGTAAGTACAAAATAAGCCAAAATAGATAATATGTATTCAAAAATCAAAAGCACTTCATGAAAAACTCAGGAAATAACAAGGCAAATGCAACATTATGATTAGTCAGTGAGTCAGGATTGATCACAGGTTTTCAAGTGTAATGCAACTATACTAAAAAGTGAGATTGCACATGTAATGTCCCCTTTTTGGGATTGCCCTAAATCTTGCCCAAGCACCTTGTAAATATAAAGTCTGATGACTTTCTCTCTTTGGATGCTGATCACTGCTCAGTGTGCTATTGCTCAATGGTCCAAGTTTCCTTTTGATTGATGCCTTGAGCTATGGGGGGAGTGATGATTGATAAGTCCCCTCCAATGCTTGGAATGATCATCCTTTATACTTTATTGGTGGAAGGGTCACCACCTTTCATAAGGATTGAGTCACCACTTTTCTTTGTTGCCTTCAAGTATAATATATTATTCCCCCAAATCAATCTCCCTTGGATCTCCTCCTCAAATGAAATCTTCCCCTTTATATCCTCCAATGTGAGGGAGATTCACACCTCTTCATTATGGTCACAACCTTTTACAATTACTACCTCAAAATCCCTTCTTCCTTCCTCCCTCTATGTAACCCTACCCCCCCAAAAAAAAAAAAATGAAGTTCCCTTCTCTCCCTTTTATATCTCATGTTTGAGGAAGTCGCAACTTTTCATTTCATGCCTTTTGACCATTCATTAAACTTAACTAAATTTTATTTTTATTTTTTAACAGTTTAATTTATTATTATTTATTAATAAATCGTATTTCAACAAGGGAAAATTTCAGTCCGCCCTGCCCAAGATTGCTTGTCCTCAAGCAATCACAAGCTAGCAAGGCTGAACTTCCCATATATTGAGAAGAGGATTAGAAGCGTGACACACATCTATGACCTTAAAAAACCTCTTAATTATTCTCATATCTGGAACAAATCAGGTATGAACCAAACACCGAACATACACATAAAAACACTAAGTATACATGTGAATATATGCAAACATGGAGCATACACGCAAATACACGTGTTGTTAGAACCAAAAAGTGAGCCTAACCCCATCTTGCTGCTCAATCCATCTCGATCCAGAAAGTGGGACTAACCCCATCTTGCTATTCAATCCATTTTGAGCTAGAAAGTGGGCCCAACCCCACTCTTGCTGCTCATAATCCACATTTTGAGCCAGAAAGTGGGCCTAACCCCAATCTTGCTGCTCATAATCCATTTCAAGCTAGAAAGTGGGCCTAACCCTAATCTTACTGCTAATAATCCATTTCGAGCTAGAAAGTGGGCCTAACCCCATCTTTTTGCTAATGATCCATTTCAAGCCAAAATGTGGGCCTAACCCCAATCTTGTTGCTCATAATCCATTTCAAGCCAACAAGTGGACCTAACCCCATCATTCTGCTCATAATTCATTTCGAGCCAAAAAGTTGGTCTAACCCCATCTTGCTACTCATAAGCCATTTAGAGCCAAAAAATGGTCCTAACCCCATCTTGTTGCTCATAATCCATTTAAAGCCAGAAAATGGGCCTAACCCCATCTTGCTGCTCATAAGCCATTTAGAGCCTAAAAGTGGGCTTAACCCCATCATGCTTCTCATTAGCCATTCAGAGCTAGAAAGTGAGCCTAACTGTTGGGAATTAGTGTTCACATAGGTGTTAGAAACTAAAGTTTAACAACTCAATATTAACAGAAAATTTGTTTGGGTTGTTTCCTATAAAATAGGATATGGATATCCTATAGATATGTAATTTGTATTTGAATGAAAATAATAGAAGCATGTATTATCTTGTGCTGAATTATTTGCAGCTTCTTACTCTGTCCATATTACTGATATGGTATCAGAGCTATACAGATTTTGTGTCAATTATTTTGTGAGCTGGAGGTGCCTCTAGTTCAGGCACTGCGATAGGTGTTAAGGATGCCTATTCTATTGTCTTCATTGTCTCACCACTTCAAAGAGTTAACGAGTTTCCCAAAGATCATTCATTGGTGTTCAAGATTGCAAATGAAGGCACAATAGAAGGCCGATTCATCTATTGTTTTGAACATCCGGCAAGCCACAAGAGAAGCCACAAACGCAAGATCATGTGGGCCCAACCAACATTTAGAGTTCCAATTGTTGTATCGATGTTTTGGAATGAGTCTTCGGAACTGAAGGCTTGAGAGATGTGAGGAACCTCAATTGGCTCTCTCTGAATGTTTAATGTTAATTGAGAAATAATTGCATCTATATTCCAATAATGTTCATTTCAAGTACAATTTCTGAGAATATATTCATAAAACTTGATTTATCAAAAATCAGAGAAATAACTCACTCTTAATCTATCAACATTAGAACCTTTATTTCCAAACAGTATCATATAATAAATTAATTCTAAAAATTCTTAAGGCACCTGTATCACCATTAAACACCTTGAAATAGCCACGTTCCAGCTATTGAACCGCCACCTTATGATAATATTTCGATTCCAAGGAATGGTGAGATCCCTCACACGTGACTGCTCCCAAATTGTATGCAGGTCCGGAATTAAGCAATAACAGCCCTGTTGTATCAATACGTGGCCAGAATTTAAAGCCACAGCTCCTCCTTTGGTTCACGTGACTGCCCTTTAGCAGTGCGGAACTGCCACAATTGACGCCAACATCCAAGAAATGTCTTCACGGCATCTGCTGGTGAACACGATACTTCCAAACAGATGCAGCAACCTATATCTTCCACGTGTCTAACCCTTTCTTTGACTTTGTCAATTATAAATAATTTCACTATCAACAATTCACACCTTCCAATATATACATATGCAGGCGCAACAGAGAGAACACAATCTCCAATGAATTCATTAATCGTCCTCTTTCACCACACTTTTGATAATCAGAATTGAATAACCAGCCTCACTATAATTATTCCAGAATTTCGTTGTGTTGAATTAATCAACACAATTTCTTCTGCAAACTTGAACTCCAAGTTGAATCATTCACCAATCCGATATACAACAGCACCGAATTGTGATCTCAGAGATAATCAGCTGTGAAATTCACCATTATCAGTCAATGGCTCAAATCACGAAAAAGAGGAATCCGTCCTCGAAACCCTAGCCAAGGCAATTCTTCACAAACTTCAATAAAATAATGATTGCATAATGGATACCAAAAATGCTTTTTCGAGTAGAATATATAGGCTTTTTGGAAAAAGCACTTTATAATATTTTCACTTAATTGGCTTAATAAAATATCTCCACTTTATAATATAATATTATAAAGTCATTAGTTATTAAATTAAATCAAGATAATTTAATTTAATAACACATTTAAAATATAAGCCACTGAACCATCTGACTGCAATCAACGAACTTTTGACAAAGCACCAGACCAACTACCCAGCCAAGAATACACACTGCCCTACCAGAAATAGCCACTACTAAAAATAGTAAATCTCTCAAACTGGAGATTTTCTGAAACCCAATCCTGAGATGTCTGACGCTCCGTGTAGACACCTTGCCAATCCTGGCCATATCCAAAACCCCACTTACTAAAAATAGTAAGTTGGCCAAAATGACCCAAACGAAGAGCAAACCTGATAATCTAAACCTCCAGAATGGAATCCCAACGCTGGCTCCACCATCTGACCCCCTCTGATCGTCTGATTAGCCTGTGTGGTCAACAAACCAAACTAATCCCATGAGTCTAAAAACGGGGACATTACAGTCCTCCCTTCCCAAGATTGCTTGTCCTCAAGCAATCAAGAAAAACAAGCAACATCATAAACCACCCAAATCCCAAGGATGGTCACAAGTAAAGTCCCGATCCTCACCAAACTCCTGTGAAGACAGAACCAGCATCAACAAAACACACACCACTGAAAACAATATCTGTAAACCAACTGTAGATGTCGATGCTGAAAACAACCCAACGGAACTCAACTCATCTACAATAATAACTCTGTCAAAATCTGAGTCCCTGTCTCTCCAGTACTCACACCCAACTGCACTAGGAAAACAACAGTGACCAAATGTACCTGGATCACTGTTATCAACTCTATCACCTGATAAACTGTCCTGAGTATGTGGATACTGCAAGTAATCTAACTTGCAACTGCCAAAACCATCTGCAAACGATGGTGCTAATCCATCCCATAATGGATTGTAGGATACCGGAGCCAGCTTACCCCTATGTGAGATCAAATCTCCCACCTGAGGGTCAAAAGAAAAATGATGAGCATACCCCACTATGAAATGTCGGTCAGAAACCCCAATCTCCGTCACTAGCTCACCATTACCAAACTGGGAATCAAAAGATGGCTCCAATCTCTGACTCCGCATAACTGTAGGCTGGGTAGGACCTTGCACAATCCTCCCAACAAACCCAACCTCGAAATCTCTGTGGGGAAGCATAGTAGAAAGAGTCTCTACAATCTTCCCAACCAACCTCCGAACAGCACAAGAGCCTCGGATGAGGGTACCCTCAAACACTCCATAAGAGTCCTGATGCACATCTGCACTCTCCAGCAAATACTCCATAAAAGATTCAATGCGGTAGAAATTATACGTGGAAGCATCAACATACTCCCCCGCAATCCACAAATGATCCCTCTAAAAATGTGGCACAGCCAACTATACCACGCTGTTAGCCATGTGAGAAAGATCAACCTGAGAACTCGATTCCACTGGTACCCCTACCTCATCCGTACCAAGTGCTCCCAAATCCTGAACATGTGTGTCTGCGCCAACATCATGTTCCTCGATACCAACTGTAGGAACAAACTCGCCACCAACCACCTCAATATGCAAACGAACTGGGTCTGGGGCTGGTGTGGACCGCAAATGCTCCAACTCCACGGTCACCTCCTCTAACTGAATCTGCGACTCCTGAAGATTCCACTGAGTGTCCTCCAAAGCCTCAGTAGTCGTTATGAGCTCCTGGGTAAGCTCACTCACCTCCTCCTCCCGATCCAACAATGCCTCATAGGCTGTACTCCCCCACTCAACTAGGTGATCTCTGTCGGCTACCATCTATAAATAGTTCTGTCTCAAAATCTTGACAGCCTCACGCAAAGAGTGAATCTCTGTCAATGAAAAGTAACCACTACTAGACTCATCTATCATAGGAGTACTCCAACCATAAACAGCAACTGACAAGCGGCATCAAAATGCTCGAGAGTAGAAGTAATATCCCTCTCATCAACTCGCAACTGGCTAGTCACATGATGACTCTGCACAACAAGCCTCCTATGTACAACCTCAAATGCATTGTCCACACTATGCGAGGAAGCTGTATACAACAAACTTCCCTCAAGATCACTCTCTCTCTGTGTACTTACATTTGAGTACACCTCTATACTCTGAGTACAGGCATCAGATATGTCCTCATCTAACCCTGAGGAAGCTGCTGCTGAATCTAACTCAACACCATCTCCAGCTACCTCATCCTCTGCAACCATCTGACAATCCAGATCCTGAGACACATCCTCATGAGTCATCGACGAAGTAACCCTCTCTCTAGACATGAAAGCCCTAGCAGTAACAAACTCCTGCCACTCGAAAGCTTCCCTGTCCTCATCTATGGGTTCCGGTAACACCGAATCATGGAACCCCTCTCCACCAAATGACAACGTTGAATCTACGCCCAAAGTCAGATATAGAAAGCCAGAAATACTACAACACACATCATCCTCGCTCTCACTATTGGAGATATCTGCAATGCTAGAATACACATCCTCTAACTGCATCTCCTCTACTAACTCTGGCTGCAAACACAACTCAATGTCGATATGTGCATAGACTATACTATAGCATGGGATTACGTCTGACAAATCATCTGCAACACTCCCATCCCGAGTGTCATCACTAGAAAGCTCCATGCTCACATCCTCAACACAGGAATAGACCATTGTCTCTTGTACTGATCCTATACTGCGACTGCTATCAAATATCTCTGAACTGTTAGAGCTCATATGCTCCTTGCAGTCATCACCCAACAACTCACAAGGGGTGTCATCTCCCATGCAACTCACAGCATCCTCGAAAGTGTCCTCCGATGTATCTAAACTATCAGCTCCCACAACACCTATTGAAGTCACATCTGCGGACTCGTGTCTCTGCACACATGACTCATCGCCAAGCTATGCACCAATAATGTTGGAGCCCGAACTGACATCAAGTGACCTCGCTATAATACCCAGACCACCAACCACACCACTGGGAGACTCCATACAAGCCTCGATCTCAACTGAGGAAGCAACTGCCTCCAGAACTGGAGCAACACTCCTATAGCTGACATAAACATCTCCAATGACATTTCCCTCCACGGAAGAATCTGAACACTCAGAGATGACTACAACATCAGTTGCCTCTACACAATCCATAGTGACTGCTCTGGGAGCCTCAACCTGGTGATGCTCAACACTGCTGTCCTCCAGTGGCGCTGAAACATCCACTGGTTCCGGTGCAATAAATCTATTATCAGCACTGCAAATGGGAATTGCAGGTGCTGAACTAGATGAAGGTACATCAGCATTATGTACAATTGTCGGAGAAAACTCTAACCTTTTTCCCTGCAAACTCGATGTCGGCCTTTTGAAGCCAGAGACCATATATCTCGCTGCCCTGTCTACTGTAGCTGGATCCGACAAACTCTCCGCTAATCTCTGTTGATGCAGTCTCAGTCTCTCAACGCTTTCAACCAAAGCATCTAATTTTGTTCTTTTTCCCTTACTGCTATGACGACTCCCTGAACTAGATCTCCTGTATCTATCCATAGCTAGAAAATAGAAGTGTTGATCACTTTTAAAATACCTTCATAAAATTTATGTAACCAAACCCCACAGGATGGCAGGAAGAAGGCTCTGATACCACTGTGAGGAACCTCAATTGACTCTCTCTGAATGTTTAATGTTAATTGAGAAATAATTGCATCTATATTCCAATAATGTTCATTTCAAGTACAATTTCTGAGAATATATTCATGAAACTTGATTTATCAAAAATCAGAGAAATAACTCACTCTTAATCTATCAACATTAGAACCTTTATTTCCAAACAGTATCATATAATAAATTAATTCTAAAAATTCTTAAGGCACCTGTATCACCATTAAACACCTTGAAATAGCCACGTTCCAGCTATTGAACCGCCACCTTATGATAATATTTCGATTCCAAGGAATGGTGAGATCCCTCACACGTGACTGCTCCCAAATTGTATGCAGGTCCGGAATTAAGCAATAACGGCCCTGTTGTATCAATACGTGGCCAGAATTTAAAGCCACAGCTCCTCCTTTGGTTCACATGACTGCCCTTTAGCAGTGCGGAACTGCCACAATTGACGCCAACATCCAAGAAATGTCTTCACGGCATCTGCTGGTGAACACGATACTTCCAAACAGATGCAGCAACCTATATCTTCCACATGCCTAACCCTTTCTTTGACTTTGTCAATTATAAATAATTTCACTATCAACAATTCACGCCTTCCAATATATACACATGCAGGCGCAACAGAGAGAACACAATCTCCAATGAATTCATTAATCGTCCTCTTTCACCACACTTTTGATAATCAGAATTGAATAACCAGCCTCACTATAATTATTCCAGAATTTCGTTGTGTTGAATTAATCAACACAATTTCTTCAGCAAACTTGAACTCCAGGTTGAATCATTCACCAATCCGATATACAACAGCACCGAATTGTGATCTCAGAGATAATCAGCTGTGAAATTCACCATTATCAATCAATGGCTCAAATCACGAAAAAGAGGAATTTGTCCTCGAAACCCTAGCCAGGGCAATTCTTCACAAACTTCAATAAAATAATGATTACATAATGGATACCAAAAATGCTTTTTCGAGTAGAATATATAGGCTTTTTGGAAAAAGCACTTTATAATATTTTCACTTAATTGGCTTAATAAAATATCTCCACTTTATAATATAATATTATAAAGTCATTAGTTATTAAATTAAATCAACATAATTTAATTTAATAACACATTTAAAATATAAGCCACTGAACCAACTGACTGCAATCAACGAACTTTTGACAAAGCACCAGACCAACTGCCCAGCCAAGAATACACACTGCCCTGCCAGAAATAGCCACTGCTAAAAATAGACTTACTAAAAATAGTAAGTCTCTCAAACTGGAGATTCTTTGAAACCCAATCTTGAGATGTCTGACGCTCCGTGCAAACACCCTGCCAATCCTGGCCATATCCAAAACCCCACTTACTAAAAATAGTAAGTTGGCCAAAATGACCCGAACGAAGAGCAGACCTGATAATCTGAACCTCCAGAATGGAATCCCAACGCTAGCTCCACCATCTGACCCCCTCTGATCGCCTGATTAGCCTATGTGGTCAACAAACCAAGCTAATCCCATGAGTCTAAAAACGGGGACATTACAAGAGAGCTGATGTGACGAACTCTTTTTGCCTTTTTTGTGCGTGAGCTCCAATTATAGAAGAGGAAATGATTAGCGCAAACTCTAGTATTTTATTTTCTTTAGTAAAATTGTTTGTCTTTAGGTTTATTTTGCACAGACCTTCCCATGGAGGACTGGAGCATTTGCCTTTAGGTTTGTGCATCTATTGCTTTGACTAGTTGTCACTGCCGAGTCTATTTGCTTCATTGGCCATTGTTCTTTTGAGGCTTGCATTGGAGATTGTTCTCTCCATTTCCATCTAACTGATTTGCACCATCGTCCCTTCATTCTGATAGCTAGAATAGTTTTCAGTCGATTCAACACATTTGTGTTGCCTTTGGTGGCATGTTCTTGAAGCATCTTCATTGACGAGTCTACGATTTCAATAATATATTTGCTTGATCGTTTGATCGATCAGTTGACTTCTACTGACATGGGTTGTCAAAAAGTGCAGCCCTTCAAAGCCTATATTGAATGATGAGAATTGGAGCCGTTAAGAAATGCACACGAAATTGCGAGAAGTAGGGTTCACCTCTCTTTCTTGCAATGCACGATCTACAAAGTAGCTCATGGAGTAGTGTGTGATTTAAAGGGAGAAATATTTGTTCACGAAGAGGCAAGCTATAAGGATCTTGCCATTGGTGCATTGAGTAGTATTATTTATTGGTCTTCTAAATGTCTAAAAAGTTTAATTCATCATATATAATTTTGTAAAAGTGTTTAATTTTTTTTTTAAATAATCTCAATTGTAATTGTTGTGCATTATCAGTTGTACCCGACACTCCCATGGTTTGTAGAAGAGAATTTCACATCATTGGAGGATGGAAGGAAGGAGATTGGAGGAAATTTAGCAACCTCTCGTCAATAACTAACAAATCAACATGTGACATCAACTTGTGACAAAACGACTAAAGCCAAGATCAATTTCTAGGTGGCTGCGGCAACAATCTTATATCATTTGTGATCAAAGTGGCAATGATCTACAAAGGTGGTTGCATACGCAACAAGGACTTGGTTCTCAAGCTATGTAAGTTGTGGTTGGATGTGTATGTCCCCAATCATATTTCTTAGTTATTAGTGCATGGATGTGTTTGTCCCCATTTACAAAATGATGTAAGTGATTGGAAGTGTTTGTCCCCAATCATACGAGTTGGTGATTATGATTGGATGTGTTTGACCCCAATCATAATTGTTGCGAGCAAAAGTGTATGTCCCTATTCATAACCTTAATGCTGGATAGATGTGTTTGTCCCTACACAAACATGATGTAAGACCTTGAATAGATGTGTTAGTCCCTATCCTTGGATCCAAGAGTAGATGTGTATGTACCTATCCATATCTTATGATGAACTACAAAATGTGGTCATCAAGTATTGTGATGTATTTTCTCCCCATGTTCACACTCGAGTGGGTGTTGTGAATGAGTGTTCACATAGGTGTTAGAAATTAGGATTATGTTGATAAATGTCATAAAATTAAGTTGTTGAGAAACAACTTAATATTATTATGTCACATGGTTTATTAATAGCTTATTAGAATAGTGGTATGTATTGAGTTGTTAAAAACAACTCAATAGTAATAGGAAATCTGTTTGGGTTTTTTCCTCTAAAATAGGATATGAAAATCCTATAAATATCTAATTTGTATTTGAATAAAAATAATTGAAGCACCTATTATCTTGTGCTGAATTATTTGCACCTTCTATCTTACTCTATCCATATTTTTGATACTAACCCCACCATTCTGCTCCCATATGCTCATAAATTTGCCCATAATTTTAAATCAAAAGGGTGGCCCAAAGTTGGTGTCATAGCTACAAGCAAATAGGACAAGCATAAGGATGTGGCTAGCAACATCGCCCAAAAGGTGACCCCCCTTGCAACACAAGCTAATGATCCACAGGGATCAAATGGACCATGCCAAAAGGAGGTCGCTAGTGAGGCCCAATGGGAGAGTACGTGACAATCTCCCTCTCCTTGAATTGCTTGCCCACAAGCGATTTCAAATTAGGATGATCCAAAATTTGCTCATTCTCCCATTTAGCATCCTCAACTAATAAGTCTTTCCATTTGACAAGATACTCCTTGATTGTACAGGACCTTAGCCTCCTCTCCCTGAAATCTATGATCTCATCTGGCTCCAATGCTAGTTTTTCCTCATCATCAAGAGGTAGAAGCTCCTTTGAAATTGTGACTCACTGTCCAAGAGCCTTCTTAAGGCAAAAGACATGAAACACATTATGTATCCTATTGTTCTTTGGAAGCTCTAACTCATACATTACCTCATCAATCTGCCTAATCACCTTGTAGGAGCACACGGAAAAGGGGCTTAAGATTCTCCACTCCACTTCTCTTCAAAGAGGACTGCATGTAGGGCTGCAAGCAAAGATAGACACAAATCTCCTGGTTTGGAACTACTCCCAATTCGGTGTCGATCTGCATATATCTTTTGTTGATTTTGTGCCTATTGTAGATAATCCTTGAGGGATCTAAGGATATCTTGACTTTCCTGAAGCAAATCCTTTGCCTTGGGTGCCCTACTATCTCCCAATGCCAAATCCACAAATGAAGTATCCTTATAGCCATAAAGTGCCTTGTAAGGCAACATCCCAATTGACATGTGATAGGTGGTAATATAGCAATATTCTCCAAGATGTAACCAATGGATCCATGCCTTTTACTACACTGCTACATAGTTTGGCAAGTAGCCCTCTACCCACTTGTTTCACGATCTTAGTCTGTCCATCTATCTGGGGGTGATAATTGGTGCTCAAAGTCAGTTGGATGCCTACCAACCTGAAAAGCTCCATTTAGAAAGCACTAAGGAATCTACTATCCCTATCACTCACCATACTCCTCGAAAGCCCATGTAACATGGAAATCTCTTGAACTAACAACTCTGCAACTTGCACTGCTCTAAACTCTATCAAAATGGCGAAGAAGTGAGCATACTTAGTCAAACGGCCAACCACCATGTAGATGCAATCCTTGCCCTATACCTTGGGAAGTCCAATGATAAAATCCATCGAGATGCTCCCTCACTTCTGATCATAAAGAGGTAATGGTTGTAGCAACCTGTTGTGAGGTTTTCACAATATCGTCCCATTGCAAATGGAGACCCCCTCTTTTCGCTATTTCTGATGATAGGTTTAGTTGGTAGAGTAGATTGGCCACAGTTCGAAATTTTGCAAGTCTCTTAAAATTGAACTATTGAAAAACTGAGAAATGGCAAAATTGGCTAAGTATGAGAGCAAGAGAGCAATGGTCAAACGTTGAATTGAGGTAGTTAGTGGCATTGAAGAAACATCAAGGCTCTGTTCAAAATTTGCTTGATTAGATAGGAAAGTTGGTTCACCTTGCCAAATAGACTAGTGGAATCCACCACCTTAAGTGGCAGCTTGCCAGGCAAGGGAGTGAAATCCATTTCCTTAAGTGGCGAACTTCCAAAAATCAAAACCAATGTATAAATTAGTCTTGCAAAATTGTGTAAGTTAAAATGCCCTAAGGGAAAATAAGGTCAAAATTTTATTTAACTCTTTAAGTGTGGTTTTGAATGCCAAATAAAGAAGTGGAATCCACCACCTTAAGTGGCAACTTGACAAATAAAGTGGAATCCACTGTCTTAAATGGCAATTAAATGAAATGACATTTATTGGACAATGAAACCAAAGAGATCAACTTGAGCATGGAGATTATGAAATCAAGAAGCAATTTGAAGTGGGGAGGATTTTCAACCAATCATGAGCCCCTAACCTCCAGCCTATGGACCCCAAGCCTCCAAGGTGTGGCTCTAAAACTCAGCATGTGGCCCCATTTCAAAGTTTGAAATTGCCGCCTTATAGCCAAACATATGCTCCCTCAAACCCAATTAAGACAGCCTTATAGCTGTAACGTGTGGACCCAATGCTCTGAGATGGGGCCTATGTCCAGCTGTAGGCCCATAATGGGTAATGTGTGGCCTTGATATCAATGATAAGGCCCTAAATCTGGAATGTGTGAACCTATAATGATGGTGTGTGGCTCAAACTCCATGAAGCGGACCCAAATCTGGGCATGAACTCGATGAATGCAGCCCTATATTCATGCATTTGGACCTAAAACCCAATGGCCATGACCTAAACTCAAAGCATAAATCTGACCCCTAATTCAAACGTACAAGTCCTAATTTCCAAGGTGTGGACCTTAATTTCAAATGAGATCAGACCTAAATCAGGCCCTAAAACTCAGCGTGTGATCTCATTATCCCAACGAATAGTCCTAAGTCTTTAACATGGGACTGAAAATTAAGAGGCCTGGCCCCAAATCCCAAATGTATATGTATTAATTGCAAGGATACAGCCCCAAATCTCAAATGCACAGCCTTAAACATCAAATGTGTAGCCCCTAATTCAAACATGTGGCCTAAAATTCAATGACTTGAGCCTCAAATCAGGACTGTGAGGTCTAAATTCAAACGTATGAACCTAGATTAAATAAACATGGCCTCAAACTTCAATGAAAGACCTTGAATTTAACCATGAGGGCTCAAATTTAATAAGAAATTGCATCAACCTATGAATAACAAGGTCATTCGATCCAAATACAAGGAGAACAGATTTAAAATTTGAAATCACATGGGGGATTGAATTTAATGAGAGCTAGATATTAAATGCAAGGGCATCAATTATCAATGTGACCATTAATACTTGATGGTTTGAATTCAATTTTTGTAGCCGAAAGGAGAAAAATCGATTTGAGGAGCAAGCTATATGAGCTTGGGTGTTTCTCAAACACCCAAACTTAAAGAAATCATTTCAAGAACTTGTTTGCAGATCATTACAGAGCGAATTCGACCCACCAAGAAGGCAAAGTGAAAAGTTTTTTTCATCATTTTAGTGGAAGAAATAAGCATAGAGGCTAATAGAAAACAGTTTTCTCCAGAATTCATGCAAATTACATGCTAAAGAGACTAATTGTAGCGATTACTAGTGACTATCATGCTGATCTCAGTCACTTCAAACTCATTTAAGACTGGAAGCAAGCCCAGATCATACAAGGATTTAGACATTAGCACCCAGATCTGGACATCAGCCTGTAAGGTAAGTGATTGACAATTAAGCGGGTTGTCATCACTTGAGCGATTCAAACTTGATGGACTGTTAATTGAACTTAATGGTGAAATTTGCATTCATGCATTGTCATTTGGTTCCTTATTTGCATTAGGGGATAAAAGACTGAAATCAGATTTTAAGATGAAAGGAGAAAGTTCATATTTTCTTAGGCAAGTTGATGAAAGTTGTTCATAAGGAAGGTAGAAATATCATGGTTTTGAATTTCATTTCTTGGCAATAATTTCCAATCTCAAGAAGAAATTTTCAAATTCAATATTTAATGGAGGATGATGCATGTAGGTTGAAGATGCTCGAAGGCAAGAAGGATTATGGCGAGATCAAGGATAAAGGGTGGCTTCCACTTCAAGGATTCAAGATAGGCAAGATGGTTAGAGATTTAAGGATGGAGATGTTCAAGAACATGGAAAGACTAACAAGAATTTCAAGCAAAGTACAATGTGAAGACTTCATACACCAGCAAGCTACAAGTTGTTCAAACATAAGCAAGGGTGTTCCAAGACAAAGTGCAAAGCCAAGTACAGGTTTGAAAGCATGTCAATAATGAAAAGTGCAAGTTCAAGAAATCAAAGGAGAAATCAAGAATTTGAGAACAGGCCAAGACAATGAGAAGATTTCCAAGAGTAGAAGGAATTTATGAAGAGGAAATAACTTGGGCATCCAAAATCGATTCAAGGCTTGATAATGTTGAGTATCAAAAGATATTTCCTCATCGTCAAGGGGTATTTATCAAGTCTATGAGATAAACATGTGGTGGCACCCATGCACCTTCAACCAGTCAGAACACGCCAAGTGTCCTAATGGAGGAGCTTCATCATATCATGTCTAGGTTCATGGAATATGCCAAGCGAGAAAAGAATAAAGGAAAGAATATTCTCAAGGATGACTTACTATAAATAAAAGTGGCATCTTCTTATTGGTTCATTAAAAAAGTGGCTTCTTCTACAATTTTCCTTCTACAAGCTTCTACCTAACCTATTTTCTCATTGGCCCTTGAAAAGCAATGTAATTTTCTTATTGGCCCACAAGGTGGTGCTCTTTTGTAATTGGATGGGCATTTAATAATTGTTAGTGGTGGTTATGAAACCCTAATTAGGGTTGTGTTGGATTAATCGTGGCCCTTGTTTTCAAATCAATCTCGGCTACTCATTGTACTGGGGACTGCTATAAAATGCCAAGGCCTTCTCTCTTGTAACTCATTAAAGCTAGAGTAGAGTACGGGAGACTTGTTGAATTGTTGCTATGATACTACCAAATTGTTCTTAATTCATTGTCGGTCTTCATGGTGGATTGTTTGTATCATTTTGGAGTATTGCATGATTTCTACATTTCCTCACTTGGATTAAAATTTCATTTCATGTTGGTTAGAAATAGTATTTAGTTAAATGGAATATATTTTGGATGCATCTTTGGTGAACTCGAATAGACCAAACCACTACTTTTTTGTTGATTGTAAGTTTAGGCATAATTATGAGCTTTACTTCAATTATTGCTTGCACATTGATATGCATCAATGGATGGTGTTAATGAAATGGTGATAGTTTGAACATCTTACATCTACCTTAGGAGATCGCACTTGCTTGGTTGATGTCAATGGCGAAACTAAGTCTAGAAGAGTCACAAAGGCATTCATTATCTCTTACATTCTAAGAGTAGAATTGCTTTCTCAGCCCTTTCCTTTGTAGTTTGTTTGGTTGGAAGAAGTTAAAGTAGTTGATATTCATTGAATGAACAGCATAAGTTCCTTTGTGATAACCAGCATATCACATCATTATCATTGAGTGAGTATCCATCATTTTAAGGAACCTTGGAGTCACCTTAATGATCTTTCTTTGCAATCTTTATCATATAAGGTGTCTTTGTTCAAGAGAGTTGAAGATTTGGTATTCCATTCGGAATATGGAGTATTCAATTCTGCATGTTGTAGTGGAATAAAACTCACATCAACAAAACCCTATTGGAAAGGTATGCTCTGATTTGTTTTGTTGGCAAGTGGTGCACTCCTTGTTGAATTGTAGCACATCATCCTTGAGGCCCTTCCATGAGAACCTCTCACGAATCTCTCTATATGTCTTAAAGTAGCCAAGGTGCCCTACCAATGGTGACTCATGAACCGCCCTCAGAATCTTCTCCTTAAGCTTTGATTCCGAAACCAAGAAGATTTTGTCCTTGGAGTAGATGAAATCATCCACCACCTTGTATCTATCATTGTGAATCTGACCATCCATCAACTGGCAAGCAAAGGTATTCTTGGAGAACTCAACCAAAAAATGTGCCTTCCAATCAGTCGAGACCTGTGATAAAGAGCATGTGGTAGGCATCTTGGATAAAGCATCAGTGGCCACATTCTTCTTCCCCTTCACATATTCAATATCAAAGTCATAGGATTAAATCTAGCCCAACCATTTTTTATGCCTCTCATTCAAATCTTTTTGCTCCAAAAAGAACTAAAGACTATTGTGGTCAATCCTAACCACGAACTTCCCACCAACCAAGTATAATCTCTCGATATCCTTGAGTTTTCGGCTCTTGAATGCAATGAGGTGATGATTCTACATCAACAATAATCCAATGCTCCCCCCTGATGTGTCGCACTCGAGGATGAATGGCTAAGAGAAGTCATGCGACGACAAAACTAGGCATGTACTCGTAGTCTCTTTTGACTTGTCGAAAGCATGATGTTCCCCCTCCGTCCAACTAAAAGTGCCCCTCTTTGTGAGGTCATTCAATGGGGCTCCAAGATGTGAGAATCCCCTCATAAATCTCCTATGGTAGCTATATAGACCATAGAATATGTGCAACTTCATGAGTGTCCTCGAAGGTGGCCAATCAAGAAACGCCTGTATCTTTTCCCGATGCACCTGCACTCTGCAAGCACTAATGATGTGGCCCAAATATAGAATCTTCGTCATGTTGAACTCACACTTGGACTTATTCGCATACAATGACTTTACCTCCATGATACCCAAAACCTTGTCCAAGTGCCTCAAATGATCCTCTCATGTCTTTCTATATATGAGTATGTCATAAAAGAACACCAATAGAAACTTCTGTAACTATTTGTTGAAGATGTGATTCATGCAAGACTGGAATGTAGTAGGTGCATCAATTAATCCAAAGGACATGACCAAGAACTCATAGTGACCATAGTGGCATCGGAATACTGTCTTGTGAACATTTTTCCCTTAAATCTGGTGATATTGGGATCTAAGATCAATCTTTGAGAAGTAGACTACTCCATGATGATCATCCAACAACTCATCAATCCACGAGATGGGGTACCATTTTTTCATTGTCTTCTTGTTCAGGGATCGATAGTCGACACACATCCTAAGAGTCTCATCCTTCTTCACCAAGACCACTGAAGATGCAAAAATACTTGAGCTAGGCCTAATGTTTCACATGTCAAGAAGCTCCCAAATCAACTTCTCTATCTCATCCTTAAACTTTTTAGGATGCCTATAAGGAGTCGTGATGACTGGTTTGGCTCCCTCCTGCTCTATCGTGTGCTCAAATCTCTATCTGGTAGTGCCCCTAGAGGAATGTCACTGAAAACCAAACTATGCCTATCCAAAACAGTCTATAGCTCATCATCGTGGTAATGTGTATGTTGGTTGTCCAAGGATTTCGATGAAACCAAGCATTGTGCTGCCCATACCACATCATCATGCCTAAAAATCGCCTCCATGCACTTGGCCAAAACTACTCTAGGCCCTCCATTAGACATTCCTCGTGACACCACCTTCTTCCCATCTACCTTGAATGAGAACTCCAAACACTTGAAACTCTGGGTGTATTTGTCAAGCATCTCCATCCGTAGGATACCCAAAATGACATCCGTTTCATCCAACTCCACCACAAAGAAGTCATTTGTGATTGTGTAGTTCCCATGGTGATGCTCATCTATGGCACTGTGTGCATGGTAGGAGCTAGCCTACTGCCATCTTGACATCAAATCCATCGTGCTCAAAGGTGTGCAAACCTCTCTTCGCTACTATGAAAGCATTGATGAAGTTGAGTGTGGCTCTACTATCAAGCATGAAAATTACTCATTGTCCTTGTAGAGTCCCACAAACTTAAAATACGTTGCATTATGGAATGTTGAAAAGGGCAGCAATGGTACCTCCTTTCCTTACAATTGTGGCTATCTATTCCCCATGTGGTGGCTCCTCATAGTACTCCTTAGACTCCTTGGTGTCATCCTAACTATCGGATACAACCTTGATGTAATAGATTCTCCCTTTGCCAAGGCTTCTATGATCGGGATCCCATGGCTCCTTGCAGCTGAAATAGAGCTTCCTTCTACTTAGGTTGTGTCTAGTCGCATCATCCATTGGAATCTTCTTGGGCCAATCCTTCTAAAATGGTTTCTTGCTTTTGTCCTTTTGTGTGACGAGTGCCTTAGGGAAAGTTTGATTCCTGGAGGTAGATGTGGACATATCACAATCCTTCTTATTAGCTTCTGTAAGTGTGCTAGGGCTAAGGGCCTTGACCCAACCCCTCAATGGATCCATCAAACCATCCATTAAAAGAACTATCAACTTCCTTTTTGATATGTCAATCACCAAGATAGAGAGCCTCTGGAACTCGATAATATAGATATCCACAATCCCCCTTGCCCCAGTTGTGCCAACTCCTTGAAGTTGAGCTCAAGATCCTTCCCATTAAATCTATCGATGATTCTTTGTGAAGTCGGCATAGAATGTGTTTTGATTGTGCCCCAATGTAACCATTCCATGGTGCCACCATTTTTGAGCAATCCCATCAAGGTGCACTATTGTGTATTTGATTGCTTCATCTTCGAGCATTGGATTGAACTGAGAATGTGTCCACCTTTTGCACCCAGGCTTGTGTCATTGATCTTATGGACCAATCAAAGAAAGGGTGGCTTAGCTTGCCAATCTTCTACCTCAAATCATTAGTATAGTCCCTATTACCCCTGGTAGATAAATGCCTCATCCTTAGGTCCATGTAGTCTTTTAGGGACATGTCTTGTTGTAGAACTCCATCAAGCTAATCATGCTTTTAGTTTTTTTGCAACTGAACCAATGAGGGATTATCAATCTCTTATTGCTTGGTACTCAGAAGGAAGGCAAGCATCATTGGCCTTAAAATGGATCGATGTGTATGGGATCTCCCATTGACTAAATTGTCGCCATGGCCATTGTTCTCTCCATTGGCTCCATTAGCCCTTATTTCTACTAAGCGGTTGAGAGTCTCACCTATCTTTTGTTGTTCTCTTGCCAATTCGCCCAAGATGGCCATAATATCCATTTGCGCATCTCCCCTTCTATCTAGGGAGCGGTGTCTTCTCCTTTGATAAACTATATAGTCTCGTCTTCTCCCACTCATTAACCTCAACCCAGCAGACTTGCAGGGTCAAGGCTCTAATACCACTAAAATATCCCAGCCAAAGAACCAAATAGACAAGATATGCAATGATAGAACAGCGATTCTACAATTTCCAATCAATTCACATACAAATATGTGTTATTACAGTTATGACAGGCTCAAGAGATATTGCACCTTAGTCTTCTAATGATTATTCTGTGCTAGAAGTCACAGAACGATGATGTCAATATGTCTAAGGTGCCGATGCCAATATGCCAAAGTTGTCATGTTGACGTTTGTATGTCTGATGAATTGATGCCAGATGAGATCACCTAGGCAGATGCTGATGCAAATGTATATATATCTCTAGAGTTCACTCTCTCAGAAGAATGAAATGATATCATCGTTGTTCCACAGTAGTATGAAGTGATGTTGCCCATGATGCAGATGTATATGCCGCACGTATGATATGATGCCACTGGTATTGCGGATGCATATGCCACAGATGATTTGATATCACTGCTATCACAGAGATGAATGCCACAGATGTCTGTTATTGCGATATGATATTGCAAATGTATGTGTTGCTGATGTTGTTATTGCTGGCATGTATAAGAATGAAATCGCAGATCCAAGGAAATGTTTGATTGCTGATCTTGAATGATGTATTAGCTGATGTCCCTAATCCCAATCTTTGAAGGATTAAAATGCTGATAAAGATGCAAAGACTATCAATCCAATTTGATCTCTAAGAGACTTCACCAAATTGGAATTGATAGCAAACTAGGGGGATATTTCACCTCCGAAACTGCAATCTCCCAATAAATTTCAATTTGGAATTACCAAGACCAATAAATGCAAAGCTGATCAATTATGTCCAAATGCCTCAAGAAGACCGCTATAAGTATGAAGTTCACACCTCCATGATTAAACAAGTTGGTCCATTATTTTAAATCAACAGGGTGGCCCAAAGTTGACGCCACAAGCTACTAGCAGATAGGACGGGCCTAAGGATGTGGCTAGAAACACAAGCCAAAAAATGATCCCATTGCAACACAAGCTAATGGTCCACGGGGATCAAATGGACCATGCCAAAAGGAGGCCACTACTGAGGCCCAATAGGAAGGGACATGACAAAAGAAGAGGTACAGATAGATGAAGGCACCCAGTTCAATGTTGAACTTGACCTTAATGCTTGGTGGAAGACTTGACTTGGAGCCCTGGGGTGATTTAGGAAGCGACACAATAATATAGAGTTTCAACATCTAATGAGCAAAAAAGGTATATAAAGATATTCTAAAACAACCAGAGTATTATGGAAAAGAGAACACAAAGAAGAAATAAACAAATGATAAAACAATAATGAAAGATTATATTACCTTAAACTATGCAAGTTTTGTACAATGATACGAGAAATCAAATGAGTTTATCAACCAAAACTGAAACTAACTCAACAACTAAAAGCATTTTCAATGAAATGCTATTGTGCAAAGTTATACATGTGTGCAAGATAGAGGGAGACTTGTTGGCCCACCTTATGCCAGTTGATGTTCATGGCAGTACCACAGGACAAGTGTCCAGAAAAAGAATGATGATGCTATCAATATTCCATGATATTGCATGTGACAAGTTAGGCTCAATGGTTTCAATTTTCAACAATGTGTTTAAGACCATGTTGCAAAATGCACTTAATTTGCCATATCACCATGACACCACCACAATTAAGCTCTCATGTCCTCTAGGATCAAGATCTTGAAAATAGGGTATCCAGGATCCTAAACTGCTGAGTTGGGTGAATTCCAATCTGCTGCAATCTCTGTTAGATGAAAGACATGGCACCAGTAGCTCTGCTTCTGCTATCTCAACAATACAAGACCCATGCCAACATGTACCCACTTAAATGTGGTGAAAACTGCCCTTACAATTGGCACACAATAAGTGATGTTAAAAATAAATTCAAGTAGCAAATTCACAATGCATTAAGATATTCATAAATAGATGGGGGCATTCATCATCAGCTGGACGACATGTGAACTCTGCAGAAATGCAAGTTCAAGTCCAGTATGATGACCATATCTGACAGGCTTTATGAAGAGAATAGTGCTAGATTATCCCTGATGAATGGGTGTCATCAAGTTTAGGAGAGCTTATTAAAGATAGTGAAATTGATCACAACCAATCCCACTCTCCTGGACAGATTCACTTCCCCTAGCACTCAATCTTGGTCTGCTGGGCATCGGTAAAGCCCAACTATCAATATTCTCTCATTTCCTGTTTTGTTTTCCAGTGCTCTTCTTTAGCTCCAATCATTATTTGACATAATATGTTGGAGGTAGCCTATAAAAAAGTAGCCTTCTGAGAATTATTGGTTCAATGGTTTTGTTGGATCCATTTGTGTTGGGAGGACCACAACTGTTTCAGGTTGCAGCCTGTATAGAAATATAGGATCTAGAGGAAGCATTTGCAGTTGATCTACCCTCCCCAACTTTTCTTTTTGGAAGAGATTTATTGTGCAAATTTAGACCTAAAGCCTGTATTTTATGTACAAACTCCTGGATCATATGCATGGTATAATGATTTACTTCTGTGTATTCTGAGATGGCAATGCTTCGAAGCAGTTTTGGTATTCTGAGATGTGCACTGCTCAGATGTACATAAAATGGTTTCCAGACAATTTTAATGGATTAGAGGTTTTCGTCTGGAGCTGTGAAGAGATAGCATACTCAACTGCATCCTCCTATCAAGCAGTGTTAATCTTGGGTCAGAACTGAATGGTGTTTGCCATTTTAAACAGGGCTCAGAAGTTCCAATATTTCTGGTTGCAGTCTGTATATTTGTCTCGTGTGAGACACCCTCTAAACAATGGCGAGTAGAATAGAACAGTTGATAAGATCTCCATATGTACTTCCCAAGCTATTTAAGAATATTCAATATAGCAATAGCTTCTAAACTCCGTGAAACATTAAATATGGTTTATTTGCAAAATATTTAGAAAATGCCTTGTTTATCAAAGTCCTGCAATTTTTTCCCTCAGATTTATCATTTGTCACTATCTGAGAGTTCTAAGTTGTCCTCATTTCCTGAGAACAGAGCTCTGTGGCTACTTTTTCTTTAAGATTGCCAATCAAAAAAAGTTCAAAAGTTACCTTTGCAATAACATCTGTTGTTTCTTTGAAGTCCACACATCTTGTAACATTTGCTTTCGCTAAGAATTCATCAATTAGACGGATTCCAATATTATAACCCCTACAGTGGGACATGTCAACAAAAACAACTAAATGTAAACTTTCCGACAATGTATTTGTGGACATCTCTATAAAAACATCAGAAAACAAATTTTACTAGACTGCAAATAGTAAAATGTAACAAAATATTAAGTGTATGTGGAGAAAAAAGCATGGCATGAATAAGAAATGACAAAAAAGAAGATAAAATGGAAAGTTTCTGAACCAGATTGTAGACACTAAAATAATTCCTCTTATTAGTTATTATCATATTAACTACTGACATTATCTATAATTATTATCTTATCATATTCATTAATCATAATCATATTATTGATTATTCACATTAACATTCATTATTAATTATCCAATATTGTTATTCACATCAACATTCATTATTAATTATCCAATATTAATATTAATTATTGTCATTATCCATTTTAATCAGCCAATTAAATAATTCTTTATTATTTAATTAGTGTGAGTTAAATATTCATTTTATATAAATTAATAAAATTCCTAGTTCTCTCCTTACAATTTAACTAATTGTTCAAATTAGCAACTTCCTCATAGATTTCTCCCTTTAATGAAATAATAAATTCATTATTATCCTCTCATAAGGTCAAAATGCAAATTTACCTCACCAATTTCAGTTCACTAATCTATCTTTCCAAACTAACTTCACAACTAGTGGAATTAACTCTTGATCTTTGATGGAATTTCCACTGTCCGTCCAATCTTTCAAAGAAGTTTATAAATTCATCCATTCACACATAATTTTCAGAACCAAAAATCTTTATACAGAATCACTCTCATTTTTCTCACTCAAAAATCATTATGTTATGCTACTATGTTGAGCATCCACATTATTCAAGAGCAAATCACTTCAAAACACTCAATCTAAGGCTTGCAGTCAAACATGAAATTTTGATTAAATTCATATTTTTTATTCTTTTTAATATTTCAAACTTTTGAATTGCTTACATTTGGTGAACCTAACGTGAACACAGAATCGTCTTCATCTAATCTGGATGCTTGTGAGTTTTTGGTGGTTTGATCTTATAGGTCTTACACCTAATTGGAGAGATTTGAAAGTAATATTATACAAGGAGCTTGTAGCTCTAAAATGGACATCAAAGTTGAGTCTTTAAGGCCTAAGACAAAAAATTATGAATATGACATGTTTTGGTGCAAGAAAAAATTTTAACCAGAAAAAAATATTGGGCTCTTTCTTTAGTAATCCGTACATTTGTATGGATTTTTACTTTTCAAACTATAATTTAATTGTTGCAGATAAAAAATAATTGTTAAAGAATATTTTCACCTCCCTTGTTACTTAAATCTATTATTCATAGAGGCTTAACTGCCTAGCTAAAGACCATCACCCCCCCCCCCCCCTCTCTTATTCCATAAAACAACATTGTTGATTCAAAATTGCATAACTGTTTCCTTGTCTATCGGATTTTCAATTGTTTGCAAGCATTGAAAAAATGACTCAAAGAACTTTTCTGTGCATAAGGTAGTTTTTGTAAATTCTACCCAAAGTTTTAGGTATAGTTGTTCAAAGTCAACCTTTATTTTTAATCCAAAGAAATAATGCCTTCAATACCGATCACATAGGCCAATGCATATTCAACCCCAAAGATCAAGAGGAAGTCGCCTCTGAAGTCGTGCTTGACGGTGGAGCTCCCTTCTCCGATCGGATGCAACGGTCGGAGGAAGCAACCAATTGATACAGGCAATGCTCATACAAACAATTACCGTGATTGAGTATATTAGCTTGTATGCTCAGAAGAACAATAGAGGAACTGCCTCAAAAAAATGGTGAACCACAAACAAATATGCTAACTAATGCAATATTTGTTGATAATAATAGACGTGTCGATAGACAATGGATTTGAAGGGGTCAAGGAGTACTTAGATCTGCAAAAGGGAGTAAAAGTGTTGATCTAATATCTTTGGCAGTTACTATAGAAACAACTATGAACCTTTATTGGCAGCTGGAATTGGTGATGTCCTCAATGACAATGCCTTCAAACTTGGCATATGCTCATTCTTCAACCATTTAATTTTGGCGATCCCCTTCAATGTTGGCAACGAGATTTCCCGGTATCTACAAGCAATCTGCACCTTCAAATACCTTTGATCGTGGTATCTTCAGATCAATTTATCCAAACAACCTTTCTCTTTACGCAAATCCTTGTCGAAGTTGATGTAAAGGATCCAGCACTCAAAGGGTATTAAATATCGCCACAAGAGTGACTACACCAAAGCTGCGGATGACTAGTTTCCTTATGAGAATTATTTGATGCTAAAAACCTTCCACTCATTAACAGATCAAAGCCAATACCCGCTCTGATACCATATAAGAAATATGGGGAGATAGCAACAAAAGATTTAATACAAAATAATGTGTGCTTCTCTATTTCTTCTCTCAAACACACTACATATATATAGGAGTTTAATCTCCTAAATAATAGGAAACTCCCACAACAAATTACCTAAATATATTGAGTTGTTTTAACAACTCAATATATTTGTATCACCTATTCAACAAATTATAACAAACCTCTCAACTTATTTTTCTATGCATCCTAATATTTATAATACTTATGTGAACACTAATTATTAATTTTCCAACATATGCTTGTCTTGTCATATTTTTGTGTGTTTGGTCACCATTTCTTTTGGGATTAAAATTCACTTTCACACTTCAACTTGGTTTAATATATTTACCATTGTCTTTTAATCCTAAAAAAGTAGGGTGCATATGCTCTTCTCTCGCACATTTTCATGATCTTTAAAATGAAAAGCACACTCTTCTGAGTGGAGTACTTTATTTAAAGAACAAAATTTGTAGTTCTAATTGACTCTAGAAGTACTCATAACTTCTTGGGTTTAAGCTCATCCCCTGCCCTAGATTTCAAGTGCGCAGTGTCCTCCCTTTGACATTACTATTGTTGATGGGTCCCAACTTCATTGTCATACATGCATTTAAGAGCCATCTTATGCATGAAGACTTATTCTGTGAAATCCGATTTTTATATTGTGTCATTAGGTGGTGCTGGTATAATTTAGGGATCCAACATTTGAGACTACTTGATGATATTAAATATGAATTTTTGAGAGTTGTCTATAAAGTTCATGCAAGGTTCAAAATAATACTGAATTTACAGTTTTAGACCTACAAAAGTACACTCTTTCAGCACACGAGTTGAAGAAAGAGCTGAAAATAAATGTCCCTGGTTATGTGGTACAATGTAGTGTAATGTCCCCACTTTCAAGTCCTCTTGTAGAGTGGATGGTATTGTTTCTCAAGGTTCAGAGGGGGTTTTTTATGTTGCCAATGAGCTCAGAGGATGTATTGGAGTTGAACGACACTTTCTGGAGTGATTTTGGACAACTTATCTGAGACTTAATATTTTTAGAAAGTTACTATTCCTAGTGTCAATTTCGACCTGTTTGGTCAATCGGAAGTCTGAGCTGACTTTCTATTTTTAGCAATTACTATTTATAGTAACAACTATTTCCGGTAGCTAGTCATAATTCAGTCTCCCCTCAGCTTCAACATGGAGTATCTTCAGTTTTAAGATTTGTTTAGTCAATGTTCATTGGCCATACTTCCTATTTTTAGAAAGTCAGGAGGAATGCCAACAGGGTCAATGCATGAATTTCTATTTTTAGTTATGCTCAACAAGTGCCTAGATATTATTATTTGGCAATGAATTATAGTTTAAAGCTTTATAATTAAAATAATGTTATTATTAAAGTTAAATATAATGTTATTTTAATAAATTTAAAGGGGGTGTTATGTGGATGCCTAAATGAGAATTATAAAGTGACTTAATGTTGGTGCCTAGGAGTTGTAAGGTTTTAAATAATTTAATAAAGTGTTTTAAAGAGATAGGCGCCAATATAGGGAGATATAAGGAGAATATAAAAATTAATTCATAAAGTGACTTTATGTTAATTAAAATATATAAGGAGTCACTTTATTATTATCCCCAATTGCAAGTAAATATGAAAATTAAAGAGGGGGAAAAGTACTGAAAGCTCCCTTGAGAATTATAAAAGGGCTCATTTGGAGCTCATTTGGGGTACACTTGGTTTATTTTATTTTTCTCTCTAAGAAGTTTGGTAGCTTGGCTTTCAATACAAGAAATCTGAGAACAAAAACCTTTGGAGTTTCTTGGTGGTTTGGACGGAAACCCAAATCCATCTTAGGTGTGGATTCATCCAGAATTCACCATTGTGATCATTATCAGATTGCTGGAGATTCCAACTAGAAATCTCTTTAAGGGTTTGACAAGAATTTGGCATTGAGGAAGAACTGGCAATATCATTTATTTGCAAGTCTACAGCTGTTAGGGTTTGGAGAACAAAATAAGGGAAATCTGTGGACAAATCTTATTTTGAAATAAGCATTTTGAAGGAATTAATTGCAGATCTAAATTTTCTGAGATTGTGCCAAGACTGGAAAATTATATTTGAAGATTATACTGCCCTTTGAAGCCATTCAGAAATTTATTGGGTGTTTCAAACCTGTGCATCTTCACAAGTCATTTTTCGCCCTCAAGGGCTATAGGACAAATATATCACTACATATCTGAAGTCTCCTACAATAACTAATCTCGGGTATGTCCATTTTATGAATTGTTGTAATCTGGAATAAATTGTATCAAACCTGATCTGAGTTGTATTCAGACCTGATATAGTACAAATAAAATCAGATTTAAGGCTGAATGTTTAATGTTTGTTTATGTTAATTGTGGTTATAATTCCATGTTTTATGACAATGTTTTGGCATTAAAATCCATCAAAACCATAAAAACTCAGAAAATAGGACTCAGTCACTTGCATGCAAAGTGTTTGATGAATTGTCAAACCATCAAAACAAAAAAATAAGGGCAGATTGACAAGGGGTTCTTACAGTGGTATTAGAGTTGGTGATCTTGCCAGCCTGCAAGGGAAAATCAGTGGATTGTATTTGTGGCAGTGTGTTAGTCCATTAAGGGAAAAATGACAACATCATATGCAGATGGTTAGAATGTTTATCAAAATTGGACTGAACTTTTTAACAGTAAACTGAGTTGTTGACGAAATTTAGCGAATATCTTTCAGCTAAAAATAAAGCAAATGTTGACAAGTTGGAGGGAGAAACTGAAAAGGAGGCAGTGGCTGAAGAGAAACTCAATTCATTGAGTTTACAGGTTACAAGGTATCCCAAAAAGAGCAAGAATCAAATGAGAAGAGAGCAGATTTGTTTCACGTGTCAAGATGCTTAGACACTTGATCACATATGTGGGATAAATATGGAAAATGATTTATTGCAGCCAAGTGTTGTTGAGGAAAAGAAATAGGTGAAGCTAAGATTGTGAAGAAAATGGCCTAACTTAAGAGGAAATATGTTAAGAGTCCCAGAATGTCTCCAATGAAGAGTATGCATATACAAATGTTGAAGATGCCAAGACACATATTGGATCAGCACTTAGTGGAGACCATGAATCAAGGAAAGAAGAGGTGCTTAGAGATGTTGAAACTGTGACACAAAGGTATGACATCTATTCTGATTTTTTTAACAGCAATTCTAATCATGAGGTACCAACCATTTCACATGAAGGTAATGATGTTGTTGAGTCTTTCTATGTTGGTACTCAAGTTGACAGTGTTTGTGTAATGTCCCCTATTAGGTTAGACATGATTATTATACTAGAAAAATAGATTTGAAGATTATACTGCCCTTTGATGTCTTTCAGATCTGTACATCTTCACAAGTCATTTTCTACTGTTGAGGGCCATAGCACAAATATATCACTGCATTTCTGAAGTCTCCTATAATACCTAATTTCCAGTATGTCCATTTTATGAATTGTTGTAGTTGGAATAAATTGTATCAAACCTGATCTGAGTTGTATTCAAACCTGAGATAGTACAAATAAAATCAGATTTGAGGTTGAATGTTTAATGTTTGTTTATGTTAAGTCATGGTTATAAATTCTATGTTTTATGCCAATGTTTTGGCATTGAAATCCATCAAACAAAAAAACAAAACCATAAAAAACTCAGAAAACAGAACTCAGTCACTTACATGCAAAGTGTTTGACGAAATGTCAAACCATCAAAACAAAAAAATAAGGGCAGATTGACAAGGGGTTCTAACATGCAATGCCCTTAAAAGGCTACATCAATCCAACAAAACAGAAAGACTTTAGTAAGAAAAGCCTGTATGTGGCTTATTGCAGCAGTTTTGAGGTCTGCTTAGAGGACTTCCAAATAGTCTGCCACCAGATAGAGTAAAGAGCACATCATTGAGTTGAAGGAGAGCACCAACCCAATCATAACCCAACCCTACCAACACCCAAAAGGACTCAAGGGTGAAATTGAAAAAATAAGGTATTAAACCAAGTACAAGCCCATTTGCTGCTCCCATGGTATTAGTATGCAAGAAAGATGGATCATATTGAATGTGTATTACTATTGACTATCATGCTATTCACAAGAACACAATTAAGAACTGAATCCTCATTCCATGAGTTGAAGAGTTGATTGATGAACTGCTTGATAAAGATGATCTGCATGATAATAATTGATTGTTATCTTCTCCAAAATTGATCTATTGTCACGATACAATCAAATTTGCAGGCAAGCCAAAGATGTGTTCAACAGTTTCAGATGTTTATTATAAATATTTCATCATGTCATTTGGCTTGATGAATGCACCTACCACTTTCCAATCTACCATGAACAATGTATTCCAACTTTATCCAGGTGTGTTTGTTTCTTAAAGGATATATGATTTACAGCAAAGTCTACAAGAATACATGCAGCAGTTTTACAGTCTTGATTATCTTGGATACTCTATGACTCTTTGCAAAAGAGAGCAAATGCACCTTTACATGTAGTAAATTATTATAGCTTAGGCACATCATCAGCAAAGAGGGAGTCAAGGTTGATGATACACAGATTGAAGTCATACAGGATTGGCCAGAACAGAAGAATCTAACACAGCTATAAAGTTTTCTTGTATTGTGCAGAGGTTCATAGAGGAGTTTTAGGACTTGGTTGCGGTTCTTACAGATTTGACAAAGAAAGATCAATTTTCCTTGAGTGATGCTGTTAGAACACCTATTCATGAGCTGAAAACGGTAATGTGCAGTAGTCTAATCATTTTATACCTGCTTTTCAGTCCCATTTATCATTCAATGCAATGTTTCAGACCTAGCAGCTGATTCAGTTTTAAAGCAGCAAGGAAGGCCAATAGCCTTTGAGAGTAGGAAATTAAATGACAATGAAAGCCACCTCTCCATCTAGGATAAAGAAATGCTTGCAGTTATGCATGCTGATGTCAAAAATAGAGGACCTAATGAAGGGTAACCTTTCCTTTGCAGCAATAAATCAAAATACTCTACCATCATCTTCAAGGACCCCACGTCCAAGCTGACACTTATGGACACTGTGATTAGACCTACTATTCTTTATGGTTTTGTGGTCTGGAGGCCTTCTTTATTGGATTCTAATTGGGCTTCTGCAGAACGGGTTCAGGTTCTCCTCCTTCGGCGGATTATTAACTGTAGAACGGGTTCAGGTTCTCCTTCTTCGGCAAATTATTAGATGCAAGCAGTCCATTCCTCATAATATTATCCTTTCTCAGTTTGGGGCTCACCCTTTCAAACTTGGGTCCATCTTCGATCTTATTTAGTTCTTGCATCGCCTACGGGGTTTTGCTAACTCTAGGGAGGAGCATCACAGATACCCCTACCTTGCTTACTGCTCGTCTGAGTCCATTGCGGCTTTTGTTCCTTCAAGTCGGGCCGCCCGTTGTTGGTTTGTTGGGGCCTCAGCCCTCTTGGGTTCTATAGGGACTAAGATGGATCGTCTCCCTCCTTTTCAGTACTGTCTTGATGCTCCTCACTCTCTCCTCCCTTCTAGATAGGAGTTGAACAGTTGTATCAGAACTGACATCTATAGGCAATTTATCCACACTACTTAGGTTAACCCCCACGGGGGTCTTCGCCCAAAGATTGTGTTCTATGCTGAGCACTTTTTGGAGTTGAAAGACAGACTTCGTTGTTCATCCTTCTTACTTATCCCACCATTGGGCGCATGCCCTCCAAATCCCTCTCGGTTCCTTCAGAATGGGCCCTCATCCTTTTCGCATTGAGACTGACCATCAGCTAGCTAGGGAGAGTAAGATTTGCCAGTTATGCAGTACAGATGAGGCTGAGACTAAGGAGCTCTTCATTTTCTACTGCCCCTGGATACTATGAGATCAGAGGTAGACTTTACTACCTTTTCAGGGGAGGTCAGTCCCTCTCCACATTTTTCAGATTCACCAATCAGAGGTGCCTCGCTCTTTACATTCAGGAGGCCACTAGGCTCTGGGATCATTCACTACAGCATCAGCATTAGCATCAGTGCCAGCACCATGTCACCACGCAGTCCTGTCAACTTATCACCTCCTCCTTCGTTGGGGTTCACTCTGGGCTTGGTTCTAAGCTTCAACTTGACCCCCCTTCCAACTATTCTCGGCTCATGAACCCCCGGATGAGTTCTCTCCTGCAACAGTCCTCCTCTTCTTCCTCTCCCCCTCCCAAGAAGCATAGGAAGCAGTCCGGGCCCCCCTGCTTGTTCTTCAGGTTATCCTTCTATTCTAGGGTTCTTTTCGGCGGTGCAGATTTTGTAGCAAGGGTTTGGGTTCTCCCTATTGGAGCTCCCTTCCCCCTCTTTCTTTCTCTCCTTTTGTGTTCGGTCGTTTGTTTGTTTGTTTATGCTGCTCTTCTTTGGACACCATTTGGTGTCCCTGCTTTGGGCCAGGCCCTTGTCTTGTTCTCAGCAGTCCCTTGGACCCACTTTGTGGTCTTTTGTTGGACATTAATAGATTTATCTTATCTTATCTTACTAGGCTTAGAACCCATTTGGGATGTGTCTGAATTATGTGTGAATGTGCCTAATTTCGGGACCATTCCCACAAACTTGGTTTATTCCCCTATTCCTAGCCTTTTGGTAGGACTAAGGTGCCCAATGCCCTTGCTTTGGCAAAGTGGGCTCAACTTTCCAAGGATGAAAATCGGCTTTGCAATTTTCTGGAATCAACTTTGCTTTGTCAGCCTATCCCTAAAAGTTATTTTGAAAAAGTTTAAGTTAAATACAACTCCCTTTCTCATTTCAAGGTCTAATACACAAGCATTCTAATTCCTGTTTAGCAAGCAATTATAATCAATCAAATATATTCAAGGAGCAAATTCAAGCATTCAAACATTCAAGTTTGCTACAGTAGTTGTGATCAAGTATATTATGTCATTTCATGGTGTAAGCATGCAATAACATGTTGCAAGACTTCATGAGCATCACATCAAGCCTTGTATGAGATTCCATGAGAGGGTTTCATACCTAAGGTAATATCTTATCATTTCAGCATTTCATCGTTTGTTCAGCCTAAGTTTTTGTGATGGTGGGCATCCTATCACATCATTAACCATTGTTGTAGTAGGAACACTAACACAGGATATGACATAGGCAAGTCTCTATACAGCACAACCCTTTTTCCCTTTTTTTTGCAGGTGCAGGTACAGATCTGACAATGAGAAAATTACAGATGAGTAAAGCAAACAATAACAGACATTACCAGACTTCTAAAGGATGAAAAGTCTCAAACTAAAGGCACCCCTGTTACTTTGACCCAGATTTTCAGGAAATGTAGCACAGAGTTTCCCGATCCCATTTCCGACCATCTCCCAAAGCCTCTGTCACCTTCAGACCAGGGTGCCCAGCGCTTTTGTCCTGTACAATCAGCTCCAAATTTTAGTGCCAAGTTCCTCTTGGTGCCTCTGTTCCAGATCTGCCTTACTGCCTCTGTTTATCATTCTATATCTGCTGCATTCTATTCGATTTAGCCATTATGTTATTGCTAGCCTAGTTCGCTCACACACACTTAAATATTTCAAATCCTTCTCAACAACAAAAGGAACAGGAACCACAAGTGCCTAGCTCTTCCTTGGTGGCAGCAGATAGGCCTATTCTTGTTCCGAATGTTATGATAGAACTTGAGATCTTTAGGTTGCATTGATTAGTCTTAGAGATCTCATTTCCAAATCATTTCAATTTCCTAGTAAATCTCTTGCACAGCAGTGTATGATCTTTGAGGAACAATATGTTGAGTTTTAATGACAGCCTTATCTTCAATTCATGCTCATTGCTTGACTCTTGAAGTAGTTCATATTTAACAAACAATTCCAAAAAGAAAGATAAGTGGGTGTTCTTACAATATATGGGAACTGGTTAGCGCCAAGCTAAAAGTCTAGCAAGCTCCAAAGAACCAGAATCCAAATGGTAGGGATGCTGTCTCGAGTCTGAACACTCATAAAACTTCTCGCCAACTTTAGAACTTGGAGACGAGATCTATTTCTCTCCACTTAATGGTGTGTCAAATTTAAACTGGGAAAGGAATATGTAAATATCAATCCTGTACCATGGAAAGCATGCTTAGATTGATGAGTCGCTTGAGCCTGAATCACTCCTGGATTGGAGGAAACTGAATGCCTCAAGTTTTCCTTGTTTCTCTCAACTGATATGTCTCCTGCTAATAATGACTGCATGTTAGGTTTGGCATATATGCTATGTTTTATTTAGAGAATTTCTGCAAACGGGTAATGGTTTGATGCTGAAGGGCAACACTTGTCACTTGTACAAGCATGACGCAAGTTAAATTACATTCACTGAAATAATACAGCCTGGTAACTCCATCAGATATGTGGTATGGTTGCGGTGTACCAATTATGAGGTACATTCAAGTCCAGCCCACTTTTAAAGGGATACAATCGAGTGTGGCCCGTGGTATATTTGAGCGAGACACAGGTTTAATGGGGAGCATCAGAGCGTAGCCCAGTGCTAATAGGGTACATTCCAGAGTGGCATAGGCGTACAAATCTTAAGAGAATGACCCAAGCTTACCACACACTGGAATACTGTCCAAGTTTATCTTACGTTATGTTAAACCCATGCCATAATCTCAACCGAGATTTAACAGGGAAAATATTTAACAAGAGATAATGTTGTGAGATCTCTGGAACAGCGGTAGGGTTATTATCATTGTGCCATTTTGCTTTGCAAGTCTGTAGTCGAAATTTAGCTGATGTAGCCAGATATAACGGCCTGTCAACGTGTTTGTGATAGTTATTCATAATTCATGGGACAGAATTTTATAAATTTTGTCACATTGCCTTCAACCGAACGCTCTAAGGATTGATATTGAAAAGGGATTTGGAAGGACATTTAAACCTTGAACATCCAGATCCAAGATCACTAGAATTTGATAATTCTCTGATGTAATAAACATTTCCTAAATTTAGTAAATCAAAAAAACTATAAAAAAAATGCATCTACCATCAGCCATGAAGTGGGTTTGGTTTAATTTAACCAAATATTCGTGGGTTAGACACAAGGAAAAGTCAACAGAACCAAATACAACCATATATTATTTTCAATCTTATGAAATTTGAGACAATGAAAACGATGAAAAGTAAATTACATACATTTGATCGAGCTGTTTGTTTACTTCTTCTACTTCTTCAAAATCAGTGAGCAACTGGCGCACAATGGCACCGTATGTAAGGGTGAACAGCTCTGCGTTCTGAACATGACACATCCGTTAATTTTTACAAATATGGAAGCCCAGAATTTAATTTGTATTTTGTAAAATCAATGGGAGTATACGCAGAGGTGGATTTCCTTACCACTCGCTCAACATTGGCAAAGACTGCGTCTCCCGCTCTTGGAACGAGCCGAGACATGGTGATATCCTGGTATTTGTTGTCTAATTCCTATCAGAGGTTTCTTCTGTCAGATCTATGGCAGTCTAGCGATTTCGCTTCAAAATTCAAGATACGAAGAGAATTTGGTTTCGAAAGCGCTTTGTCGGATATTTGTTTTTCTGATTACGCAGAGAGCGCTCGTTACAACGGTGCCTGGCAAGGGCAGATTCTAATGAGGAGAATGTTTTTGCGAAAATCTTTTAATTTAAATTTCACATAAATTTTCACTCTTATAACCAATTTTCACTTCAAATATTTATCATTTAATAATGAATATAATATTAATAAAATTTTATTAAATAAAAATATATATATCTATTATGTAGTAATTTATTTAATTATTTTTAATATGTCATTAGAAATAGTAAAATTAGTACTGTAAATGGCCAAAAAAATTTAGATATTCATTAAAAATTTCACTCAAAATTTATGTAATTGATTTTTTTATCAAATATCATAAAGTAAATAATTTGTTATGAAAATTATGAAAAATCAAATAATTTTTAAGTGAGTAAATATTTTGATAAAAATAAAATTATTATATTTGTAATAAAAATGGTTCTTAACTAAAAGTTAAAATAAATATTATTTTGTATTATTCTTGTGCATTTGTTTATCTATTTATGTGTCTATATAGTGTATGTGTAGTTGATTAGATAGATTGTTCTTATACACACATATTTTATTATAGAATTATATTTATGATATTTATTACACATATTCAAACATTTATCCCTAATCTCAAGAATTGTAACCCCTTACAATTTCACTCTTTTTCGGACCCTTGCTTTAGTGTGTCTTATCCTATGTCATTTCAAGCACATTTGGCCCTATCTTATCATATTATTGTCAAATACCCAAATCAAATTTGGAGAACTTATTTAAATAGCATTGCATCACCACCACTATCATTATTAAAGTAGTATCATTTCAATTCAACATTTTACTCCAAATTTAGCCTCTACCCTACCTAGAGTAGGCTCTCTTTTCTAAGCATTCATAGTTGTATTGGATGTTAACACTGACCTGGGATTTGACTTAGGCAAGCCCCCATATAGAACAACAATATTTCCCTATTCTTTGTGTTCTAGTTACAGATCTAACAACCAAAAGTTGTAGATTTGCAGAGAGTGGACTAGGACACATAGTTCCAGATTTTGAATAGATGAAAACTCATGGATTATCTCAATTAGCACACTTGTCCAGTAGTTTTTGGCTTAATTTTGAAGGGAGTAATCTACAAAGCATCATGACTCAAAATTCAAAGTTTTAGCTAACGGAAGCACCTCCAAGAGTAGGGTGCTTAATGCACTTGTTTGGATCATTTGTAGGCTTGGATTTCAATGACGGGTTCTTTCTCTATCTTATTTCTAGGTCTATATTTTTGTGATAGCTTTCTGATTTGCTTGTTTATTATATTAAATCTTGTCAATTTCACATCATTTAACCTAGTTATTTGCATATTCACATCAAATCATACCAAACATAAAAAGAAGAAATAATCATACACAACATCCAACTCTCTATTAGGTCTGAAGTTTGTTTCTTGGTGGCTATTTTCTCCAAAGAATGATATTGATTTAGGATTTTAGTTTATGTCTTTAAGACACTTAATATTGTAGGTTCTCGCTATTCAAGAATAAAAGTCAATCTGATGCATTTTTTATCCTTTACACAAATAAATATTAAATATATTAATGTGTTAGTCATGTTAGCACAAGTGGGACAAGAGTAATTGAGGAGTTGGCAGTGGCAGTCAATTTGTAATTTTGAATTAGCATCTATGGTCCAACTTGTAAGAAAGAATATGACACATTTGATTATTGTCATATCCTAAATTTTCATCCACCTTAGAGAATCTTCTAGGGAGATTATTAGGATTTGGGTGCTTATTTTTTACATGGAACATACAAGTATCCAAAAGTTTATCAAATGCAATAATTCCTTTCTTAATATTTTCCTCTCACAAAACTTATGGTTATATTTGCTTCAGTGGACTAAAACCCATAAAGTGGAGGCTTGTAGATAAAACTCATCAATATCAAGTGGTCAAAATATGAAAACCATTTGTTCATAGAGGGAAATTACATCAAAAGATTGCATCTATGCTGAAAAATTAGATGATTCCAAAAAACAATGTTGTTGTTTTCTAAGTGTATGTCTATGTGTTTCTTATTGTATAAGTTTATTTTATTGTTGCAAGAGTGAGTTTGATTAGCTTCAGGTGTTGTTTGATTCCTCTCTCAAATTCAAGGCAATTTCAATGTTGTAGTATTATTGAATTTGTAGTTTCAAATGATTTGTTTAGAATAATTTGCAATTTTTTTTATTTTAGCATTTTTTGTCATTCATTTGTTGTCATAGAGACCTATTAGCTAAAACATGTCAAAAAGAAAGAAGTTTTACCTATTGAGCTTCAATTGGAAATTCTTCAAATGGGGTTGTTGCAAAATGGTATGAAGATAAATTAAGCAAATTGAAGTTTTCAAAGAAACACATGAGGATGATCAAAATAAAAGAACAATTGAAAAAGAAAAAAGAAAAATAAAAGTTTGCAACAAAAGAGATTGAGGAGAAAAATATGAAATAACTATTCTTAAGAGAGGAAGAAAAACTAGAGCTAGAGCTACAAGAAAGGGAGCAAATCAATGAAGAAGAACAAAGATATTTTATCGTACAAGTTGAAGGTAAAGTTTATTTGATATAAAATATTTTCATTTTGACTTCTAATGGTTGCATGAGTTAGCTAAATATTGAGGAAGTCAAGGAAGAAGAGGAATCACTTGATGAATTAGAAGAGTCGAGGATGAAACACATTGTGGGAGAATCCATCATGCTAAAGGAGGATTGATGAATCTTTTCTTATTTATGAATTTCATTTTAAGGATGATATTATTACTACAAATTTTTTAAGGATGCCCAAATCCGCAATAAAAGGTAAAAGCATCAATTATTTACTTGATTATAGTTCAAAGAACAAAGAGGATAATAGCACAGAAGAATTATTGCATTAGTTTGGTCTCACATTATTGCATAGTGTTATCATTATGGGAATAATTCTAACAATGATGAAAGGATGAAAGGTACAAAGTGGAAGGGAAATCCTTTTTCTCAACTTCAAAATATCTCATGGGTGATGTTATGTGAGTCTCATATTTTAAAGAAAACCAACATGCATATTAAAGGTAAAAATTATTTGGAAATGGAAGATGTTTTATTTAGTTCCAATGACTACATGAGTAAAAAACATTGTAATAAATTCAAGAATTAAAGTGATGTATTAGTTGGATTAGATGGTTTCAAGATGAGAGGGAATGCACTATTCTTCACACATTCAAAGGTTGAGCTAGTCATTGATTTTTCAGAGTAACTTCGTGAATGTAAGTGTATTTGAAGGAATTATTTTGAGTTACAAGGATAAATATGTTAAGGGTATATACTCAATTCTTATTTGAGAAAAGAAGGATGAACTCCTTATTTGCATCTTAAGGTATGAAAATATGAAAATATTTTTATGTTACTTCCTTCTATGTCAAAGTAAGTGTCATCAAAGAAAGTGTGCTAAAAAAGGTGATAGAGTAAGGGATACAACTAGAAATACAAGGCGTGTGGATTCCTTCAAATTTCAAGAATATTTTTGTATATGGGATCCATATGATAATTTGAGGGTCAAAATGGTTAGAGGATTTAATATCACTATAGAGTTCTTCATTTCTTTCATATTTATTGAAGGTATTTTATATGGTTTGTTATGCATTATAACCATATTGTGAAGGATTACTATTTATAATTCACCAAGTCCTACAATTGAAGATGAAATTATAGATGGTGGGAAAATGGAGATAATCACATTAAGATGCTTATTATGGAAAGATGGTAAGTGAAACAGATGTCATTCTTATGATCATTATTTTGTTTCTAAGCATGATATGATGAATTTGGAATCAAGCTACATACAAGATTACTACCCTTGGATATGTGGAGAAGAATTAAGGAGTGTGCAACAAATTAAACCCAAATGTCTCATTAAGTACTTTGAATATGTGGGTTTTCCCTTTATTTTAATTAAAAACCTCCACTAATTTCCATTCAATTTTAATTTATGCAACATTTTTTTTTGTATTTAAGATCACATATAAAAAATTATAGAGATTTCAACCATGTGTAATTGTTCTATCATTCTAAAAGCTAGTATATGACCACATGGTATCAATAATGTTACTATATGTTGTATTGAATACCATTACAAATACAAATATTGACATTTACAATATATACAACAAGGATTAACTAGTTCTAGCATAATATGTACTTTAAAATTCCTAATAACATATTAGAAGTTTGTACCACCATAGAAGGAGTCAAAATCATTCAATGGTGGGTCTATAACATAAACATCATAATTGGATCTAACATTCCCCATTGTGAACATTCCTCCATGATTAATGTGGAACCTTAGACCTCTTAGGAAGTTAAGATCATTATTCAAGGCTTTAGAATAATGATGTTCATTGTATCTCCTTTGGACTATTAGATAACTTCACATATACTAAATATATTCAACCTTGTTGAGCGGCCAATGTCTTCCATACTTTATCTCATACATGCTTTGTAGCATTGTGATCTAACATGTTATGAAGGCTATGTTGTATAGCACTATAGGTGCATCTAATAGTAGTGCATGCCTAGATCTCTATGTCTTTGAACAAGCCACTAACTAATGTACTATGATCATGAAATAAATAATAGTTGCTTATTGTAGAATTGAGAAATTATTCATATTTTATAAAATCATTGATATAGTGTTCAAGGATCACACATAAATAATATTCACATATTGAACAAGATCCATGATATTTGAGAGAAATATGGAAGTCACTTGACAAATATAAACAAGCCTTGAAGATTCTTAAAGCTAGTTGTGAATGGTGGTCTATCATAGAGCCTCCTCCACTTTGAGGCAATCAATTTTGAAAATCCTTCTTGTAGTATCTAAATTTATACGACCCAAGATTAGTCTTTCCCATTTATTTATTAGGAAGGAAATTTTTTTATTTAGTGGAATAATATTTTGGTCCCTTTTAGATTGGAGACAAGTTACTAGGAATGAGATGAAATCTAGGAGAATTGTGTTTTTAATAGTAAATTGCACATTTGATAATAGGTTTTTGTTGTCACAAAAGTTTGCACCCATCCTTGAGACTTGACCCGGGCAAGAAACCTTGTGAAACATGGAAACAACCTCCAAGTGTGGGACTTGCGCTTTTAGGTTGAATCTCTAGAGAAGGACAACTTCCTTACAATCAAGCCGCATCTAAACTACTATCTTTTGAGGAAAAGGGAGAAGTATATGTTGAAAGGGAAATACGGTGATGCACCAAATTGAAACATGGTTACTCTCCCTACCTATAGACACACAAGTCATTAATAAAGTACCCAAATACACAATTCTTGACTCTAATATGCTCTCTAAAGACTCATATGCAAGTTAAAACTAATGAAATGTTGCAAGGAAACATGTTCACAATACAACATTCATGAGCAAGTTGAACATGAAATATAAACTTAAAATATAGAACAAAAACATTCAATATCAGGAAAATATACACAAGATAGTTAAATGGAAAGAAAAAGGAAAATATGGATTTCTATTAAAGCATGTCAAAAGGAAATTACAGTTGTAGAGCATAATGCTGTTGCAAATGAACCAGAGAAAAACCTAGAACTTATGCATAGAAATTGCCTTTATAGAGTTCAAGCATAACTTAGATTTACATGAAGTTCAAACCCCAACCATGGTGGAGTTAGATTACAGAAGAAAAAATAAATAAATTTTAGATAAAATTTTGATCTTTGTAACAACTTGATCATGAAGTGACATGAAATGGTCAAATGAATGCATGTAATAGATGGAAAGAGATAAAATATCCTTGCAAATCATCAATAAATGAGCATGGAAATGCACCGACGTCGTGCAAAAAAGCCAAAATAAGTCAGGTGGCATTAAATAATAAATCCTGGTAACGTGTCGTGGCCAAAAATAATCAAATCAGATCACTAAAATAAATTGTCAAAATGGGATAACATGAAGTGTTAACCCACTATGACAAAGTTCAGCCCATAATGAAGATATCTCATACTCGTTATCTATGATAGGCTAGTGGTGGAAAAAATCCAACATTTATGGTGACTCAAAGGGGATGCTTGCCTACTAAGCATAAGATCAGTGGCCTTTAATAAATCCATTGGGCATGAAGTCACCAACGCTGGAATGATGTATTAGCCACCTATAACTTCTTGAACAATCTGCAATTTTTGAAACCAACAAAGAAGCAAAACTTTGCTATCTCCAAGAGGACATAGTTGTGCTCATGCACTTCTTGGAAAGCATATAAAATATACTCTACTATGTACAAGAACTTACAAAAAAATAAATTAAATAAATCCATTCACTGGATTGTTGAAGTAGTTGCCCTTCCTTACAAGTGTTTTTCTCCTTTCATGCATATGGGAAACTAGCCAGGGAAACAATCATGACAAGTGTACAATAGCTTGCCAAAATGTCCTTCCAATGTTGAGAATACAAAAATTCTCCAACACTGGAATTGTTTTTCCTTGAGAAAGATAGACTTGCTCTTTCTTGTGATCTTCACCCTCATGCTCTGAAACAAGCATGATCGAGGGCAACTTGAAAATTGCTTGCAAAGCTATATTCCTTATGGGGAATCCTCTTTATGGTGTTGGGTCAAAGTAATCAGCCTGGACCACATTATTATGCTCTACAATAACTTCATCTTGATGGCCAGCAAGGGTTGGCTTGGATGGTGTAACTAGTAGTTTGGGTGTCTCTTTCGGTTACTATTGCAACTCATATTCCTCACATGTGGGAGATGATATCATATCCCTACTCTAGCACTGATTTATCTTCTCTTGGAAGCTTCTCTTGCACTATCTTTGATGTGAGAAAAGATATGTATGCCTCCTCAAGATCAATAAAGAAGGGATAATAATCAAATGAAGGCTCACAAATATCAACCTTTGGAGGCATTTGAGTTGCAGGTTGAGGATCTTTGTAGCTTGAAATGGAAAACTTGGGAGTTTCACTCCTTTTGAATCTAGCAAACTTGCATTTTGGTGGCTCTTCTTCAAATGGTGGATTTGGAAATGTGGCAGGTGAGTGAGCCTCTGGCTCTTATTTAAGAGCCTGCAAAGGGGAAGGTGTGCTCTATTTGAAGATAGAAAACTTATGCCTAGGAGCCTCTTTGTATTCATATGCTTGCATTTGAGAAAGCTTGAGCCTTTTTTCTTCCTCCACTATAGCAATCCATCTTGCAAGGTCCTCCTCAAATAACCTTAATTGTATTTCCTTCTCCCACTGCTCTTTAAGATAGGTCTGGTGATCCTTTTCTTCATGGTATCTTTTTTAAGTCTTAGTACATATATTGCATACCTCAGATACCATCTCACATAATTGTTTATCACATGCCCATTGCTCCCTGATTTATTGCAATTCTTTGAACCAACTGACCATATGAAGTTCAATAAAAATATATCCCCCCATATTTGGACGACCCAAATATGGATTATGAACATAATCAAAATTTATTCCTAGGCCTACAAACTCAAAGCCCACATTTTCATGTGGTCAAATAGAACTCTCTAACTCTTGGATTGGTAATCTTGTTGTAGGGTTATTTAGAAGATTAAGCAGTGAAATATGAGGCAACACTAGGTTGCAACTCTGATTGAGATGGAAAAAATAAGGGTGAATGGGGTAGAATTCTCATGATATGGGAGAAAAAAGGAAACATCTCTATTAAAGGGTTCTATGTTAAAGCATTTAAACAAACAATTTCATAGAAAGCCTAAAGAAATATAATTTAAGACAAGATTTGATCTTGTTACTTACCAGCATTGTTTATGCTTGAAACCAATAGATTTGTATTCAGAGTCGCCATGGTGTTTGATTGAATGCCTCCAAAGGTTTTTGGCACTAAGAATAACACCCAAATTCTCTGTGAATGAAATTTAGAACTGACTAACCAACAAACTTATCACTAGTACATTTGACATCATTTTTCTATGAAAATTATCGACCATTAATTAAAAAGGTTTAGGTTGGTCAGATTATAGAAGGAAAATTTTGTTTTTTTTTAAATCCATGCCCGTGTTGGTCAAAATTTTGACCAATACCATGTCGGTCGAAATATCGACAAACACGGCCATATAACTTTTAAAAAAAACATTTCAATTCTCATTTCATTGTTACGGGCAAATTATATGAATGGTTGCAGTGTGCGAAGGATTTCCATCTTCTAAGCTACACACCAAGGGATATAGGAACAAAGCTTATTCCAGATCGTGAAGAGCCAGACCCTATGCTAGCAGCATATCCAGCACCCAAGGTTAATAGCACATTTCATCATTTATATAGAATTTTCTGTAATAAATTTGGAGTTTGAGGTATCTTTCATGTTTCCTATTGTTCATTACGTGGATAGTCATTTTCTTCTAGTCATCTCTGTTAGTAATATGTTGGTAGGTGATTGAATCAATAACCAAATGCGGGTAGTCTAACCTTGTCTGAAGGTTCTTTGTGCAAGTCATCTAAATATTTGTGGTTACCAATCTAGAACCCGAAGTGTAAGATCAGTCCTCCAAAATGCCATGTGTCTTACATTCCCGCCAATAAACTTGAACAAACCTATGCAGGATGTAAGCTTATGTTAAGTAGTTTGAATGCAATGTTCCAAGCCAGTGACTGTGCACCTGCGCAATACAATTTGATGCCCTAGGCTAATTGCCATAGATGGATTTAGCCAGTAAGGAAGGGAATTAGGTAGTAGAGCCCGCAAACATATTGATGGTATTGGATAAGTGATGGATCCGCAACTTTTGGATTTAGAGAAGACCTTCCAAGACCTATTCTAATCACATGAACCCATTCTTGATCCTTTACACTTAACCCTGGTCTAAACCAGCCATTTAGGCTAGAGAGTCTGGTGTGGGATTGAGGGTGTTGGAGTGTGGATTGGAACCAATTTTGGAGAAAACTGAAGAGAAGTGAGGAAAAAGGAGAATAGACCATTCATAGTTGATTAAGATTCCATCATTTGACAACTATTTGTGGGCATAGACAATAGTCAGATCGAAAGGAGTTAGGGATTGATTTCCTAAAACGGTGTTGGGGTTGTTTGGAAGTTGATTTGAAAGGCACTCTTAGGTCGTGCCTAGCATATCTTGATTCTTGAGAATGAGTTAGGAACAGTGAAGATTCATACTCCGTATTTGGTGGATTGTAGGGGAATTTGAAATCTGGGATGTTGAGTGGTCTAGGTTGCATAGACACTCATTTGGAGATTCAAGATCTTGTTGAGTAAACTTTGTTGTAGGGTTGAAGATACCTCACTGCAGCAAACATCTTCACTCATTGTAAAATAGTAGGTTCACTTGTTTGAAGAGCAGATATTACTTGGAGTGTCCCATTTACTTGAATAAGCAGTGGGCTCACCCACACACACATCTTTGAGGCTTCTTGTTGCAAAGTAGAGTCACAAGTAGAGTCAATAGTCATGTATATGACTTTAGATTTATCTCTTTGTGCCCCATTTGTTAGAAATAAATCACATCCCCATCTATGATTCAAAATTAATTCAGTGCCACCAAGCAAGCTAGGCTTGCTAAAGATCAAAAGATGAAGAACATAAAGGATGATAAATTAGCTACTTCAATGTCAAGTTCTCTCTTTGATGAGAAAATCAAATAGTTCATCATGGTTTCCTAAATTCCAAATAGAAGAAACAAGCTTCATGGACATATGCTTCCTGAAAATGATGATATCTATGCAGTTAGTATTGAACTCAAGTTGGCTAAACCTCATGACAGGGTGGAACTGATGGGAGAGTATCAAAAGGAAGTGACTCGTGATTATTTTAAACCCTCTCTTAAGATGGAAAAGAAAGAAAAAGATTTATAGGATGCTAGAGCCATAATGGATAGATTCAGGTCTCAGTCCAAGTCCTATGAGTTAGAATGTGCTCGTCTTACAAAGGAAATGGATGACAACTCTTCCATAGTTCTATAATTAGAAAGAGAAAATATTGCACAAATTCAAACCAGATTTAAGAACTCTTTATCATATTTGAATGAAGAGAAAGAAGGCCTTGATAAACAACTACAATCAAAAGAACAACTTCTATAGACCCAAAAGTGTCTTGAAGATGCCTTAAGGAGTATAAAGATTTTAGAGAAAAAGGTAGGGCTTGAAAAGAATAAGCTCATTCAATGGATACTGGACATCCAAACATAGTTTTAAAAGAGGATGTAAAATAAAAGGAGATAGTAGAGAAGAAACTATAGGGAACAATACAAGATTTTGATAAAATAGACAAGGAGCTTGTTTCTAATATAGTTCTGTAAGTGCCGATTTAACAAAAAATGCAAGATAAAGAAGTTTAGTTAGATAGAGAAATACAAGTGTCCAAAACAAAACTAGAGCTAGAGAAATGGAATCATCAAATGAAAAAATATGCATTACAAGATAGGGAATAGAAATTGATGAAAATCAAACAAGATATATCAAATATCCTACCAAAAATAAATGAGCTATATGAAGCTAGTAAAGAAAAGGATGTGCAAGTACAATAATTGCGAGTCTCTATTATTTTCCTTATCAAGTTGCATTAATTTGGTCCAAATTTACAGTGTACCATGACATAATACCTGCATACTTGAAACCAACATCACCTGTAAAGCACCAACAACACCTCAAACAAAGTCTTTGAGAGTACTCCATGACTCTAAGATGTTACACGTCCTCAAATAGTGTACATGGAAGGGTGAAATATCTCCTTTTTAGCTATAACATCTAAGAATCCCTCCTAACCATCTGCATCACTAGAGAAGATCATCCATCACCACATGATGAGTGCATAGTTGTTAATAAAGCTCCTACTAAACCAATTAGATACCAAGATCTCCAAGAACAAGATACAACATCTCCAAAATCTTAATATCATTTTAGTCCACACATACAAGTTTACTGCTAATCACACTAAGTTAAGCCAAGATTTCCAAACCAAGGAAATACAACATGTCATAGGACCCCATAACTAACTATCTAAGTACTCAACCTTCATCCATTCTATCACTTCAAAGAAACCACACCAGTGCACAAGTGACCATAGATAAAGAAAGGTAACTAGTTTGCACCAATACTGAATCAAATCTCATGGGTATAGATAATCCACATCTGAGTTATCCTATTACAACTATATAGGTGATCAAGCCACACATCTAAATAACTTTTAGATCCAATCATTGCAACCTGAAAACCCACTATCACATTAGTGACAAGAAAAATAAGATCTCAAAGAGCTCAAAGAGAACAATCATGTAGACATCATGACTCAAGCACTAGATCAAACATAGATCTGATTTTTTAATCAAGTCCATATCAAGCACCATATTATGAGAATCCATCAAACATCAGCACAAAAAATTTGAGTGGATAATCATGTACCAACATCCTCATGCAAAGAAAGTAACACACCTCTCACCATGCATGAATCATGCATGTAGAACTATAACTATCTCATCCAATAACACTCCAAATGAGCGAGGGTCTAGAAAATAGCTCTTCAGTAAATCCACCAAACTACAAGCTTTTTATTGACCATGTAAAATATTCAAAACCACTATTTTTGAGAACACAAATGCACATCCATACCCACTTCTCATCTAGAAGATGCAAAAGTCTGAAAAAATACCAAATAACTTAACCCAAAACAATGGATTATCATAGATGAGCACCACCATACATTTTTAAGGGAAATCTTTAAACCCCTCATATCCGAGGAACATGAATCTAAGCCATACAAGTGAAAACATCCATAAAGAAAAGGCAACTTGGGGACTCAAGACCCACTTATAGACTAACTCCACACCCATCATCAGTACATACATTTGAGGGACATAGGCTATTCCAAAAGCTTCCAGATCATCCAATGATCAACTCCATAGCCTCCATACATTCATGGTAACAAAAGAAAAACCTTATAATATAAATAATATAACATTAATTCATTAAAATGAGCAGCACATGGCTATTGAAAATAATAAAATTAAATTCAGTGAAGACTCATAAGGTTGAGGCACCTTAATCCCAACAATCTAGACACTAAATTGAACTCTCTTGTACAAAATATTTCAACAACCTATATATCAATAGTGTAATAATTTTAGATTATGTATTTTGTTAAATTGAATATAAAAAATTATATATAAAAACTATCAACTTTTATAATTTAAGAAAGTACACTAGAAAATTCATAGAACAACCCAATTTATAAGAGAATCGCATTCACAATTGAACTACATTTCTAATATTTAAAATTCTGGAAAGATTATTTTCTAAAGAATGGAGCATCTGGAAAAAGTTGCGTGATAAAAATAATGACGCAGGTCATACATACAACAAAAGCCACTTACCAATACTTATCTATCTAATGTCTGAGTCTATTCATACGCTTTCCTAATTTTTCAGCGAGGCGATGCAAAAATTCCAGTACAAATTTCAGTAGATATAAACATACTCATTCTCAACATAGCATTTAGAAAAGAAAGAGCTTTAAGAAAGGGATGTATTCATGAACATAACATTTTTTACGATGTATGTTATTGTAGTAGGAGCAACCACACTTGTTCTTGCAAAAATTCTACTAAAACAACATAGAAATTATAGAAGTCATCTTCCTCTAGGCCCCAGAGTTATTCCTGTGTTTGGCCACCTTCATCTTTTCATAGATAAAAGTAGGCCAATTCATCAGATTCTATTTTCACTCTCATCGATCTATGGGCCTATTATGCATCTCAAATTTGGTAGCTATCCTGTTTTAGTGATAAGTTCTTCAGAGTTAGCCAAAGAATGTTTTACTGTGAATGATAGGTCTTTTACTTCTCGCCCTCAGCTTGCACAAGCCCAACATTTGGGCTATAATTATTCTATGCTAGGTTGGGCTCCTTATGGCCCCTACTAGAGAAATGATAGAAAAATTTGTGTGCTTGAGCTTCTTTCTTCAAGAAGAATCCAATCATTCGAGCCCAAGAGAAGGCAAGAGATTTGTAAAATAGTAAATTCTATGTTTCAGCTGGGACAGTTGCAGAGTATTGTTAACATGAGAAATGTTTTGTCCAACTTGAGTTTTAAAATTTTGATGACTATGATCATAAATGAAAGGTATTTTGGAGAGGAACTGGGAATTTCTGAAGACTTAGTCACCGGTTTAATTAAAGAGTCCTTCGTGCTTCAAGGAGCAATTAGTATTGGGGATTATGTTCCCTGGTTGAAGTGGCTTGATTTGCAGGGGTACTAGAGGGCTATGAAGAAGGTACAGGGGAAGTTAGACTTGTATATGTAGAGAATTGTGGAGAAGCACATGGAGGAGGGATTAAATGAGGAGGGAGTGATGGAAGACTTTATTGATGTGTTGATCTCGCAGGCAGAGGAGAATGGTGAAGCAATACCTGATAAAGATGCATTTATTAAGGCGACTGCTATTGTAAGTTGTTTTCACTTTGCCAGTTTTGGTATTTAATAGTTGTAGGTGTATCAGAACTTGGGTTTTAGAGATATTGATTTAATTATAGATTTCTGACTTAGATTGTGTATTATTTTTGAGTCATCATTTCGGATAATAGTCTATGATCCATCATTAGAATAGTGATCCAAATAACTGTTGGAAGTGAAGTATCACAAATTTTGACACACAAATAGTAGGTATCTATCTCCTTCATATTATTGTAACACCATATAACTGTAGAATTTTAGGTAGGAGCCTTTCATGCATACTGAGATCCTTCTAATTTCCAAACTAAATAGAATGATGTACATGAGTAAATAGAAGGTCAGCAATAAATACAATGGGGAAATCAGAGAAATGAAAATGTTGCCAATAGTGAATAGATGAAAGGAGATGAGTAAAGGGTTCAACAATAGTTTCCGTATTCAAGGGAGGAGCACATCTTAATTGGTACAAATAGTTATGACAAATAGTTTTTTTGCACAAATAAATAGATCTGTCGGTTTAGAAAATGGATCAAGAAAGAAGAAAGATTAGGACGCAGTTAAGCTCCTTACAAAATGCACCATTAACTAAACTTCAAAAATAGAAAACACAATAGATTTTTGTGAAATTTTCAACATCTGTTCTTCATGACATGCACATTTTATGGTCAAAAACCACAAAAAATTTGCAAAAAAAAACAATGTTTTTGTAAATCTGAAAAAAAAGTTTTATTTTTATTTTTGGTACATTCTGTCTGGAGCTTAACCGACGCTGAAAGATTATTTAACTTCAGTTTTGTACAAGCTCTCCCTTAAACCAAGGATATAAATGCCCTCACCTGACCCAAATCTAACCCTTAAAGGCCCTTCTTTCAATCAAGACATAAATGTCCTAAAGACCCTTGAATTCCTCAATCTATCAATCCAGTCCTCAAAAGTGAGGACATGAGAACCTCTTGAGACCAGTTTAGAAGTGCAAAAATTTAGTAGTTATCACATGTGATTTAATATGACATCTATTTGAACTGTCAATTTCAATTTCAATTTCAATTTATGTCATGGTACACTCTTTATAGCCATTGTCATTTCATTACACTGGACATTGCTTCCTTGTAAGATCTTATGCCTTCAATATTTTTTTATCTCACAACTCATAAGGATTGATGTGATGATAGCCTCATGCTCTTCATTCCATGGTCTAAAATTTTGTACAAAACATGCACCTCTTGATGCTACTGCCAGCTTTTACTTTGCTCTTTGAAAGACAATATGACACCTCTCGGAACAGGTTTAAGACTTGAACTATAGGTATGTCATGAATTTCAATCTTATTTCCATTTACACAATCCATTGAAATAACAAATAATTCAAATAGTTCAACTGTTGAATAAAACTCAATCTAAATTGCACTCCTATGTTCAAAGAATAAATTAATAAAGAACCTTTATATAACTAATTAGATAATTTGTCCTAATTACCCCCAACATATTTTATTCTTTTGGCTAGCCTCATACTTTACCTACATTATTTTATGATATGCTACGATATGCCATAAAATATTGATCATGCATTTACCATTATCTAGATACAAGGATGAATTAGGGAGTCTTTTAGGTTTCATTGCTCACAACAAAGTTATGTGGAATGATTATATGGATATTTTGACTAGAAAACATACAAATTTGGAAGGTAAACATACAAATTTAGAATCCATAGTTGTGCTTCAAATTAGAGTCTAAGATTTTACTTAAATTGTATCTTTCTGAATTGGTTTTGTTTAGCATTCAAACATGATGGTTTCCTAGTTTATAAATTTTTTTTTAATCTAAGTTATTATTAGAGAGCCCTTAATTTTAAATGCCATGTATTAGGTAGACATAGTAGACATACACTATCAAGTCAATGGTATTAACTAAAATTTATCTTTGCCTTTGTGAAATGAAATGATTATAGTGATATTTTTATGCTGATCTTTTAAAGGATTATAGTGGTATTTTTATATTTTTTCTCTTTGCCATTATTCTGACATATTCTCATCTTTGTAACCATTTTGTTTATGTTAAGCCACTCTTTCAAGTAACCATTAGAGCTATTTCATATGCATAGGTAATGAACATGTATATTTGTATAAGCACTACTGGGAGCTTACCCTGCAACACATGTACTATTGTGAAATATCATCACAAGTCCATTTGTTGCAGGGTTGAGCTCCCAGTATTGCTCAGTCGATAAATCTGCATGTTTTTCACCTATGCATATGCCTGCTCTGCTCGACTCTTATATGCACATGTAGTATTGTGAACATGTAGATTTTCTATAGTCATAATGATTTTTCTTATTTATTATCTTTTGTCCCTTTTTAATTTCCTATGTCTATACTTGGTGAAATCCATGTGAAATCTAAGTGTAAGGTTATCTCTTCTTATTTGAATATTTTTTAATTGGATGTGGTAGTTTATCTAAGTTATTATTAGAGAGCCCTTAATTTTAAATGTCATGTATTAGGTAGACATAGTAGACATACACTATCAAGCAAGGAAGAGGTTGTGACCAAGGACATAGTAGACATACACTATCAAGTCAGTGGTATTAATTGAAATTTCTCTTTGCCTTTGTGAAATGAAATGATTATAGTGGTATTTTTATGCTAATCTTTTAAAGGATTATAGTGGTATTTTTATATTTTTTCTCTTTGCCATTATTCTAACGACATATTCTCATCTTTGTAACCATTTTGTTTATATTAAGCCACTCTTTCAAGTAACCATTAGAGCTATTTCATATGCACAGGTAATGAACATGCATATTTGTATAAGCACTACTGGGAGCTTACCCTGCAACACATGTACTATTGTGAAATATCATCACAAGTCCATTTGTTGCAGGGTCGAGCTCCCAGTAATGCTTGGTCGATAAATCTACATGTTTTTCACCTGTGCATATACCTTCTCTGATCAACTCTTATATGCACATGTAGTATTGTGAACATGCATATTTTCTATAGTCATAATGATTTTTCTTATTTCTTGTCTTTTGTCCCTTTTTTATTTCCTATGTCTGTACTTGGTGACAACATTTTGAACATTGTTGACATACTTAAATGGAATACACAATACCAAATGATGAACGCTCAATTATTGTAATGGCAAAGCATCAGAACCATCCATTTCTAAACTTTGATTTGGTATGATAAATGTCCCTTTGCGTTGAGAAAATTATAGTTGAGAAAATGGTTGTTCAGTAACTATTTGTATCTGCAGGTTGCAAACAAATCATCCTTCTTCCACCAACGAGTCATTCCATTCAAGAAAGACCATGTTTGACAATATTAACGCACAAAAAAATAGGGAGACAATTGCTAGACTGTGGTCTAACTTAAAAAGAAAAGGTGATGGAAAATGTTATTGTCCTTGCAAAATTTGTAAGGGCTCAAAGACTCGAAGATATCTAATCAAAACAACTGAGGAACATTGTAGGCAACATGGTCACATTGAAGGGGGAAACAAATTTCATCCATTGGTATGTAATTTAATAATTTATAAAATACGTAAGACATGATTTGATGATGACATCATGGTCATGGTTAATATAAGGTCATCATTTTCATATAGGTCAACCTCCCTAGGTTTCATGTTATGGACCATGACAATCCGAAGAATGTGGATTTCCAAATGAGGGAACATGGAGGTGTGAATATAGAAGTAGAAGGTAATGATCCCATGGAAGAAGACCATGATGATGAAGAAGATCATGATGATCAAGATGATGATGATGATGATGATGATGTTGACGCAGACCTTGATGTACCTATACTTGAGAAGGCACATGAGCCCCTATATGAAGGCTCCCAAACAAATCTTCTTGTCGTTGTATTGTTGTTGGTGAACTTGAAGTTTATGAATGGTTTATCCAACGTAGCAATGACACGTATGTTAAGGTATGTCATATTTTTTCATTATTTTAGTCGTAATTCCCTTACAATTAACATTGGTTGAATCATGTAGCAATTAATATTCTTTAAATTAACAAATTATATTTTTGGTCATAGGTTGATAGGTGAGTGTTTGTTACCACCATCAAATATTCTACCTCGCTCGTACCGAGAATTATCTGCCATTATGAAAGATATTGGAATGGAGTATCAAACAATACATGCATGTCTAAATGATCATATTATATATCATAAACAACATGAATTTGCAACAGAATGCCCTATTTGTCATATTAGTAGATATCAATCAAATCGAATAACAAAAAAGGTGCCTCGCAAGGTTCTTCAATTTATTCCCATTATTCCATGTCTGCAATGATTATTCAAGTGCAATAGCTTAGCACAATTTATGGATTACCATGCATGCAATAGAAGTCAAGATGACATTATGCGAATGCCTACGGATGGTTTGACATTTAAGGAAATAGAGGAAAAATGGCCACACTTTAAAGAAGAACCTCGTAATCTCAAGCTTTCATTGGCAGTGGACGGTGTCAATCCATTTGAAGAGATGAGATCTACTTACTCGGTGTGGCCTATTTTTGTTATCAACAATAACATTCCTCCTTGGTTGTCCATAAAGAGGGAGCACATAATGTTGGCAATGATTGTTCGAGGTATTTTTTGATTTAATAGTCATCTAAATTAATTTATTATAAATAATCCATCAAAATGGTCATAATAATTATGTAATATTTTTGTTCATTCAACTAGGTAAGTACCAAGTTAAAGATATCAATGTATATATTGAGCCCCTTATCGACGAGTTGATGGTGTTATGGAATGAGGTCACTATGTATGACATCTCTAGACCAATAAGACAAAGACAATTTCAATTCCATGCAATGCTTGTATGGAAAATACATGATGCCCCTGGGCTAACACATTTTTGTGGTATGTTCTCTTTTTAACACCTCTTTTTGGGTATGTTATAGTGCTAACACAAAGTTAACATATTTAATCCAATTATACACGATCTTGTAGGTCTCAGAAAAAGGAAAAATTTGCATGTCCAGTTTTGTTAGGAATGAATGCTAAATGCTTGGCAATCATTCTGTAGCAATTGTTGTTGCCTTCATGACTATGATTGTCATTGATGTCAACACAGTGATCTTCTAGAGACTTGCAGAGAAGCAGATAGTGTTTTGATTAGCGCATGTGGGATATTATAGTTGGAGATATGCGATGTTGAGGTTATACTCTTTGATATGTTATATGTCTATGGTTAAGAGCATAGACAGTAATTATTTTATTCATGAAAGTTATGAGCATTTTGGTGGAAGCAGTATTCAGGCAGTGTTCCTAAGTAGCGGTTTTTGGAAATCAGATGATATCTCCTAATCGGGATGGAATCTAATTTTGTGTAGTTATAGGGAAATTTGAGACACATTGTTAGTAATGTGGTTCATAGTGAAAACTTAGAGGTCGCATGAGTGAAGAGTTATTATATCTGGAAGCCGATAGTTTTGTGTAATTTTGATGTAACATGTGGAAACTTTTATTTTGTAATTGTGTGCCAACTCATTTGTAATTATTTGAGTATGGTATAAAGGAAGGAATTTTTTTCCTTGTTGATATATTGAGTTTTTGATGTGTGATGTGATATTCATGAAGTGAAGAAAAGAGATAAGTATGAGAGCGAAATTGTGAAGGAAGACATGCGAAGTGTAGAGATCTGAAAGTGAGATCTGATGTAGCAGTGAGTGCGGTTTGGAATAGTCAGAGAAGAGGTAACATATTATTCTATTGAATAATGAAAAGATTATTTGGACAGTGAGTTCAGTGATCTTACCCTGAAGCTGTTTGGGCAGTGGGTCCTTCTGTCTTCCATAACTCCTAACAGGGTTAGAATCTTTTAACAGGGATTCAAAATCTCCTAATAGGGATTTATATGTACTGAATGTATTTCATAAGACTCCTAACAAAGTCCATCTTTTCACAAGGAATATTCATATTAGTGCATCTTTTGTGGGCATCATTTCCACCGGGGTTTACTCTTTGATCAAGAGGTTCCCTAGTCAACATATCTTGTGTTATTGTGTCATTGTGTATGAATATCTTTCTATGGTTGGTAATTATATTGCTTACATGGTTAAATATTGTTGAAGTTGATAAAAGTTATAATTATCTGATAACTGATTCACCCCCCCACCCCCCCCCCTCTTAGTTATCTTGGTGGACTTTACTTTCTAACAATTGGTATTAGAGCAGTAGGTCCTTGAAAGGAAAGTTTAACAGCTTAAGGAGATCCATGGCGAATTTCAAGAAAGAAAGCCCTAAGTTTGATGGAGTAAATTTTGACAACTGAAAAGAAAAGATGAAGACACATCTACTATGTTTAGGACCAGGCTATTGGCTGATTACAAAGAATGATAGGACTATTATTGAAGAAGATAATATTGAATCAAGTTCAAAAGATGAGGTAGATCTATTCATGTATAACATACTTGCAAGAGAAGCACTCTTGACAACACTTCCAGAGAATGAATACAGTTAGGTAAAATGTTTTAAAAAATCTCATGAAATTTGGAAAGCTTTACAATCTACTTTTGAAGGTGATAAACATGCAAAGAGAGCTAGATTACATAATTGGATATGTGCATTTGAGGATATTAGAATAATAGAAGATGAATCTATTAGAAGCTATATTGGTAGAATGTCATAAATTGTTGTAGGGATAAAATCTTGTGGAGGATCAAAGACAGAGAATGAAGTGATATAGAAAATTCTGAGGACACTGACTCCTATATTTAAGCAGACAACACAGATGATTGAACAAGTTATACCTTGTACTTTGAACTTTACAAGAGAGACTCTTCTTGGAAGATTGGAAGCAACAAAAATGAACCTGAGGGTATCAAGAGACTAAACTAGAATGGAGATAGCATTCAGTGCTCTTAGTATTCATCCTACTTTGTCAAGAAGTACCAGTGTGAGTGGAGATTATGCCAACAGCAGATCTAGAAATGAATAAGATAAGAAGATTGAAGAAGGTATTGCTTTGCTTGTGAAAAGAGAACCAGATCGTAAGAAATTTTTTTAATGTTGGACTTGTCAAGAATATGGTCATTTTGCATCTAAATGTCCTAAGAGAGTTAAGAAGTACATAAATAATTTTAAGCCTAGAAGATTTAAGGAATGTTATTATGCTAATGATGAAGATCTTGAAGCTAGTATTGAAAGAACCTTGAGTGAAAGTGATACTGAGAATAATGATGAAATATAATTTATAGCAATTAAAGAAGAGAATCTTGAATCTGATGTTAAGGAAGAAAAAGCCTTAGTTTCCCAAGTTGAAAAGAAAGTTGATTGGATTATAGATAGTGGTTGTTCACATCATATGACTGGAGATATGAAAAAGTTCATAAAGTTTAACAATTATGATGGAGGAGTTGTTAGAGTTGGTAACAATGCACCTTGTTTGATTAAAGGTATATGATCTATTACTCTTGATGGAAAGACTAATACTGATGATGTTTACTTTGTTGATGGATTGAAACATAATCTTTTGAGTGTTGGACAATTAGTTGATAAGGGATATCAAGTTTGGTTTACTGAGAAAACTTGTGTGATAAAGGATAAAGATGGAAATCTGATTGGAACTGGATGTAGAACTAGAGGTAATATATTTCAGTTGAATCTTATTGAGATGACATGTTTGATTACTAAGATTGATGACAATTGGTTATGGCATTGAAGGTTTTGTCATATAAACTTTGATAACATTGTGAAAGTAAGTACTACACTTGCAGTAAGGGATTTGCCTAAAATTATGAAGCCTACTAACATGATTTGCAAAGAATGTGTGATGGCTAAGCAGAAGAGAAGTTCATTTCCTAGTAAGAAGTTCACATCGGCAAAGAAGTTGGAGATTGTTCATACAGACTTGAGCGGTCCTACCAGGACTAGAGGATTCTATGGAGAAAGGTATTTTATGATTCTTGTTGATGATTTTACAAGAATGATGTGGATTGCATTTCTAAAAGAAAAATATGAAGCGTTTGATAAGTTTAATATCATTAAGAATAAAGTTGAGAATGAATCTGGAATGAAGATTAAATGTTTGAGATTTGGTAGAGGTGGTGAATTTACTTCTAGAGAGTTTAACGCTTTTTGTGAAGTGAATGGTATTAAGAGATAGTTTTTAGCCCCTAGAACACCTGAGCAAAATGGTATTGCAGAAAGAAGAAACAGGTCAGTGACTAAAGCATCAAGAGCTATGTTATTTGAGAATGATTTGGTGAAGACATTCTAGAGAGAAGCAGTGAATACAACAATATATACAATAAACAAAGTACAAATCAGAGCAGACACAAACAAGACACCTTATGAATTATGGTTTGGACATGCACCCTTAGTTAAGTATTTTAGAATTTTTGGAAGCAAATGTTATATAAAGAGAGATGATGATATTGGAAAGTTTGATCCTAGAAGTGATGAATGAATTTTTCTTGGATATTCTTTGAAAAGAAAAGCATATAGATGTTACAATAAGAGAACTAAAACTATTGTTGAGAGCGCAAATGTTAAAGTTGATGAGAAGTTCAAAATTCAGGAAAGAATGCTTGATTATGAATCTGATGAAGAAGCCAATCCTTAGCCTAACACTGAATCTATTGAATTATTCTATGAGACTGACAGTGAATTATTGAATGAGAATCCTATAAAAGAAACTAGAGAGGAATCTAGAGAAGAATCTACAGTTGAAACAAGATCTGTGACTATGACACCGAACATGTATCGATCAAGACATCATCCTGTTGAACAAGTTATTGAAAGTTTGGACAGAGAAGTTTTGAATCGTAATAAGGTACATTTATGTTTGATTTCTCAAATTGAACCTAAAACTACTAGTGAAGCTTGTGAAAATGAACATTGGATCAATGCTATGAAAGAAGAAATAGACCAGATTGAAAAGAACAAGACATGGGAATTGGTCCCTAGACCTAAAGACAAGAATGTGATTGGAACTAAATGGGTATTTAGAAACGAGATGAATGAACAAGGAGAAGTGGTAATAAACAAAGCAAGATTGGTATGTAAGGGATACTCACAACAAGAAGGAATTAACTATGAAGAAACTTTTGCACCAGTAGCAAGACTTGAAGTAGTAAGAATATTTTTGGCTTATGCATCTTTTAAGAAATTCAAAGTGTATCAGATGGATGTGAAGTCAATATTTCTGAATGGAGAATTGGAAGAAGAAGTCTACATTGAGTAGCCTGAAGGTTTTCCTTTGACTCAAGAAGGAGATATGGTATGTAAACTGAAAAAAGCATTATATGGATTAAAGCAAGCACCTAGAACTTGGTATGCTAGACTGGATAAGTATTTGTTGAAATTGGGATTTATTAAAGGAACAACTGATAGCAATTTGTACACAAAAGAAATTGAAAATGGTTTGTTGGTTATAGTTATTTTTGTTGATGACATTATCTTTGGAGGAGAAGATGTAGCTAGTGACAAATTTGCTGATGAAATGAAGACTGAATTTGAAATGAGTATGATTGGTGAGATGAAATACTTTTTAGGATTACAGATAATACAGAATAATGCTGGTATCTTTGTATGTCAAACAAAGTACTTGAATGATTTACTGAAAAGATTTGGAATGGAGAATTGTAAACCAGTTGGAACACCTATGGTTATAGGACACAAACTATCTAGCAAAGATGAAACACTGGCAGTTGAGCAGAAGAAATACAAATCCATGATTGGAGGATTGCAGTACTTAACACACACTAGATCGGATATACAACATTCAGTTGGAATGGTAGCAAGATTTCAAGCTGAACCTAGAGAGTCACATTATGCAGTAGTAAAGAGGATACTGAGATATTTAAGAGGCATAATGGATTATGGGTTGTGGTATGAAAAATCTGATGATTTTACCCTATGTGCATATACAGATGCTGATTGGGGAGGTAGTGTTGATGACAAGAAAAGCACCAGTGGTGGAGCCTTTTTTTCTTGGAGGAAGATTAGTTTCGTGGCTAAGCAAGAAGAAAAATTGTATTTCATAGAGCACAGAAGAAGCAGAGTATGTAGCAGCAGCAAACAATTATAACCAGATAATTTGGATGAAACAAATGCTGAAAGATATTGGAATTAAGTTTGTTGAGTCTGTTGTCATACATTGTGACAACACCAGCACAATTAGTATGTCTAAGAATCCTGTATTACATTCTAAGACAAAGCATATAGAGACCAAATATCATGTTGTAAGAGAGAAAGTTGCTGAGAAAGAAGTAAGACTAGAGTACATAAGCACAAAGGAACATATAGCAGACATATTTACTAAGCCTTTGCCTAAGGATACATTTGAGTATCTGAGAGGTATGCTTGGGGTTATGCCCTAGCCTAATTTTGAGTAATGATGTAGTTGGTTGCATCCGTCCAGTGGTATATGAGCCCTATCTTTCTTCTAGATTGGATGTTGGTACTTCCTCTATGGGGGAGTATGTGTATCTGAACTAAGTCATGAGGACTCTTGTGAATGTATTTTCTGAATAGTGTCTTTTGACATTGAGTTGTTGTTGACATAGTGATGAAATTTTTGTCATTGATGTCAATGGGAGAGAAGTATACATGAAAAACCACTTGTACCATCTGTTGGAGAGAATTGAACAGGATAACGAAGCAAGATTTGATTGATGAAGAGGATTTGAAGAAGCAGTGTTGCACTATTGGATTTTTGGAACATTGGATATTTTTCATCTATGTTGCCATCAATGCCAATGGGGGAGATTGTTAGGAATGAATGTTGAATGCTTGGCAATCATTTTGTAGCAGTTGTTGTTGCATTCATGACTATGATTGTCATTGATGTCAACATAGTGATCCTTTGGAGACTTGCAGAGAAGCAGACATTGTTTTGATTAGCGCATGTGGGATATTGCAGTTGGAGATATGTGATGTTGAGGTTATACTCTTTGATATGTTATATGTCTATGGTTAAGAGTGCATACAATAATTATTTTATTCATGAAAGTTATGAGCATTTTGGTGGAAGCAGTATTCAGGCAGTGTTCCTGAGTAGCGGTTTTTGGAAATCGGATGATATCTCCTAATCGGGATGGAATCTAGTTTTGTGCAGTTAAAGAGAAGTTTGAGACACATTATTAGTAACATGTTTCATAGCGCAAACTTTGAGGTTGCATGAGTGAAGAGTTATTATATCTGGAAGCTGATAGTTTTGTGTAATTTTGATGTAGTGTGTGGAAACTTTTATTTTGTAATTGTGTGCCGACTCATTCGTAATTATTTGAGTATGGCATAAAGGAAGGAATTTTTTTCCTTGTTGAGATATTGATTTTTTGATGTGTGATGTGGTATGCATGAAGTGAAGAAAAGAGATAAGTATGAGAGCGAAATTGTGAAGGAAGACATGCGAAGTACAAAGATCTAAAACTGAGATCTGATGTAGCAGTGAGTGTGGTTTGGCATAGTTAGAGAAGAGGTAACATATTATTTTGTTGAATAATGAAAATATTATTTGGACAGTGAGTTCAGTGATCTTACCCTGAAGCTGTTTGGGCAGTGGGTTCTTCTGTCTTCCACAACTCCTAACAGGGTTAGAATATTTTAACAGGGATTCAAAATCTCCTAACAGGGATTTATATATGTACTAAATGTATTTCATAAGACTCCTAACAGAGTCCATCTTTTCACAAGGAATATTCATATTAGTGCATCTTTTGTGGGCATCATTCCCACTGGGGTTTACTCTTTGATCAAGAGGTTCCCTAGTCAACATATCTTGTGTTATTGTGTCATTGTGTATGAATATCTTTCTATGGTTGGTAATTATATTGCTTATATGGTTAAATGTTGTTGAAGATGATAAAAGTTATAATTATCTGATAATTGATTCACCCCCCCCCTCTCAGTTATCTTGGTGGACTTTACTTTCTAACAAGTTTGTGGTCCAAAGATGAAATCTCATCATTCAAAAAGTTTAAGAAAGTAGGTGTTCGATGAGAATAGACACTTTCTCCACAGAAATCATAAGTACCAAATTACTGAAAAACATCTTTTCAATGGGAAAGAAGAGACTACATCAAAGCCACAAAGAATGACACCTCGCCTATGGAAGTCGACATATAATAAAATAAATCATCGAGGTAATGTCCTTCCATCTGATGGTTTTTGTTTGAAATTTATATTTTGATATTGTGTTTTGTTTACTAATGATGTAATTAATGCTCGTGAAGGTCCTCAAGGCATCAATGACCAACTTCTAAAAGGACTAAAAAGTTATCCTATGCAATTTAGTAGGTTGTCGTACTATGAGCAACTCCCAATCATGCATTTGTTTGATCCTATGCATATTGAAAAGAATGTAACAGAGATATTATGAAAAATCTTGGATGGAAGGCGTGGCAAAGATAAAATTGTATAGTGACATTGAAGAATCCAACCATGCAATGAAAAATGTCATTCGATCAAATAACAATGGAGACCAGGTTGATACAAGTGCCCTTAGTTGGTTATTGTCGGAGCAGCAGAGCAATGCTATAAAATAAGTCATAAAAAAAATATGATTTCCCACAAGATTTGCCGCGAACATAAATGATCTCATATCAAAGAAAAGTGAATTTGGGCCAGGGATGAAAACACACGATTGACACATTTATTAAGGCAATTAATGTTATTTTGTATTCACTATATATTTGTATACTACATGTAGGTTTCATTGCATTCTTTTATAAAATATTGACAAGATCATTTTACAAATATTGTAGTACGTTCTACCTCTATCTCTCCCACACCACTTTGCCAACAGTGTCAAACAAGTTATATATGATCTTGAAAAATACATGAGGTGGTTGTCATCTAAAAAAATCAATAAAAAAGATATAAAATATTGGAAGAGAAAAATTCCTCTTCTTATGTGTGAAATGCAAAAGTGTCTACCTTCAGCTTTTTTCAATGCACAAGAACACTACCTCATACATCAAGTTGAGGAGATTGAATTATGTGGACCTGTACCAACTAGGTCAATGTGGATGGTTGAGAGACACTTGAAATTTTTGAAAGACTTGGTTCGACAAAGAGCACATCCTAAGGGTTCTATGGTGGAGGGATATATGGTATACCAGACCATGGTGTACATTAGTGAATATCTTCTTAAGTTTGCAGCAAAGATCCATGTAGATCATATTTGGGATCCCAACTCCATTAACAAATTTGAAGGGGAGTACTTGATGGGAAAAGGTAGATTAAGGAAAGTGAGAGGTAAATATCAGATGTTATTGTAGTTAATTAATTCTTATAAATCTTCAATATAAGTTATTTATAATTGGTGTACTTTTTTTTATACAGTTGGTCGAGAGTGGGATGCAATACATTTGTATATTGCGAACAATCTTGATTGGATGATGGTATGGATTGAACGATGTCAACAAAATAGTTTCTCATTAACATGAGAATGTGTTGCTTTATTGGTTAGAGAAGCTCATCGTAATGGAGATTCCAATGTTACACCAATGGTAATTGATCTAGCATATGGTTTAAGAGGTATAGAGGTACATACAAATTTATTAATGATCATGAATCATATGTTTTGTATCAACTTACGATGCAAATAATTTACACACGCTTGAAAAATTGTAAGTCAAGCACCACAAAGCTATGTACTATCATGGCCACAAATTTTGCATAAAAAAGTTAGATGACACAAAGAAAACTTGTGATTCTGAGATAACTACAATTTTCGAAGTTACTAATATATCATCTAGAAATGACATACATCCTCAACAATCTCAAAATCGATACTATGGCATCTTGGATGATATAATTGAGTGTGACTTTAACTCCTTCAAATTAGTTCTATTCGTCATCAAATGGTACAAGCTATAACTAAATCAAAATGATCCAGATAGAACTGTTATTCAACATGATAATGGATTTACAATGATTAATACAAAGTCATTTGAGCCAGTTGGAGATGAGCCCTATGTTCTTCCAAGCCAATGTGAGCAAGTGTTTTACTCAGAGGTTCCACATAAACAGGGTTGGTCATTTGTTGTTAGACATGATCCAAGAGGAAGGTCGATAAAGTATAATGTTATGGAAGAAGATATTGAAGATGATGAAGAAGCAGATGATGAAGATCAAGATGACGGTGGTGATGATGATGATGATGGTGATGGTGATGATGGCGATGATGGTGATGATGATAGTGGTGATGATGAGGATGATGATGATGAAGAAGAAGATGATCAATGACATGATTGACATGATTTATTGATTTCAATTGTAATGATTACATATTTATTGTGTTCAATTCTAATGATTACAACATATGTGATTTATAATTATCAATTTTTTGCTTACGATGCTCAATTAATTGCTGCTGATACATGTATATATTGTGTTTGATTATCACCCTTTTTGCAAACAGGCAATTGACTACAGACATCATCACCCCTTCTATTGATGATCTTGCATTCCATATATAAGGTAAATTTGTTCATGTTTACGATGTTGCATATTGTTCATGTTGTCTTCTAAGTTATTTGTAGCATACGTATCATGTAATTTTTAGCTAACTTAAGTAAATGATTAACATATGAAGGAAATTTAACCCCTTTGGTGTGGATCATGCACAGTGACATGGATCAACAGGTATAAGTCAATAAATAGACATAATTTTCTTATATTCTTCTTGTTTATCACTGAGCATGTATGTTATAAATAGACATATTATATAATCATATAATGTATCTATAGACAAAGAAGAACCATATAGAAATATAATTATATAATCACTTTCAACTTAGTACATTTTATATCTCCCATGTATAGACAAAGAAGAACCATACGTATGGGTCACGACTTGATTATTCTATATATATTATTTAAATATTATCAAAATTCTATTTGAAGCGAGGACATGACAATATCTCATTTGATGGATTGCAGGACCCACCAAATAGGTACTTGTTAGATCTATCTACATCGAATGAGGGAAATGAGGGAATGCTAGATGAAAGTTCTACATGTAGTATGATTAAAATAGGGAGATCAACTAGAGGTCAAAAGATTAGAAAAAAATTTGATAAATGCATGCAATTTTTCCTTGCTAAAGGGGGGTCATGTTCTTATGATGATGAGACCAAAGGCGACATCAAGGTGCCCTTTCGGTACACACATATTGAGAAAGAATGGGTACCCAATGAGCTACCTCCAATTAACACTGATTTTTGTGTTAATGAGAGGATATATTGCATAGCTCCATCCTAATTACATGGTTTGGGCCTATTTTCCATGGATGAGATAAAGGTATGTTACAACAAAGTTGTTGAATTGTTCAAGTATGTCGGTCCGTGTTACAATTACAATGATTGGATGCAGATTGTTCAATATAAAAAAAGTATGCGTAGGTATGCACTATCAACTAATTATATACAATGGAAAGAAAATGATCAAAGTAAAAAAATTGCAATGTACATTGATGGGAGACCAAAAGTAACAGGTAATATTGCAGGTTTTATAAATAGTATGCAACCTTCCTCAACTAATAAGAAACCCAATTGCATATTTGAGGCGCGTGAGGGGAATCAAGTTTTTGTATGTGCGATAAAATCAATAAGTGCAGGGGAAGAATTGCTAATATATTACCATTTAAATCGCATAGATATAAATAAAGTTACTATGATGAGGGTGGTAAGTACTGTATACCATTTTATTAATAAGTTTTTTTTGCTAAGTCTATTGCTTTCAGTTCGTTGAAGTTTTTATATTTAATCTTTGTCACAAGACGATATGGATCTCGCACATGATAGAGGCCACGAGGATGCTTCTCCCACCCATTCTTCAACAAGGGTAAACCTTATTGAAATTGTACAAATTAGATAGTTGAAAAATGTTATATTATTACGTTATTTTATTTACGATTTTGGAGTTTTTATGATAGTTTTACTGATATTCCTATCACAATTTGATGTTCAGGATAGGGGAAAAGCACTTGCAGTAACAAAGGCATTAGCTACCCCTTCTGATGATGATATTGTAGAAATGCCTAATGTAACAATTATGTTGAGGAAAAAACTAAAAAAAATTAATTTAGAAATAATGAGAATTTTGGATGAAGCAAATATTCCAACCGAGGAGATGTTGAAGAGGCTATCTGAATTGAAAGCGCAAGCACGTTGTTATGAAGTAAGCAGTAATGACTCTTTAGTTATAACAAAAGTTCAATATTAAAGGTTTATATTTTATACTCTTTTATGTTGTGAAGTAAAATATGTAATATGTGTTCTTGTTACAAGATTTTTTGGAAACTGATCTAGAACCTGGTCAAGGACAACGCGGTGAGGCTGGTACTAGTAGAGCTCTGGCCACCTCAGGTAAAATAATCCTTTAGTTGACAAGTTACAAGGAATTTTTTCTTTGGAACATTCAAAAACTTCTTAAGTTAACTCTTACTTTGATTATTTCAGAATGTCTTTGCTAGCAATGTATTGTTCAGGTCATCAAGTGCAGGAGACTTCTCCTAGGAGATCGACAGACGTCCATCCGAGCTTGTCGAGTGCAATGTCGGCAACAAGGGGCATGCAAACATCAATGCCTTCATGGTCTATGCCAGCTGGTAAATCCTTGTTTTGCTATATTTGGTTTTGTGTTAATTATGATTTGATAATTTGTACTTTAATCTTGGGTGCATCACATAGTGGATTTTTTTTTGGTGTAGGAGATACACCAGTGGCACCATCTGGTACGCTAGATACAGATCATAGTACATGTATTGGTGATAATTCACCATCATTTCCTGGATCTACCCATGTTTCTAGCACATGAGTTATGCAGATGTCATTGTTGATTGACAATAATGAATTGATGCCTTTAAAATGTCCTAAGCTTCCAGGTACTTTAAATAATTATTTTTTATATTGTAATATGCATTTACATATTCATAACAAGTTTTGGATTGATTATCCCATGACATTTTTTGCAGGAAACGATTCATTTTATAAGACGCTTTATGACCTCACACTGCATATATTCAGGCCCACCATACGTACAAGGTGGAACATCATAAGTGAGCTAACTTTATCCCACTTTTTTTTTTCATATCATTAATTGGTATAGTATTTTTCCTTTCATTCGGGTCTTTTCTTTTACTATATTCAAGGTACACAAATTTAGTTAATTTTTCTATCTAACAATTTTGTGTTTTTTCTTAAAAGGTGGAACTTGCAAGACAAAAAATTAAAAGATCAGCTCATTAAAGATTTAGAGCATGAGTTTGGTAGTAATATTTTTGACGAGAAGAAAATTTTAGAAAGAGCTTGCAAACATCTTAAGACTGTGAGGGACTCATATAGAAAGAGTCTTGTCCAGAACCCAAAGTACGAGTGTCCTCCCTTTATTCCAGTGAGGGATTGGAATGAGTTCATTTTGGATGCAAAGGAGAAAGGGGATGCTCAAAGAGGAATTACACCAAGAAATGAGAGAAAAGGTATGCAATAGTATTAGCTACTAGTACAATGTAATAATGCACTAATTAGTGATCTTTATATCTATATCATCTAACATATTTCAAACTTTTCATAGGTTGCAAGACACATCAAAGGCAAAAAAGGCTAGGCTGCAAAAGATTGGGTAGCACAGACTTGGCTCTGGTGGATATTCCAAAATTAAAGCACGAATTGTAAGTAGCAGTAAATGAATTGCAAAGAAAAATTATTTATAAAATGCAAATAATTTGTTTAATCAAAAAATGCAGGGCTCTGAATTTAATTTAGAGGCCACGACAGAAGACAAAAAAATTGCCTTCAAGGAAGGCTATCAAGCCATGGCTGAACGCCTATGGCAAGCTTCCACTAGCCCAACTAAAGAGTCTCCTGCATCATGTGCACAGGTAAATATGCCAAAAAATATATTAGAAATTGAATACTCGAGCAGAAATCTATTTGATAATAATGTGCATGACATTGCAATGCAGCCTCTTAATCGTGACACAGATCATATGCCGCATGATGAAGCCCCTGATGTGCATCGTACTATCGATGGAGGTGCTCATTTGCTATTTAAAACTAATTATGTAATTATTAATACAATTTAACATCTTAAATTGAACTTGGTGTAACCTTTTTGTGTATATTTTAGAGGATACAGAATCATGTCATGCTGAACGAGTGCCGAAGGATGTTCAGACTGATCACCATGTAGATCATGTGGCACATTCAGGTAAAGAAAATCTATCTTTTGTTCTTTTAAATTAATTTCTTAATTTATAGTTCTTTTACTTAAATAAATACTTGTAATTCACTAAGATAAAATGGTGTGAATTTAACTCATGAAGTAGTTGTTATTGCAGCAGACCCCCCTTTGGCACAACAGCCTCGTGTTCCTGAACAGATGAGGAGGAGACATGTGTTGGAATTAGAATCAGTAGAGGAGGGGAATGACGAGGACATTGATCTTCCTCTTAGAAATTACATGATTAAAAAAAATAGCAAGAAACCCAAAAAGAAATGATTATAATTAACATTTTTTGCTAATGAAAGAACGTTGTCTTAATGGATGTAATTTTGTACTAGTAATGTTGATGAATGATGTGTTAATGAATTCTTCATGAATGTTGTGTGTTAATGAATTTTATGTGTTAATGAATTATTCATGAATGTTGTGTGTTAATGAATTTTGTGTTAATGAATTATTCATGAATGTTGTGTGTTAATAAATTTTATGTGTTAATGAATGTTATCATGTGATTATAATGATTGAATGTTATATTTCAAAAATGGATGAATGAATGAATGAATGAATGTTATTAAATGTTAATGGGGAATTTAGAGTGATGTTAGGTGGGGGGGGGGGGGGGGGGGGAAGGGGCCAAATGAGCTTCCACCTTCATGTGGTTGGCCTTGTTTAGTAGAGAATATTAAACTATTCTTGAAACCAAGTGAAACTCAAACTTTAAAGATAAGCTTAGAGTTAATAGTGACAACCAATTAGCAAGTTGAATTGAAGTTCTTCGTTACAGGTACCTTTTTAGTTTTTAAAGCACAATGTCATGTTTTAATATTGTGTAATTTTTTTCTTATGTCAAAGTATTCTTTTACTATAAGAACATAATTTATGACCATTTTAGTAACTATTCTAACATCGCTATATGCTTGTGATTTGTTTATCTTGTTTCTTTGTAGTCCTTGGTACACTTGGGGAAAAGTATGATGAGGCAATAAGAAGAAATGATGTGAGGGCAATTGTTGTTAACATACCTCAATTGGTGATGGAGAAGGTGGATAAGCAATTTGAGATGTGGAGCAGCATGTCATACCTCTTTACTATCTATTTGTAAGAATGACCTATGGAAGAAAAGACAAAGGAATTTAACAGAGATACTTTAGACAATAATATAAGGAAATGATAATAAATCAATATACCATCATGCATATACTTCATGAAAAAAATGAAAAAAAAACCTGTGATGTCTTATCTAAAATACCAAAAGTTTTTCAGTGGCCTAATAAGAACTTATCTTGCTTTTCTTTTTGTACTTTCCTGAAGTGTGATTTGTCTCTTATGTTTTTTATTGGCTTTTTAGCTTATATTTTCTGTTCTATACCTCAAAATTAGGGAGTGTATGATTGTCTACTTTTCTTTCATCATTATATTTGTATATATTCAATATGTAAACTGAAATGGTGTTTTTGTTTTCAGGGATGGACCCTCTATGAGATTGTCAGATATGCTCCTGTGCATAACTGGATTGCATATGAAGAGGCCTTGAAGACAAATCCTATTTTGGTAAAGATGGTGATAAGTGGTGCTATCTATTCCTTGGGAGATTGGATTGCACAGGTCTATATCTCAAAATCATTTGCATGTGGCAGAAATGCATAATTACAACCATTTCATTCTACATTTAAAAACATTGATGACACTCTAGACACAAAATAATGCTCATGCGGTTGACTTGACAGTGCTATGAAGGCAAACCAATTTTTGAATTTGATCGAACCTGGATGTTTAGATCTGGTCTCCTTGGATTTAGTCTTCATGATTCTTTGTCTCATTATTACTATCATCCTAGTGAGGTAACACCTTTGCCTTCTTTCTTAGTCTCTTACAGTTCATACTTGTTTAATTTGAATAATTTTTGAGTTCCTTGCAAAAAGGGTATGACAAACAAATATGGGTATACATGCTCTATTTCCTTTCCAGGATTGGTGGGTGGTGCCTGCAAAAGTGGCCTTTGATCAAACTATCAAAATTAATGCCATATGTTGCTTACATTTGATTAATTTTCCATATTAATTACTCTCTTCAGTTGTATTAGAAACTTTTGCCTTAAGCATGTGTGATGCAAACCTGTAACACTTCTTTTTTCCATATGTAATCATGATGCTCTATTTCTTGGTAGTTGTGACTCTTAATGATTAAACCATCTCTTGATCATGTTATTGCACTTGATATATGACTATTTCATGTAGGTGCCTTGGTTGATCTCTTATCTCTAGTTGAACATACTATAATTATTTATTATCTTTGTATGCATGTCATGGTCTGATCTATGTTCCCTCTTAAGCTAGTCTCTTTGTATGTGACTACCCTACTAGCATTGTTTCCTCATCACTATGATGTGCACTATCCACATCTATTTGCATGATTAAACTGTTTAATTTACTAGATACCCAATCAACATTATCATTTTCTTCTTTTATTCATTCATTTGGAGTTGTATTTAGAGGTAGATATTTGTTGTTGATTTCATGTTTATCTATTACGTATGCTATTTACTACAGAAATATAGAATCATCCATGAATTTAGAAAGAAAGAAGAAGATTCGCTAACTAATTCTGAGGATTAATAAAAACAAATTTCTATAACAAGGCTTCAGAATACAAATAAATACCTATGATGTCTTATCTAAAATACTGAAAGCTTTTCAATGGCCTGATAAGAACTTATCTTGCTTTTCTTTTTGTACTTTCTTGAAGTGTGATTTGTTTCTTATGTTTTTGATTGGCTTTTCAGCTTATATTTGCTATTCTATACCTCAAAATCAGAGAGCATATGATTGTCTGCTTTTCTTTCATCATTATATTTGTATAAATTCAATATTCAAACTGAAATGGGGCTTTTGTTTTCAGGGATGGAACCTCTATGAGATTTTCAGATATGCTCCTGTGCATAAATGGACTGCGTATGAAGAGGCCTTGAAGACAAATCCTGTTTTGGCAAAGATGGCGATAAGTGGTGCTGTCTATTCCTTGGGAGATTAGATTTCACAGGTTTGTATCTCAAAATCATTTGTATGTATCTTTGTATGCATGTCATGGTCTGATCTATGTTCCCTCTTAATTGCTAATGTCATTGTGTGATGGTTAAATTGTGGTAGTGTGATTCTTTCCATCATGTTCAAACCCCCACTCCTTGATCTTGACTTTTGGCTTGACTTCTCTTTGCAACATGAACACTTGCTTCTCTTTGTTGGCCATCAACAACTTCCTCTTCCTATTTTGAACCTCTACTTTTGCATACATCTAAAACTTCAATAAATCTACTTTCCAAAGACACTCCTCTTCCTTGACACCATCAACATACCATGCCTCCATGCTTGGAGAGTAAACAATCTCTTGAGCCATTTCATGGCCCATCATCATAGCTAACTCATCCTTAGTCTCTTCCCTTGAAACCAAATCAACCCTCACCAACTGATCCTTACTCTCATGTCATTCCTCTTGGCATACCTCACAATCATCAACCTCCATGGCCACATCATTACCCTCACTATGTGATGTCATAGGAGTAACTTTCATACTACCCTTATCTTCCTCCAAAGGAAACAACATAGTGCCTACCACAACTGACTCATCACTCTCAAGCCCTTCAAGACTTGCTTCTTTTCTATCTTCACTAGCATCTTACATCTCTGAATCAACATCAAGAACATTTTCATTGCTTGATTCCTTGTCTTTCTCATCCACCAACTTTCCTCTTTCTACTAGCCTTTGCACAGACCATTGCACCTTCTTCTTGACACTCAAATGCCAAATTTTCACTACCTTCAATGACCTTTCTCTTAAGTGCCTACATTTTTCTACAAACCTATTAGTATTCCTCCTATCCTTCTCCATGAGTTCTTTCAAATTCCTTTGCCTTTCTGTACTTTCCTATAATGTTTTCCTTAAGCTTCTTATCTCCTCTTCTCTCCTTTCCTATTCTCTTTTCTCGTCTTTATCTCTTTTCTTTGTTCCATTCTTTAGATGCTTTTTCAACACCTTTACCATGTCTATCTCTGTCTTTTTCAATTTCATCTTCACCTTTTCTAAGATTCTTCTCAATATTTAACTTGCAAATATTTAACTTTAGGAAATGAGGCTAAGGATTACCAATAGCTTATGCTTGAGAAGGGAACATTACAAACACCATCAAAAGTTAATTACAAATAACATGACCAAATCAGAATATGCAGAATAAGAAAATCAATATTGAGAATAAACATCACTTAGAAAAATAGCAAAATAAAATAGAAGCTTGGCATTCATTTATATTTTCAAATAGCACAATGTTCAATTCTCATTGAACATACTATGTATGCGCTAGCACGTTTAGTGTATACGCCGATAGTGTATTTTCTATTTGGGTCCTCGCTAGCCTATGAATCTTTGGCCTTCCCTATGCGATGGGGTGTTGTGAGGGCTTTCATGTATTTGAATTGGTATGGCCCCTTTGTGCTTGTCATTGCACCATTTGCTGACTGCATGCTCGAGCTTGTTTACTTCATTGTTTATTCATTTAAAGCTATGCCACCCTATGATCTATTGTATATGCTCATGAAAACATCTCCTTCTATTTAATTTTGGAGAGGCTCGTGACCCTTGGCTAGGGAATCCATGTTATTATCTTTTAACCAGCCCTTGAATGATCTTGTGCTACTATAGATTACATGTATTCATTGATTTGTGGTGATGGCATCATGGTGTGCATATTTGAGTTTAATGGACCATCCTGTGAGCTCTATACATCGTGCTTGATGTGCTCTATTTTGAAAAGCCATGAGTTTGTTGGGGGCATAAATATCATGACTGGTTCTTTATGCTATTATTGACATTCGGTTTAAGCCATAGACAGCCCATGAGCTATTAGCTAGGCATCTTTGCTAAGTCTTCACTCACTAGCTTATGCTTGTTGTTTATTCATTGATTTTTGGGTGCCATGTATTGTTGCTATCTCTATTATGTGCTTGAGAGGAGGGATCACGATCTATGTGTTTTGTTTTTAATGCCATGATTCCATTATGTGTTGATTTGTTTGGTATTGCTTCTATACTTGGCTCGTGATCCTTGAACTAGTGCTTTGTTATCCTCATGGCAGCAACTTGGTGTTCATTTGGATTGAAGGGCCCATGAGCTTCTTGCAATGTTTCCATTTGTTTAATGCTCACTATTTTGAATGGTTGTTGTTGCATCCCATTCTCCTTCTATGGCACTATATTTACTCACTACATTCAGTTTATTCCTGATGAATGGAACCATGTCCTATTAATTAGATCTTTATTTACTTGATTGTTGATGTGGGCATGTATATGGAATTCTGTTTATCTATGGCCCACGAGCTGTGAGTTTAGACATCATTGTATTGCATACTTTTCATCATTTGATTTACCATGCCATGCTATGCTCTACCTCAGGTACTTATGCTTTTACAGGTCTTCATGTTGTTTGGCATTCATTGAACCATACAATGATATTGTTGTTTGTATTCGATGTAATGTTGATTTTCCATTGCTGCTCCATGATTATTGATGCTTTCTGTTATATTATGCCATCATGATGTCATGTTATTCTTAAGAGGCATCCTTCCATTACTTTTCCAATTGTGGCTTCTTTTAGTGTATACGCCCATGTCATTTGGACACCATTACACACCCAAATGCATGACAATGACTAACACAGGGCTGATTTTGTCAAATTCAATGTGTAAGTTAATTAATAAACATTATATTACCTGGTAGAATATTTAAAATTTTGATGTGCTTAATCTAATGCTTGTAACAGTAACATGCCTCTACGTTCACTTATTTGATTTTGATGTGCATAACTAAAATATATGGAGAAATACGCTGTACAATCTTTTCATTCATACATGGGTTTTATTTCTTTTGAAATATCTATCATAAATATCTTGGTAGGTGAGATTGATTATCATTTAAGCAAGTAATATTCTTCAAGAATCAAAAGGAAAAGATGGATATGTCAGAATTATTTAAGTGTAAGCAAATAAGAAAATGAATGTCAAGAGCTTCAAACCATATCAATTTTGAATATTGTTGAGTGCCACACAACTATTGACAGGGCTTGTTAGAATGATTTTTAACCATCAATTCTTTGGGAGAGGATATGGGAGTTTTGGTTGTTTGTTTCAAGAGTGAAATTTTCCCCTTTTTTTCTTCTACAATCAATGATGGTTGTGACCTGCCTTTATGATAACATATGTTATTCAAAAGATTTTGATTCTTTTTATTTTAAATTTGCAGTTGAGGAGAATGGAATGCATGGTCAAAATGGACAAATAAACGATGAACCAATTGATGCACAACATTGGGATGTATCACAGGTTAGATTTTGTGTCTCTTATCTAACATACGTTATGGAGAATGAATCCCATAATAGATTTTTTTATTACATAATTTCTATCTACTATTTTTCTAGCCTATTGAATAATATTTATAAATAGCATAAGTTCCTGTTCAAGTCTTAGTTAACACTGCTGAATTCCTATGTGTGAGGAGTGTATGTGGGTGGCTTGAGATATGGTGATTAAGTTAGTTTGTAAAGCAAACACATTTGTGAGGGAGGAAGGGTGGTTGGTTAGCTTAAAATTTGGGAATTAATTCATCAATTTATATAGATGGATGGGTAGGCTCCATTCTTCAATTAAAAATTATATAATAAGAGGATTTTATATTTCATATTATTTAAGATAAAATATTATTTCAAAAATTTCTCTTTTGTAATTTTTAATTCCTTCTTATTAAGCATTCTTAGAATTTCAATAGTAAATTGTTATTTGTTAGGACTAGAGGACTTGATGTTGTTGTATATGTTATGAAGCTGTAGGTCTAGGAGGAATTATATAATATTCATAATATCTTGAATAACACTTTCACATGGAAAAGGGCACCCCAATGATCAAAGAAACATGCTCTAAAATGCAAAAATTTTCAAGTCTTGTGCCCTTTGTTGCCTTGGCCGTACATCTTCCATCATTGATATTTGATTAGAGAGTTCTTTAAATGAAAGCCCATGGTCAATTTGTGCTTAATGTTGTGCTTTGCATCCCCCCATTCTCTTATCATGTGCTTGAGTAAGTTCAAAATATTTTCTAAGTTTGATGGATTTCAGATCAATTTCCAAGCTTGGGTGGGATCTTGGGGCTTTCATTGCCTTGATGCCTTTTACTTCTTGATTCTTCAACCCCCGAGTGTTAGTTTCAAACTTTTGCGGTTTTCCCTTCTTTGGTGCCTTTTCCTTGCAATCTTGAAAACCATTAGTTTTGATATTAGACATTTAGGGTTTTCTTATTTGGGTGGCTTTTCCTTTGATTCCTTCATGCCCACTAATTTCATCAATTTTGTGATTTCCCTTCCCCGCGTGCCTTTCATAAAGTTCCCTATCATTTATAATGCTAAAATCATAAAGTTCCCTTCTTGACATGCAAAGAAGGAAGGGAAAGAGTCATGCCCTCATATTTATTGAATGCTTACATAAAAAATGGGAAAATACACCTTTTAGCAGCCCACTTGGGGAAGTTGAAAGGTCATCTATTTAGGGTGTTTTAGCGGGGTACCTTGCATTAGTTGACTTCAAAGGATGTCCTTAAGAGGGAAGAAACAATGAATGCACAAATAATGGGTTTTCAAGAATTCTCATAAGGCAAAAGAGACTATGGGACCCACAAGTAGCCAACAACACCAAAAAACACAAAAAAACTAAAGAAAACCAACTACCAACACCATGACTATTTGATCTCCCTTGCCTTTTGGATCTTGAATTTTCTACTGTGAATTCTGATCAAGTATTTAGAAATTGTTCCTATCTTCTCTTCTTCAGACAAGTTACTCAAGAAGCCCACATTTAAAATCTCAATGGTTGGCTTGAAATGTCCATATTAGCTTGACACTCCATGATGTTGTGCCATTATGTCTTCACCAGCCCCAAAGTACAATAGCATAATCTTCTATCTGCCCACTCTTCTACAGGCACAATTCATCTTTTAGTTTCACACAGTTTAGCTGGTGCAAACTAATTCTTAGCCAACTCATTGACATCTTTAGTTTCCATTTAATTTCCACTTCTATATGATTCTTTTGTGCATGGTCATATAAGGGATTCAAATGGTTGACATATCATTTTCTTTGCTTCTGTAAATGCTTTGTCCACATGCTTTTCTGACTTTTTCTTGCACGCACTTTCTTAATGCCCCATTGTTATTTGGACGCTCTTTTATTTTGATATAATTATGAATTAGACTCCTAAATATGAATTGTGTTGTTGTGTCCTTTTACTAGAACAAGTGTGTGTTATTCCTAACTGGTCACATTTTTTTTAACCAAAAGTTAGTATTGGCCATTTTTTGACCTTTCCATATTACTATGTTTGATGAGAATGCTATGCATTCGATGACCCTTTCGACAAACTTTGGTGGAAATTTTGACACACGGTTGGTCTAAATTTTGACCTTTACATTCCAGTAGGATCGACGAGAATGCTATGCATTCAACGTCAATTTCAACGAAGTTTGGTGGAAAATGCGACACACAGTAGGTCTCAATTTTGACCTTTAAATACTAGTAGGTTCGATGAGAGTGCTATGCATTTGACGTAAATTTTGACCAAAGTTGGTCTCAATTTCGACGACAATGCTGACCAAAGTTGGTCTCAATTCTTCCAGTCCCAAGCGATTGATTTAGTCGATAATTCGACCACTTGTAGGGTCAAAATTTTGATGATGATTTGCCATGTAGAATAATCGACGAAAAAAGTTTGACCACATTTTTAGTCATCTGTTCGACCAATTGGTGTTGAAAATTTGACTAATCCTCGTCAAAAAATAGGGTAAAATTTGCTAGTGTATGCAATTGAATATGTATCCCACTGGGCGTGCCAAAAATTGTTGTCACAAAATTTTGCACCCATGCTTGGCATTTGACCCTCAAGAAACCTTGTGAAACATGGAAACAACCTCCAAGTGTAGGACTTGCGCTTTGAGGTTGAATCTCTATAGAAGGTTGACTTCCTTACAATCAGCATGCACCTAAACTACTACTTTCTGACGAAAAGGGAGAAGGATATGCTGAAAGGGAAATATAGAAAGGGAAATATGATGATGCACCAAATTGAAACACAGTTACTCTCCCTACCTATAGATGCACAAGTCATTAATAAAACACCCAAATACACAATTCTTGACTCTAATCTTCCCTCCAAAGACTAATGCTGCTACAAATAAACCAAAGAAGAACCTATAACTTATGTACATAAATTGCCTTTATAGATTTCATGAATAACTCATATTTACATGAAGTTTAAACCCCAACCATGGTGGAGTTAGATTACAAAAGCATAAAAAAATAAATATCAGATAAAAAATTGATCTTTGTAACAACTTGATCATGAAGTGATAGGAAATGGACAAATGAATGCATATATGGCAGATGGAAAAATATAAAATATCCCTGCAAATCAATAAATGAGCATGGAGATGCACTGGTGTTGTGCTACAAAGCCAAAAGAAGTCAGACGACATTAAATAATGAATCTTGGTAACATGTCGTGGCCAAAAAAAGTCAAATCGGGTTGCTAGAGAAAACTCTTTCAAAATGGGATAACATTATGTGTTAACCCACTGTGACAAAGTTCAACCCATAATGAAGATATCTCAGATCAGTTATCTGTGATGGGCTAGTGGTGGAAAAAATAGCCAACATTTCTTAGGATATTTGTCACTTCAACACATGAGATAGGAAATCTTAACACATATGGGCATATGACATAGTCTTCCATAACATAGCTGATAGAGGCTAAGGTAATTGAAAATAAGTTTGGAGCTACTTGTTACGTCCCTCCTCAAGACATTATTAATACCTTTACTTGCATAACAATTTTGTCATAAATTTACACATGGATATGACTTACAACATATGGATGATTTGAATGAGATTATGTGAATGAAATTCTTATCTTTAATAATCAATGACATGTGAATAATGTTTGTATGTTATGGGCTAACTACAAGCATGGTTCTAAGTTGGATGCAGGCCAAATCACCTTGTCCTTCGGGAAGAGAGGGATAACATCATTGGAGAGAGGAATACAAAGATGGGAACATGCATGAGAAGTTGGTTAATGACTCTTTACACACACATACACATAGGTAAAGTTGTCTTCTAGTCATGGTAAGCTTATTTCATCTTACATTGCATTGGGTAAGTGCAAAATAAATCTATATTGGCCATGGTTCTCAAACCTACACCTTAATGTCAATTGGATTTTACCAATGTTTAGATTGTTAATCTTTCAATCAAGATAATTAAAATAAGAATTAAGGGTGATAATTCTAATATTATCAATACTTTACTAATACATACATATATACATACAAATTTAAAATAGAAAAATAATGCTTGGGGTCATTGTTTCCACATAAAGATGTTTGATGACAAAGGGAACAAGAAGCCAGTGCAGCTATGGACATCAACTTGGGATTGTGGATGAAAATTTTCTTAGTATTTAAATTTTGAGGAGCACTTTGTTCAAAGACTTTGTGGTTTTGAGTTCCCAAGGTTGTTAGCAAGAATAATGAATTTCTTAAGGCCTAAAGGGAAGGAACAAAAAATCAAGGTCAACATTAACCACAATTGGGTTGATTGGTACCTAATGGAAAAAATACACTTACATAAGGGTGTATGGTTTTAGTGGTAAGCCACATGTGTTGCCTTTTATAGTGTTTGATAGTTTTGACATCTTGGAGATTGTATGGAAAATGTTTGAGGCAACTGCTCCATTTAGAAAGCATAGAAAATGTTCTTTTCTTCTAGCTTTTCTAAATATAAGTAAATTTCAAATTAATACAATGCAAGGATTTAAGAAAGAAATTGATCTCTTGAATACATACAATATGCCATTGGGATTGGAGGAAAGGAGTTTTGACCTTGAAGGTTATTACAATTTCGAAAAAGATATCTAGGTTTGGGGACATATTTACATGACTTCTTTCTTAAGGAGGAATTGATGAGAAACTGCCAATCTTATGAGGAAGGGAAAAAGAGGGTATCAATATACTTGAAGACCCAAAATATTGAGAATGATAAGAGAAATATTGATTCTTCTTATCAAGGTGCATTTCCTAATGAGGATAATAGGGTTAGGAGGATGGAGTTATTTATCCAAAATGAGTCCATACTAATGTCTAATCAACCAATTATTCCCCCCATCTTCCCCAAGTGCCTCATCAGCTGGAATAGATAGTAATGCATGCGTGTGTGCCTATATATTTATGTATGTATGTAAGAGGGTATGTGTAGAAAGATGGAGGACCAAAAAGGGGGTATAAAATGCCATTACTTTTTTGAAATCATTGAATTTTGAACTTCAATAAGAAAAACAAGATAGTTACATTCAAAATTTAAAGGTGCAATAAGAACAAGAGTTGTAGTACTCTGAATCTAGTTTCTCAACTACTAATTTTTTTAAGGGCCTAAAAATGGGGCAACACACAAAGTGGTCCTATTTTTTGTGAAAAATATTTCACATAGCATTTGGTGTCCTCTCCCTAAAATGTTAACTTTTTTTTGAACTTTTAAATCGCTCTAGTGAGAAAATAGATAACACCATGTACTTTATCCCAGATTTTTTAGCTAATGTTTTTTATGAAAGTTTATGATTTTTTACAAATTTTCAAAGTGGAACATCTTGAAAACATAAAATTTGAGCATGCTCCCCATAGAAATTGTTGAAAAATAATTAAAAATGGCTTTTTTTAAGATGTGTATAATGGAGTCTAGTTTCTAAAAATGTAATCTGTTTCAAAATTTGATGATCGAGCCAAAATCTATGCCAACAATACTATATGAAGGGTTTTGACAAAAATCAGAACTACTTATTAAAGAAATTACAGATGGAAAGCTTAACATAATCAAGATTCAAAGTAAATTATATAGTTAGATAGCTAACATAAAGATTAACAATATCACGGTGTCTAGTTTTGTCTATGTTGAAACATGTGCAAACCTGACAGGGAGCATAGACAAAAATATGAGAATTTTTTGTATGTTTTATGATGGACATGTTTCATACCTGTTACGATCATCCAAGCCTTTGGGTTGGATGCCCAAGGAAAATCCAAGCCTAAGGCTTGGTATTTCCCAAAGCTATTAATATGGCACATGCCCTATACAACATGTGCCATATCTATCATGCACCAAACATAAAAAAAATGCTCTCCATAGAGTGTGTGCCAAATGCCATATTTGGCGTGCGCCAAATGGAAAAAATGCATTTTTTCACTATCAAGTCACAATTAATCCCTTAACATGAATATATAAATGAAATATAATATTTAAGTATAAGTCACATTTCAATATTTATTTTTCCTTTCTTATACTTAAGTTATATTTCATGTATATATTGTTAGGATGTTTGAGAGTGGTTTCAGATCTCTAGGTATTATAATTTAGATTCAAAGAGCATTCGATTACTAGACCAATTATTCATTGGTAACTCTAATGGTATTGGAAGACCAATCGTTTGCTATAGGGCTCTTTAAATAAAAACTTGACATTCCTATCTTGCTAATCTGTGAGTTATTTGTGGGCAATCAAGACGAGACCATATCAAAATATAGTGAATAAGGTGTGCATCATGTTATCAATATGTTGGATTTTGAAGAGAGTATTTGTTTTGAATACAATTTTCCCTTTCCATTTACTAATTAAGGAATCTATTTCATTGCAGGTTCAAGTGCTTCATAATTTCTGGCAATCTGCATTTTCTGTACATAAAATTATGTGTCTACTATAGACCTTTGAGTTTCCATAATGTATCTCTATCCCTCCCTACTTTAATTGTATGTGCTGGCATTTCAATAGATATGTACAATTTTAAAGTTCAATTTTATTAATTTCCAAAGGGAATTGTTTTTACTAACTTATTGAAAGATTTTCTTTACTATTTACTTTTCAATAGTGCTGAGGCAATAAAATTGATTTATGAAATTTCATTGACACATTAACTAAAAAATGAACAGAACATTAAATTAGAAAAATATTTTCTCTAGATTTTATGACATAACTAAGTTGCCATGTTAACACAGATTGATATAAGTTTATATGTAATATTTTTTTATATATAATGTTTTATGATATAATATTTTATATAAAATGTTTTAAGATACATGTTAATATAGATAAATATAAGTTTAAAATTCTATTTATTTTGCATATTGCACACCTTTTATTTTTACTATTTAAGTAAATTTATGAAGTTGAGCATTAAATTAGTAGTTAAAATATTGAAACATTAATTAAGTTTATTTATTGTATTTCATGTAACTTTTGGATGAAAGTTTCTTAGGTTATTTAAGTGAATATACATGGATGTTTTTTTGGAGTGAAAATTAAAAGTAAGTTTTCATTTTATATTTTTCTTTCTTTCCTTTTATTATTGTAGCATGTTAGAATATATAGTACAATTTTTATTTATTTATTTTGATCAGTAAAATGCCGAAGCCTTAGACATTTTTTATTAATATAAATAGTTATATTACAATGTGACCCCACTCACTGCAGGCACTGGTAGGAAAGAGCAGGGCTGAGAAAACCTCCAGCCTTGCCCGGGACCATAGGTCCTGACCTTATACAAAAATTTACATGGGCATACCCAGGACTCAACAATTGTCGAGATTTGTTAAAATACATATTTTCCGTAGGCATACCCACAGCTCGATACCTATCGAGATTTGTACATATTTTACGTAGGCATACCCACGTCCCGAAAAAACTCTAGATTGCTTTTTTAAAATCATGAATTATACATAGAATGGTGATTAGACAAGGATTACATCATTTGTACTATTGAAGCAGAGTTTTTGATCCTCCTACTATGTCAAGTATATGTTTTGAACATTCGAATGATAGTCCTTCTTGAAAAAAAAAGACAAAATTCCTCCGAGACCAAGGTTAACCTGCATCAAGATAAAAATTCTACATCTCGGCTACATAACCTATCTAAGAATATTTGATATTGACTATGAAGCCTGTAGTTAAATACTTTTATTATTGACAATATAATACTAGAAACAAATACTCTTGTGATTAAAAATCCTTACCGCTAAAGATTAACAATTCCTGCCACGAGAGTCTTAACATTTTAGGCATATTTACATAAGAACTAAATATACTCCTCAATACTATACTAGTGCTCTGACTAATTTCAAGTCATACCTGGCTAACTATCGGAAAGAAGATAATAGCAGAGTTCATTATGGGCCTCTAATACTTACATCATTCAGGAAAAGCTGCAATGATTTCCAAGCTCCTCAAATTGTAAGGCAAAAAATAATTAGTTTGTACATATGGTTATAAATATATGTAGATTATATATATATAACCATGTGTTCATACCCTTACTAGATCTGTGAGATCTTCCGAGGCTTATCCAATATTTAAATATATATTTGCAAAGCTCTATATTATAATATATGTATACTGTCATCTGTATACCTATATTTATGACTCTTATATATAAAAGTAACAGGAAAGAGAAGAACGTCCAGTACCTTAAGCCAAACATACTCTGAAGCCCTGTTAGTTATTATATATAAGCCATTTTGAAATACTCATAGGAGGAAGCTAGAATTTATATATAAATATATATATACAAACACCCGTATATATATATTTATATATACCATAAACTGCTTTGACACTTGGCCAACTTCTTCCAGTAGCTTGATGATTCCTCTGTTTGTATACTCTTCACTTGGTCTTCATGCTAAGTTGAAGTATATAGAACATGTCATTCGATTTACAATAATCATCCATATGATCATCATCATAATAGAAATCAATCCATTTTTCGGCCATTATAACTCATCACTAAGTCATTCATAACTTCACAACAATGTCCCTCAATCCTATTATAATTTGGTATAGACTCCTTGTCATTCATTATCTTCTCTCATCTGCCCGGTTTATGTCGTCGTATGATCGCATGATATTGTTTTAATTCTTGCGAAGAATATATAGTACAATTAATAACATATCCACAATGATAATGGAATGTTAGATTTAATTTTTTTATTTGTGAGAGTTAAGTTTTCCACATTTTTACAAGAAATTGTAGTTAAAAGTTTAAAAGTTAGATTGTTTAATAAGATTTTTACAGTTTAAGATTGTACATCTTTTTATAAATGTTTGGAATTTTAATACAATCTTAATTTTACAAATGAAAATATAAAATTTGAACATTTTTATTTCTTACCTTGACAACAATGCTGCCAGATCAATGTCAATGCAAATTTGTAAATAAATACATTAAAGTAAAATAGATAGACTAATTTCATAGTTGTGCGGCTTATAATAAAAATTATAATTATTAACCTTTTCTCTACCATCATATGCTCTCATCTTTCTCTTCAAGGCATCTTGATGATAAAAAAATGGTAGATAATAAGGAAAAAAGTCTATTTAGTTTGTTAACTTTAAATTTATTCAATACTAGCTATGGTGTGACCAAGACAAAATTTTGAATCAGAGTAAAGAAGACAACATCAAAGAGAGTACCAGAGAGAGTATTGTAGACAAGAAATAGAACAAATGATTGATGCTCAAATAGGTGAACAAATACGAAGATGTAATAAAGTTGATATTCAATGATATGCTAGAAGAAGGGAAGTTATAATAGTAGAACAACTGGAAATTGAAAATAGAGATGAAACAAATGTGCATAAAAATTGCCATCAAAGAAAATCTAAACAAACATCTCATTCTAAAAACAAGAAAGGCAAGAGGTTGGTCCCCAATCAAGTGAGAGACACAATCAACCATTCAATGGAAATATGGACTTGAATCTTGAAAATGAAAATTTAAGATCAATAGATCATGTACTACAATCATCACAACATGGGAATTAATTATAGATGTTCATGTAGGTATTCAAGGTAGTGCAGAGAACATGCCAAACCCAAATGGTTCACTTCAATTTGATTTTAAAAGATTTCAAATGAATTTTAGTCATCAATTCTAGATGGATTTAGAACCCCCAAAATGTGTTATGTTTGTCAAGAATCTTATCTTTGAATCAAAGTAGCTCGAAGCTTTGAAGGTCCTATATACAATAAATGTCAACAAGATAGATGAATTCATAGTTTCTCATCTTCAAATAATATGGAACTTGGACCACAACTAGAGGATCTTTCAAAATTGACTTAGGTAAAGGAAATGTTGATTGCACATGTTAGCTCAATACTGCAAGTTACACATGCAACAAGTGATCAATATAAGTACAAAGGACACACCATAAGTTTTCACCAAAATATAGATAAAGTTTCAATAATTTTACCGCATATAATAGAGCATTTTCCTATTATTAAATTGTTAGAAGGGATCAACATGGAAAAAATTAAACAATTTTATAGTCAATAGGGATCGTGTCTATAAAGCACTCAAATACAAAATAGATTATGAATTTTTTTACTCTGATGTTAAAATTGATGAAAATACTTTGAATAAGATGCCAAGGAATTCTGATGAAAACATTTTCAACAGATTGAAGACAGTGCAAATGAAATTTGATTCAGATGCAAATGAAATCACATTTGTGGCTTCAATTATGGAGATTGACGAAGGTAATATAATTGAGCACTATACATTAATGGCTTAAGGACTTCCTAATGCCCAAAGATAAATGGAATTAACTCATGTACGAGTTAATAACCTTGATGAAAATATAACAACGCTTATTGATTGGTTTAAGCTATTGGTGCATCTCCTATAACGAGTATGTAATGTTAGGATTATTTGACATGACATTTCCAACATTTTTTCCTAATGAAAGGTGTGATTAGATAGAACCATGAATGAGGTGTGTGCATCTACATGAATTTGTGAGGCATTTTTTGTGGTATAGGGATCATCGAATTGGTAAACATCCATGGTTTAGGTATTTTATGATGAATATGATAATGAGATACTATGCACAAAACTCATCTGCAATGTTTGAAAAAAGAAATTTCCAAGACATGCCTATCATTATCAATGAGTTACGTCAGCATATGAAAGACATGCCACAATCTCATCTGACTAGTAAGTTGATGTGGTTTGGAATAACATTAAGAGGAACAAAGTCATATTGGGCTAAATGTCATGCATAATTGACAAACATGCTTCCCCAAATTGTCTCTCCAAAAATATTTTTTCATGTTAAGTGCATTAGATATGTATTAGCCTACTTTTCATGCCCTAATACTAGGAACATCCCCAACCACTTCACGGGAAGCTTAGAATTGGAAAAAATAAAATGTTATCAACTATCCTCATATAGTTTCACATTATATGCACTTGACACATATAATATTTAGAAAACAAATTCTAGAAAATGGAATGAATGTCAAGGATTATTGGTGTAGGTATGAGTGGAAACATAGGGGTTAACCACATGTGCATGAATGTTTATGGATCAATGGAGAACGTAATATGGACAATAGTGATTGGCCAAATGAGGAGGAATGAAAAATTGATAAATACTATTTCATTGTATTATTCATGCATGTAATCCTAGAGAGAAGATCCACATCAAAGAAATCTATAAGTACGCTCATAAACATTTGTCCACTTAGATATCTAATAACGTATGACATAATTTTTTATAGCAAATGATATAGCTAATATATGATCAATGTTTCTATTTTCAATTGTAGGTATTCCAAAATTTTGGTCAACATCCATGTCTAAAAAATACAACACAACTTGTGGAGATGGATATTAACCATGACTATGAAGAACTACTAAACTATTTAGAACAATGCATAGTTTGTAGAGAGGGTGCATGCCTATGAAAAAAAAGGAAAGATGGTTTGCAAGTAATTATTTCACCATATAATATTTGTATATCTTAATTATACATCTAATTATAAATGAAATGATGTGTACACCTTGTTGATATTTATTATAGGTATAATGCTCCTTGGCCATTGAATTTGAGGGGATCCAAATTTTATCAAGACATAGAAACATGTGAAAAATTTAAGCTAGCAAGTTTTAATGATAGAGTGAATTCACATAATCATTACATACTATAGTTATGGAGAGAAAATATAGATTGACAACCTATTCTTTCCAAACATGTAGTAATAAAATACATTGCAAAGTATGCATCAAAAGTTGAGAAAAGATCAGAAACATACCACCAAATGTTGATGCATCTTTCAGACATGGAAAATCCTGATGAATTAGTTACAAAAGAATATAACAGGCTTCTAGTAGAGACTATGATAAAAAGATACATAATTGGAGCTCAAGAAAAATGTCACATGTTGTTATAACTTCCATTGATGGAGAGTAGTAGAAGATTTGTCAATCTAAATGTATCACATAAAGTATTTAAAGCTGTAACTATAAATAATGAGGAAAACAATGTTGATTAGAAAAAATCTTTCATTGATGGATATAAAACACAACATCTTTATACATGGAAGGTGTTACATTAATTGATGTAGCCAAATCATAGATATGTCATCCTAAAAGATGAAGAGACAACAAATGAGAGCCAAGGGAAAGAGTAGCTATTGTCAGAGTTTTTCCAAGGTTTGTACATCCATTCCTCCACATGGGTTAGAAAAATAGATTGTTTTTTGTTTATCAGAGTTATTTCTTTACAAATAATTATGTGACATAGAAAGGGATATTGGTTAGGATAATGACTCCATAATAGAAAAGTGTGAGTTATTCAATTATAATTCTTGGCATGTGCAATGGATAACAACTACACAAGATGTTAAAAATAATAATGAATCTAAAATTGAAGAATATGAAGCTATTCAAGGAAATACCATAGAGCATGAATGGGAAATTATATTTACTAGACTTCATAATGGTCAAAATATGGAATTTTTAGAAATAGATATGTTGGGAAGAAGAGACATCGATAGAAATATAAATTGGTCTGATAAATATCAGGATGAAGAGTATACATTGGGAGCAATCAATTTCATAAAAAATATCAGGGATCATGGATGTCTTATATAAGATGATATGCCATGCAATGCATCAACTACACAACCCTTAGTAATAGACAAAAAAAGGCAATCAACATAATTATGACACACTGCCATAGCAATTAAAGTAGAGTGCCTTTGTTCATGATAATTCAAGAAACTACAAGAATAATAAAGTCATATCTAATTGGTGCTATTAGTTAAGCTCTTCAAAATGCATCAATGCTAGATCCTTCTCCCCTTCTTTTACTTTCACCAATAGGAGTTGCAACATTCAATATAGGAGCTTTAATAGTTCTTTCAAAACTGAGAATCCCAATAAGAGATTTTTCTCAGCTAAAAGGAGAAAGACTTACAAGTTTTTAGGAAGAAATGTCAAATATAAAATATATATGGAAATCTTAGGGAGGAAGGTATAAATGATTTGGAGAGTGGGAATAATGTGGAAATGTTAAATATCATCACTGATATGGAGATGTGAAGGCCATCCAAGAACATGGTCGTGGTCATATCCTTGATATTGTGCATGAGATTCGAGAGCACCATGATGTTCGCTGCTTGTGTGGTACTTACTTGATTTGCTTTAGTTATTTTTGGATATGGTTGTTCTCATTGAAGTTCAAGGTGAGAAACTTAATGATATTGTACATCATGTTACTAATATTACTTGTTTTGTTAACCATGGAGTTCAACAACTTCAAGAAGCATCAAAGAATTTTAAGGAAATGCATGTAATATTTCCAAGTGTCCAGGTTTTAGAAAATGCAGATGTGTGGTTGGGATAATGTTCCATGTTCTCAATCATAGTGGATTGATGTGTGGGGTGTTACTCGGGAACAAGGAGAAATAGTCCCAGTGGCCATGGAGGAATAAGGGTCAGAGGCTATGGTATAACTTTGGCAAATTTTTGATATTTTGTTTTCTTGGCTTGTCGACTTTCACATATGGTTTTGGGAATACATTCTTGTGTGATCATTAAAATTTAAAAGATGTTATATTCCATCCTGTGGCTACTAATCCAGTGTATATCAAAGGCTGATGCTTTGTGTTTCCCTGCTCACATGGAATCCACACCGTTTTTGTGATCTGTGTAGTATTTCGGTTGGTGAAGACTAGTTTGTTTGGGGCTTCTCTAAATTTCTGTGAATGCTATTTGGAGTTGAAGCTATTGACATCAATGATGAACAATGGTCATAAATTGGATGTCGGTTCCATCCTGTCAATTTTTGGAGTCTATGGATGATACTTAGCCCACATATGTTAATTGAGGCCATAGCTAAAATGTATATTCTAGCTGTTTATACTTTGTAAAATTTGACGCTAGAAGTAGTTATTAGGTATTTTGATCATTTTTTTGTACATGGACTATGATTAAGAGTTTTCTTGCCAAGTTCTTTCTCTGAGGAGTCTCTTGAACTATCTTTTTAAATAATAAAATATAAGTGCCCCATCACTTTATATATATATATATATATATATATATATATATATATATATATATATATATATATATATATATATATATATATATATATATATATAGCACTTGCAACCTGATTACATGTTACAACTTTGCACGTTCTCGACTAAGGCAAGCATTCCCACAAAGTGCAGACATAAGATTTGCAGGTATATTTTTGTTACAACATGCTAGAAAACATGTTACAACATGCTAGAAAACATAAGTTCTCGACTAAGGCAAGCATTCCCACAAAGTGCAGACATAAGCTTTGCAGGTATATTTTTGTTTTTATTAGTAAGGAAAACCATATTATGTCATTTTTAATACAATTTATATGCATTAAAGTAAAATAATATTAGTATACAATTTCCTTGAATAATATTTGTTGATTATATTAGGTATATATATGGTTTTGGTTAGAGACTTGGGTCATTTGCTTCTAGTCAATGATAGACCAACATAATGAGAAAAGTTATTATGGGAGGAATTCAAAACTATGGTTACTTTAGATAAAATATTTAGACAAGATGGATAAAATATCCAACAACAAAGATCTCATCAACTTTTGACAAATCTTAGAGATGCAAACCCATAAATTGATGATTGGAAATTGCTTATGACGAGAACCCCTATAAATTTAAATGTTGCAACCAATGATGATTTTGATAATTCTTTCCATTTGTTCTTGACAAATGATAATGTATATAATCACAACAAGAAAATGTTATATTTATTGAAGCATCCTGTTGCATGTACCTGTTGCCCAAAATTGCCTATTCTATACAATTTGGCAAGACTCATTCCCAGGTCTCTGTTTTTGTCTTGCCAGATACTCCTAAAATTTCCATAGCCGTCTGATATGTCCTCTGGCCTCTGTGAATGTTTAAGTCCCTGCTGCAACTCATTTTAGCTTGCGAAATAGATCCATGAAGTTTTATGATTTGCGCTCTGAACCCCATGTTCTTCAATGTGTTTTCAAGCTCTAGTTCAGATCGCATCACTTAATTCACAAAGCTCTCAGAGATTTTCAATTTTAAAGCTTGCAGGAAATATTGGGTCGCAGAGTTCCAAAAAGTGTTCAATGTCGAAAACCCTTTGTGTTTTCGACCTTCGCTCTGAAAACTCTCTGTGTTTTCGACCCCCGGTTTGAAAACCCTCTGTGTTTTCGACCCTAAGTGTGCAACTCTGACCAGGTGGGTCCTAGTTCCTCATTGCCATTGCTAGTGCGGTGAAGATCCAATGGCTGTCGCATAATCTCATGGAATCTTTCGAGCCCATGAGATCATGTGACAACCGTCTGATTAGAATCTCGGTGGCTAGTGGGTCCGTGTCAGGGAATCTGCAGGGGTGCAATGTGTGGCAAAGATCTACGGTGGTCGCATGTTTGCATGGGATCTTTTGACCCCATGTGATCATGCGACAACCATCTGATGCAGTTTGCAGGTGGGTCCGATGCATTTTTGTGCTGATGTGCTTTTTTCTCATTCGCCGAACTGGTGCTGACAATGCAGTTGTCAGTCGGGCCGGATTTTTATAGTGAAAAGCTTTATAGGAAATCAATTTTTTCCTCTAACTTGGCGGTGTCTGATGAAGTGTTTCTTTGATCGCGGATATGATAGAAGAGTTTCCCCTTTTTAGTGAGAGTGCGGTTGCAGTTTGGTGGTGGGCCCAGTCTTGAGGTGAAGTAATGTCAAAGCTTGCAGTTTCATGCTAGTCGCATGATCGCATGCAGCTTCCTAACCGCATGCGACAAGCCTTTAGTGGTCAAGTAAAACAGACTTCGACGGTGTAGCATGGGCCCCGTAGATGCAAGATCTACGGTGGTCACATGTTCACATGTGATCATGTGACCACCATTGGATTCTGAGGGCATTTCCTGTGGTGCTGTCGTGGGTTGGACTGAGGTGGTAGACTGTGTTGCTAGGTGTCTTGCATGGCAAGATGACAGATTCTAAGAGGCTTGTTGCATGATCACATGAAGCTTTTTGAGCTCATGTGATCATGCGACCAACATTCAAATTCAACCAGTGTTGAATCCAGTTTGCGGGCTGCAAAGCGAATGGAAGATTCTAAGGGCTTGTCACATGATCACATGAAGCTTTTTGAGCTCATGCAATCATGTGACTGGCATTGTTTCGAAATAGTGTGACTCCTTTCGTGGGCTTTTCTTCTACAGGGATGTTTGCAGGCGTAGGTAGCTCAAAGAATTTATGTTGTAGGACATGCGCAGTTAGGGGAAGATGATGAGGTGGTCCGGCTAGCCATTAGGGGTCGATTCTTGTCCCTGTGAAGTACTTTTGTGGTATTCATGGCAAGTTTTATGCAGAAAAGTGGTTGAGTCCAGGTTGTTTATCTGCAAGTTGATTGTAGTACAGGGATAGGCACTAGAACATAGATATCTAATCAGCCATGTTGTTACAGAATTTAATTATGATCAGACTTGGCATTTGTTCTCAGTACCTAGGGTTTAATATTATATTGTAAAATCTGTAACCCTAGTTAGATTTTTGACTCCTGCCTGCGTGTAGTTGAGTATGTATATATTATTTTTTGGAGCTTGTAGAGTGGAGAATCCACATTTTGTTAAAAAAGAAAGTCTCTTTCTTGGGAAGCTATCTGTGGCATTTCTTCCTACCCTCTAGTTTCCTACATTTTGTAATTCCCATTGATAATACAAATATCGCAGAGGCAGTTTATGACAATCCTTCATGTCCCTGTGCTTCCTTGTTTGCATTATCTCTTATTGGATTTAAGTTTATGAATGTTTTCAATGGAAACTTAGGGTTCTTGATCCCTCTTACTTTCAGCCTATATGTGTACTATTATGTATGATCTGATTTGAATGAGTTTGTGGGTATTCTTCAGCCCCCTGTCATTCTGTCTCATTCCTATGCCCTTTTGCTGAAAAGAATATCTACTTGCAGGTCATAGGTTGTGTCTAATGTTCAGGCCCTCCTATGAAACACTTATGCAAGCCTATTCAATAAGTTGTGACCTACTAGACCTGAGCTTTTCATTGATCCCATCCCTCTATACTGAGATCCAAACCCTATTTTTGGTGCATCACCGAGTAGGATAGTTTGCTTTCAGTCATTTCCATTTCATGCATTCCTTCTAACCCTTTCCCTCAAAAATTTTACTTTCCTGTTAAAAGAAAACTAAGGTGATAATCCAAGAGGAACCGGCCTAGAACTTGGAGGTTTCATCTCGGTTAGAAAAGGTCCCACAACCTTGAGATGATTCCCATGTTATACTGGGTTATCAAGACTAAGAGAGCTTGAAACAAAGGTGCAAAACTCAGTGTATAACAATTCTGGCACGCTCAGTGGGAGTGTAAAAGAAGTTCATTTGTTGAAATTATGTCATCTCTGATATGCAGATTGCATAATACAGACCTTTAGAGGTTGTTTTATCAAGTATATTTGGTGACTCCATTGGTTTCAAAGGTTCAGGCCAACCTTGTTTAAGGCTTATGAGAAAGATTGAGACTAGAAGCTCAAAACCCACCATTTTTTCAGAGTTGCCCTCAAGAAGAAGTCACAAAAGCAGGTCAACTCAAAGAACATCTCCTGCAAGGAGATTTCAATCTGCACCTCTTGATACATCAGAAAGGAGACCTTCTCCCTTTCATTCCAGAAGAAGAGGAAGATCTCTAACCAGAGATCTTGAAGAAGATTCAAATCCAACAACAAATACAGCTCATATAGTTGTTAATCTTCAGATTCTAGCTCATACAATGGCTATAAATTTTGCCTTTGCACCTTTCAATCAAGGGAGTCCATTAAATTTTGCAGTGCATCATGATGTGCCCTTGGTGGCATTAAAGAGTCTACTTGATTTCACAGGTGAAGGATAGACTACAACCTTTGAGCACATAAGAGATGTGACCACCATCTGCAGCATACACAACATTACACAAGAGGATGTGGCCACCAAATTATTAGCAACATCTCTGAAAGGTAAGGCTCTAGAGTGGTTTAGAACTTTAACTGTTGGTTCTATCACTTCATGGGATGAATTAGGGGATGCATTAAGAAAACATTTTGAGGATAAATTAGATAATTTGTCTCTGGTTGAGCAGTTAACAACCATTAAGAGAGACCATCAAGAACAAATGATAGATTACAATAGTAGGTTCCTTAAGACATGGAATAGAATCCTAGTCTCTGTAAGGCCATCAACTAACCATGCCTTCCTATACTGCTTGCAAAGTTTGAATAAACAAATTTCTGTCATGATCCAGTCTATGGGTGGTACCACTTTACCCCAAGCCTTTGACATTGATGTTAGGGCTAAAAATTGTTTGATCCAAGCAGGCATGATAGCTAGAAGACCACCCATGCCTATCTTCCCTAGTCTTCAGCCCATTGCACCTGCACAAGTACCCCCATTTACCCCTATTCCCACAATATCAACACCTCAAGCTAGCACCAGTGGTCAAGAGTTAACAACAAATTTCTCTCAAGAGCCACAAGAGATGAAGAGTAGTTAGAAAACTAGTATGCAGGAAATGACAAACTTGCTGCAGACTCTAACCAAAGAGGTCACAAATTTGAAGAAACAAAATCAAGGCATCAGGCCACCCTTCCAACAACAAGGCCAAGGTCCTAATCAACAATACCAAAATCAAGGATACCCTTATCAAAAAAATAGGCCACCATACCATGGAGGCTATCAAGGGCAAAGGCAAAATTTCAATTAGAGACCATTTCAACCATATAACCCTGCACCTCTCAATTCTGCAAATCTAGTGAGGGATATGGTTCCTAGCCAAAATAATATGGCTATGGATTATGAATGGTGTTCCCCTTGCAATCAACCTCACAATCAGGCTTCATGTTCAAATGGATGGATGAACCAAGCTTTGATGGTTCAAAATGCCTCACAAGTTCAACCAGAGGCCTCATCCAGTGGATCAGTCCCTCAACAAGAATCACAAGAGAATGAGACCACTCTCTTCAATTGGGAGCAACCAGACTTCAATGGAGTCAATGATGAAGCTACTTTTGTTGCCTACACAAGAGCAAAGAGGAGAGCCGAAGACATGGAGAGAGAAAATTTTGGTACTAAGGCCACTACATCTGCAAAGCCACTGCAACAAGCTGCCCCTATCACATCCAAGGAGGCCCCTGTCATCACAAGAAAAGAAGGCCAAGTCCCAAAAGAGGTAGAGCCCATCATAGTAAAAACACAACAAAGAGTACACACTGTGACACCTTATAATATTGTAGACAACATGAAGAAGGTGAATGTCACCATGTCCATGTGGAACTCTTTGTCCATTCCGAGGCAGTCTGACATTTTGAAGAAGGCCATGAGTGAGGCAGAAACTCCTCAACCTGCAAAAGAAACTACAAAGCCAGTGTTGGTTAACATTGATCAAGAAAAGGAGACTCCAAGCAGCAACCCCAAAAACAATACCATGCAAGGTAGGAATTCAAAGCCACCTCCCTTTTATGTACCTTTGATTATTGGAGATTCTTTAGTACATAATTGCATGGTAGATAGTGGAGCTACTAGTACTATAATGCCCAAGAAAGTGGCTGACCAATTAGGACTGAAATATGAACCCTTCCAAAAGAATGTCACACAACTTGACGGGTCCTCAGTTAGTACTATAGGTGTGGCCAAAGATACTAGTCTAGTTCTCCATGCTAGTCCTAATTTTTCTATCCTCCTTGACATATATATCATAGATCTCCCTACATTGTTTGCTATATGTTTATCAAGAGAATTCACAGCCAAGATAGGTGGTTATCTATCTTTTGATTGGTCTCACATGCTCTTCCACACAAGATATGGTACCAAGGTTACCATCAAGTTAGAAAAATTGGCAGCACACCATGTAGAACCCTATGTGTCCAATGTAATCAATGCCAACTGCCCCATATTTGATAGCAATGATTTCCAAACCATTAGTGAAACAAGCACTAAGATAGAAGATATCCCTGATATTTTCTTAGATGAAAGAGAATCAGAGCATGTTGTTTGGAATGCTGGTTTGGGAAACTATTTGTTACAAGAAAATGATGCTATAGAGCCCAACCTTTTCAAGGATGCTGACTCAGAAGATTAGAATAGTCAGGTTTGGGAACTATACTTTGATGGAGCTAGAAGCAGACATGGTTCTGGTGGTGGTGCTATGCTGGTGTCCCCAAAAGGAGAAAGGTATTATACTGCCTTTAGATTCAATTTTTCCTGCACCAACAACACCGCAGAATATGAGAGTCTAGTCAATGGACTAGAATGGGCTAGAAAAAGAGGGCTTAAGGCCTTGAAAGTTTATGGTGACAGTGAACTTGTTGTTAGCCAAGTAAGAGGGATAAGTGCAACAAAAAATGATACTTTGAAAGCATACAAACATAGAGTTTGGGATGCCATTGAAGATTTCCATGCTTTCAATATTGTTGCTATCCCTAGAAGGTTAAATCAAAATGTAGATAGGTTAGCTGCTATTGGGCCTCAGTTTGACATCCCCAATAGCATTTCAAAAGAAATAGATCAGCAACACATCAAGATTATTGTCAGACCTTCTATTCCCGATAATGATGTCAATTGGCAAGTGTTTGACAGTGATGAGAAAATTATGCAGTTCTTGTTTGAAGAAGATGTTTTTTCAGAGTACAATCAAGATAGGCTATCACAAAGCTATGGTGATCAAGTGATACAACTTAGATATAATAAGATGCCTAGAGGTCTTATAACCTTAGAAGTTGTCTTCAACAAGGATGATGAAGTCAAGAAGAACAAAGCTGGACTGGTAGTTCAACAAGAACATTGTGTTGAATTAGAGTTGGAACCAGGCAAGAGCTTACAATTTGGAAAGGTAAATACTGAATTGGAAAAGCAAGCTTACACACAATTATTCAAGGAATTCAGTGATGTTTTTGCATGGAAGTATGAAGATCTCAAAGGTTTTAATCCTGCCCTTGCTCAGCATACCATTGAATTAGAGCCTAATGCCAAACCAGTAAGGCAAAAACAAAGGCCTGTTAATCCTAAGCTTGAACCACTTATGCATAAAGAAGTGCTCAAACTAATAGAAAGTGGCATCATCTACCCCATCAAGCATACTAGTTGGGTTTCCAACCTTGTTCCAGTCAGGAAGAAGAATGGGGAGCTGAGGTTATGTGTTGACTTCAGGGATTTGAACAGAGCCTCATTAAAAGACCACCATCCACTACCCTCTATGGAGCAAATTCTACAATGTGTCTCTAGATCCGAGAGATTTTCATTATTGGATGGCTATTTAGGATATAATTAGATCTTGGTAAAAGAAGAGGATCAATATAAGACTGCATTCACAACCAAGGGGGAACCATGGCATATCAAAAGATGCCCTTTGGTTTATCAAATGCAGGTGCTACATTTCAAAAGGCAATGGATATGGCCTTTAAAAGCCTCATGTACAAGTTTGTGCTAGTCTACCTTGATGACATAACTATTTATTCAAAGCATGCAACAGACCATATCAAACATTTGAGGTAGATTTTTGAGAGGTGTAGAGAATTTGGGATATCTCTTAATCCCAAGAAATGTGTATTTGCAGTTCATGAAGGGAAACTGTTGGGATATGTAGTATCCAAAGAAGGAATTACAGTGGATCCTGAGAGAGTTGCAGCTATCCTAGAGCTACCCCTACCACATCGCAAGAAAAGTCTCCAATCTTTCATAGGAAAGATTAACTTTGTTAGGAGATTCTTGCCTAACATTGCAGAGTTGCTCAAGCCTTTGACAACCATGTTGAAGAAAGGTTCAGCTTTCAGTTGGACTAAAGAGGGAAAAGTTAACTTCCAAGCTATTAAAGAAGCCTTGACAGAAGCTCCGACCCTGTTAAACCCAAATTTCAGTAAGGATTTTACCCTTTATGCTTATGGAGGTCATGATGCCATGTCTGCAATGTTGACTCAAGAAAATGCTAATGGATTGGAGTAGCCTATTGCTTTCTTTAGCAAAGGTTTAGAGGAGTATGAACACAGGTACTCTTTTGTGGAAAAGCATGTTCTTGCTATGGTAAAGAGCCTTAAAAAGTTTAGACATCTATTGACCCATAGCAAGGTACACTTGATGGTTACTCATCCAAGCGTCAAAGAATTTTTGCTTTCCAAGGACCTTAATGAGAAAAGAGTTGGTTGGATCACCAAGGTAATGGAATATGACATTGATATTCAGACTACCAAGCTGGTTAGAGGAAGAGGTCTTTGTGAGCATCTGGTAGAGGATGAAAGTTTAAAGAAATTGAAATACATGGATGCATCTTTGGTTGTGCATTCCATAGAAGAACAAGCCAAGGCAACTAGCTGGTTGCCTAATATGATCAATTATTTGAAGATAGGACAATGTCCTACAGGTTTGGATTCAGCAAAAAGGAGGTATTATAGATTGCAATCTGTTCCTTTTGTGCTGATAGATAATGCTCTTTTTAGAAAGGATCCCAATGGTGTCCTCCTAAGATGCATTGATTTAGAAAAGGTAGGTGAGGTCCTATTTGAATTTTATGATGGTCCCTCTGGTGGCCACTTTTCTCCTAGGACTACTGCTTATAAAATCATGAGGGCTGGATACTATTGGCCATCTATCTTCAAAGATAGTCATGATTATGTTAGAAGATGCCTCAAGTGTGCTATGTTTTCAGGCAAAGAGAGGCTTGCTACTCTGCCCCTCCAACCAATCAAAGTAGATCAACCTTTCATGAAGTGGGGTATAGATTTCATTGGCATGATTAACCCTCCATCTAGTGTAGGACACAAATGGATAATCACTGCAATAGATTATTTCACTAGATGGACAAAAGCGGTGGCTTTAAAATAAGCAAATGAGGGTTCCATATTGAGTTTTTATGATGATTTAATTCATAGGTTTGGCACTCCTAATTCCATCATTTCAGATATTGCATTGGTGTTCATAGGTCTCAAAGTCTCAGAGTGGGCAGTCAAGAATGACATCTATCTGAATACAAGTTCCAATTACTATCCTCAAGGGAATGGTTTGGCAGAGTCAACAAATAAGAATTTGATTAGAATAATCAAAAAGACCCTACAGGACAATCAAAGGGACTGGCATACTAAATTGAGATCTGCCTTGTGGTTAGATAGAATTACTCCAAAGAAAATCATTGGTAATTCCCCATACATGTTGGTGTATGGCAAGGAAGCTAAGTTATCTATTTTAACTGAATTACCAGCTCTAGACTTAGCCACTCAGTATGCCCTATTTGAAGAAAGTGATCCTATGCAAATAAGATATGCCCAGTTGATGGAGCTAGAGGAGATCAGAAACAAATCAATGCAGGATATGGAATTCCATCAAAATCAAACAAAGAAGAGTTTTGACAAAAGAGCCAGGATCAGGAATTTCAAGGTTGGTGACGTTGTCCTCAAATGGGATGAATTCAAGTCAAGGCCTGACAGACATACAAAATTTGATTCATTTTGGGGTGGACCATTTGTTATAACAGAGTGTAGAAGATCTAATGCTTTTCAGCTTTCAACTCTTGAGGGAGATGCCCTACCAATCTCAATGAATGGTTTCCACTTGAAGCCTTGCTTTGAGGTTAATCCCTCTCTGTAAGTCCTTCTTGTAAATTCTTGTAAATATGTTTCTTGCTTTCTTTCCCTGCTTTCTAGGTTAGTTCCTATTTTCTGAGAAGTGCCCAAGCACAGGTTCCTCTTTCCAGTTCAGTTTTTTGTCCCTCTGTCAAGTTTTTGTGTTCCTGAGATGACCCCATGCCCAATGGATATGTCAAGGCCACTGATCCATGTCTAGCAGGCTAACATCCAGAAGAAATCGCCAAAATTGTTGCCCAAAATTGCCTATTCTATACAATTTGGCTAGACTCATTCCCAGGTCTCTGTTTCTACCTTGCCAGACACTCCTAAAATTTCCATAGCCATCTAATACGTCCTCTGGCCTCTGTAAATGCTTAAGTCCCTGCTGCAACTCATTTTAGCTTGCGAAATAGATCCATGAAGTTTTATGATTTGCGCTCTGAACCCCATGTTCTTCAATGTGTTGTCAAGCTCTAGTTTAGATCGCATCACTTAATTAGAAAAGCTCTCAGAGATTTTCAATTTTAAAGCTTGCAGGAAAAATTGGGTCGCAGAGTTCCAAAAAGTGTTCAGTGTCGAAAACCCTTTGTGTTTTCGACCTTCGCTCTGAAAACTCTTTGTGTTTTCGACCCCCAGTTTGAAAACCCTCTGTGTTTTTGACCCTAAGCACGCAACTTTGACTAGGTGGGTCCCAGTTCCTCATTACCGTTGCTAGTGCGGTGAAGATCCGATGGCTATCGCATAATCTCATGGAATCTTCCGAGCCCATGAGATCATGTGACAACCGTCCGATTAGAATCTCGATGGCTAGTGGGTCCATGTCAGGGAATCTGCAGGGGTGCAATGTGCAGCAAAGATCTATGGTGGTCACATGTTCGCATGGGATCTTTCGACCCCATGCGATCATGCGACAACCGTCTGATGTAGTTTGCAGGTGGGTCCGATGCATTTTTTGCTGATGTGCTTTTTTCTCATTTTTTGAACTGGTGTTGACAATACAGTTGTCAGTGGGGCCAAATTTTTATAGTGAAAAGATTTAGAGGAAATCAATTTTGTCCTCTAACCTGGCGGTGTTCGATGAAGTGTTTCTTTGATCGCGGATATGATAGCAAAGTTTCCCCTTTTTAGCAAGAGCACGGTTGCAGTTTGGTGGTGGGCCCAGTCTTGAGGTGAGGTAACGTCAAAGCTTGCAGTTTCATGCTGGTCGCATGATTGCATGTGGCTTCCTAACCGCATGCGGCCATGTGACAAGCCTCTAGCGGTCAAGTAAAATGGACTTTGGCGGTGTAGCATGGGCCTTGTAGATGCAAGATCTATGGTGGTTGCATGTTCGCATGGGATCTTCTGATCCCATGCGATCATGCAACCATCGTTGGATTCTAAGGGCATTTCTTGTGGTGCTGTCATGGGTTGGACTGAGGTGGCAGACCGTGTTGCCAGGTGTCTTGTGTGGCAAGATGACAGATTCTAAGAGGCTTGTCGCATGATCGCATGAAGCTTTTTGAGCTCATGCGATCATGCGACCAATGTTCAAATTCAACCAGTGTTGAATCCGATTTGCAGGCTACGAAGTGAATGGAAGATTCTAAGGGCTTGTCGCATGATCGCATGAAGCTTTTTGAGCTCATGTGATCATGCGACCGGTGTTGTTTAGAAACAGTGTGACTCCTTTCGCGGGCTTTTCTTCTTCAGGGATGTTTGCAGGCGTGGGTAGCTCAAAGAATTTATGTTGCAGGACATGCGCAATTAGGGGAAGATGATGAGGTAGTCTGACTAGCCGTCAGGGGTCGATTCTTGTCCCTGTGAAGTACTTTTATGGTATTCATGGCAAGTTTTGTGCAGAAAAGTGGTTGAGTCCAGGTTGTTTATCTGCAGGTTGATTATAGTACAGGGATAGGCACTAGAACACAGATATTTGATCGGCCATGTTGTTGTCGAATTTAATTAAGATCAAACTTGGCATTTGTTCTCAATACCTAGGGTTTAATATTATATTGTAAAATCTGTAACCCTAGTTAGATTTTTGACTCCTGCCTGCGTGCAGTTGAGTATGTATATATTATTTTTTGGAGCTTGTAGAGCGGAGAATCCACATTGTGTAAAAAAAGAAAGTCTCTTTCTTGGGAAGCTATTCATGGCATTTCTTCCTACCCTCTGGTTTCCCACATTCTGTAATTCCCATTGATAATACAAATATTGCAGAGGCAGTTTGTGACAATCCTTCATGTCCCTGTGCTTCCTTGTTTGCATTATCTCTTATTGGATTTAAGTTTATGAATGTTTTCAATGGCAACTTAGGGTTCCTGATCCCTCTTACTTTCAGCCTATATGTGTACTACTATGTATGATCTGATTTGAATGAGTTTGTGGGTATTCTTTAGCCCCCTGTCATTCTGTCTCATTCCTGTGCCCTTTTGCTGAAAAGAATGTCTGCTTGCAGGTCATAGGTTGTGTCTAATGTTCAGGCCCTCCTATGAAACACTTATGCAAACCTATTTAGTAAGTTGTGACCTACTAGACCTGAGCTTTTCATTGATCCCATCCCTCTATACTGAGATCCAAACCCTATTTTTGGTGCATCACCGAGTAGGATAGTTTGCTTTCAGTCATTTCCATTTCATGCATTCCTTCTAACCCTTTCCCTCAAAAAGTTTACTTTCTTGTTAAGAGCAAACTAAGGTGATAATCCAAGAGGAACCAGCCTAGAACCTGGAGGTTTCATCTCGGTTAGCAAAGGTCCCACAACCTTGAGATGATTCCCATGTTATATTGGGGTTATCAAGACTAAGAGAGCTTGAAACAAAGGTGCAAAACTCAGTGTATAATAGTAACTTGTTGCAACAAAACTAGGAAGTGTTAATGCAATAGAAGATTATTCAAATGAAAAACTTGATCTAGATTTATTAATTAGTTAGCATTCAATTAAGGGTGATGTTGACTTCAAATCTTTGGGTACACACATGTCTTGTAAATGGAGCATTGGGGTATATTCAAAAGATTGTCTACAAACCAGGAAGTACTCCCCCTAAGCCACCAACATATGTCATAGTTGAATTTGACAATTACTCTGAAATACCATTTTAAGATTATCATCCAAAAATTGTTCCACTAACACCAATACAAAGGGGTAGAACACTTCAATTACCATTAAGATTGACATGAGCGTTAACAATTCATAAATATCAATGATTGACTCTTTCAAAAGCTATAGTTGATATAGGAGAAAGAGAAAGAACATGATTGACATTTGTGGCAGTATCTCATGTGAAGTATCTATAAAGTCTGAGAATAATGTCACCATTCATATATGATTATTTTGAAAAATGAAAATGGAAAACAATTTTCTAGGTGAAAGGTTGAGGAAAACATACTCAAATGTTTATAAGATAATTGATGTACTATATCTCTATTCAAATTTTCTTCAATGACTATATTTTAGAAGTAATACATTATTAGTCGATGTAATACATTACATTCGTATTTTCTTAAATATTTATTTTCAATGTCTATTAAGTATTTTAATATATTATGTTCAAATTTAATACAATTACTATTATGTGTTATGCAATCTATTATGTTCAAATTTGCTTTACTTTAGATATTAAATATTTTAATTATTTATTTTATGCATAATTTTAATTACTAAATATTATTACTTTGTAATTTTACTTTTTCATTATTTATAGATAGTTTTATTTTCATAACTCATAAAAACTAACATTAATTTTATTATTTTTTAATGCTTAGGAAATAATTTAAACTATCGATCTTTTAGAAAATGAATCAAAAATTGTTGTTGTAAGCCTAAATGCCTTTGTCAACTCAAATGGTTTTTCTGAAATACATAGTGACAAATGTGCAAGATCTATTTTAGAGTGTTACAATGAAATCCTTCAAGATATTGAAAATACAACCTTATCTATTGATTATGTTGAAGATCTTGAAATATTAAAAATGAAAGATGTTGTAAAGAATGTTAAGGAGACATATACAAAAGTAGTTGCATTTCCATGTTTTATGGAAGTAATATATCATGATCATTGTGAAAATAAAGGTTGTAATACCACTCTCACTAGTGAAGAATTTGTAATGTATTTACTATTACAATGAAGTGTTATTTATATAATTTTCAGGTTGTTTCAAAATATTTTAATATATCTTATATGTATCATTTATAAACTTTTATAATTTGATGTACTTTAGTTGGCTTCATCTCCAAGCCTTTGTTATGGTTTTTGATTCAAATTGTAATGGGGTGGGGCCCTTCCCCATGTTTGAATGAAAACACATATATTTTGTTAATATGAATCATCATATAGGTGGTTTTCTAAGCGTGGCATTAAATATATATTTTTAAGTGGAATCGTTGCATTAAATATGTTTTTGAAGTGGATTTGTAGAAAATATATATTAAAAATATTATATTTATGAAAAATATATTTTTAAAATATTTTGATAATTTCTACACATTTTATCCACTACTAAATTCAATTTTCAATTGATTAAGAAATTGTTGTTGTAATAACATTGTCAATGTTCACAATGTAATAGTGCAAACAAATAAGGCTTCTCTTTATAATATTTTTAGTTTTCATAACATATGTTCTATTTATGTTTTTTTTAAAACGTGAGGCATTAAACATATTTCAAAGTGGATGCATAAAATATATGTGTGGCAGATATATATGAATATTATTTAGAAAATGCTTACAAATATTTTTACATTTTATGCAATACTAAACTAAATTTCCAATCAATTTAAAAATTATTTTTCTAATAATGTTTATAAAAATTAAATATATATAAGGTTTAATTTATATCTTCTTTCATTATGAAAATTTCCATTATCCAAACACTAAGATTTATAATTATATTGCAATTATAACCATTTTCCTAACTCTAACATCCACCACTCTAATTATAATCATAATCCTAATCTTAAGACTCATGCTAACCCTAAACCTAATCCTAACCCTATTCCAAATTATAAATCTAAATATAGTTATAATCTATATTTATCCCTATTCACAATTATAATTCAATCCCTATCCCTAACCATAATTTTGACCCTAAACCTTAAATAAATGCTAGTCATAATTCTATTCCTTGATAGAAGAGAATAGAATGCGATTGCTATATTATTGAATCGAATGAGGTGCCTTAAATAGGCATTACAAATATTGAAGCAGTTATGTAACTTCAAAACTAACTTATTTACGAGAATAACTTGCAAATACCTACTTATTCATGTTTTCTTTATTAACTATCCTAAACTATAACACTAACCTAAATTAATGTAATACACCAACATTCCCCCTCTTAATATATTATTCTAAACAAGAGTGGAAGTTGTAAGGGTTTTAAACCCAACCCTTTGGAGACTTTGATGAAGTACCTTCACCAATCCTCCTTTCTCGCTCAAGAAACACCGAACTAACCACAAGAGTGAATCTCTTGAATTTCTTGGTTATCCAAGAGACACTGAACTACCAGCATCAATGGATCTCCTAACCAGAGAATTAAACCATCCACACAATATGAGTGTTCCCACCTCCCCTACACAATGAGACACATTTCCTTTGGAATACCACATCTCCTCCAAGTGTGTTTAATGCCTCCTCCAGTACTACACATGAGATGCCTTTCCTTCAAAAGTCCACATCTCCTTCGAGTGTGTCTAACACCTCCTCAAGTACTATGGAAACAATCACCATCAATATGCTTGCACATGAGATGCCTTTCCTCTGAAAGTCCATATCTCCTCCGAGTGTGTCTAATGCCTCCTCAAGTGCTCAAGAAATCATATTCAAATCCTGCCCCCCTCGCTCCTTGAAGGGACAATCATGACGCCAATCTCCCTCTTTTCTTTAGGGACACAAGTATATCAAGCCTCCTCTTTTCTTCAGAGACAAATTTGCCAAGCCTCCTCTTCTCTTTAAGGACACAAATATATCAATTTCAAGCCTCTTTTCTTTAGGGAAAAATTTGCCAAGCCCCCTCTTCCCTTTAGGAACACAAATATATCAATTCCCCTCTTTTCTTCAGGGACAAATATGCCATGCCCCAACTTTTTAGGGACACAAATAGGTTACTTCTCATGCAATGAATCACCCCTCAGCAAGAAGCTAGCTTGAGATGATAGAAAGACTCCCACCTCCATTGCCTCCAGCCTCTTATAGGGTAGTCTTTACTCTCTACCCAAAATATGTTGCATGTGATCCTCTATAAGACTTAAAACCTCTATCATGTATAACACAGGTGACCTTAAGGATGTTCCACTTGATAATGTATTTTTTATAATATGACTTTGACAAAATATTTTTCATCACATATCTAATTGTAAAGGATGAAATAAACACATTCAAACTAACAAACACATACCTTTCAATTGTAAATATCAATATCCTCTTTTCTTGCATATATGCAAAGAGATTTATAAAGAAATTGCTTCAAAATTAAAACCTTATAACTCTTCAAACATACATCTTCTTTTTACTTTTCCCTCTGATAGTAGCTGCCTCTAAACTTTGATCAATTTAAACTTAAACCTACAGAATGAAAGATTCCCTCACACATCCTTCTCAATATACTGCTCGTGTGATCTCAAATATTGCACATAGATCTTTAACTCCAAAATGACCACCACTGAACACCTTTTGTTGTCTATCCATTGGCTATGTTGCTTTACCAAAAAGATGCTCAAGTGCTTCCAAAAGCACCATTAATACTGAAGAGGTGAATAATCTCATTGCAAAAATTATCAACATGCACCTTTATTTTAGCAACACTGACACTTCTTCATTTTTCTTTTATTTTTCTCTTCTTATACCAATGAATGTGAAGACAAAATAGAACTCTAGAGAAAACCCATGAATATCTAAATGCTTTCAAACTTATGCCATTAAAAGTACCTTATTTTGAATGCACATATCCCTTTTAGTTTTTCTTCTTTCAATCCTTGATTTTAGATTTACTCACGTTGAATGCTTCAAATTCTAGATCTCATTCCTCCACCGTTGGCTTATTCAATGCGTGCTATTATAGGATATATGACCAAACCTTGTACTGTTATGAACAAATGGTGATATGCACTCTTAACAAAACTTCCAATGTAGACACGCTCTTCCAACTTCACACCATCTTTATCTATGAGCACATTTCCTTTGAATTATATCATCTTGCATGAGGAAAAAAATAACTGGTTGGTGGGGACCAAACTAAATTTTGTTGATGTGCTCCTAGGGATTTGACATGAATTTATCAGGCTGCTACATATGGGAACTCAAACTTCATTGCAGTCTTCATCTCACAGACTCAAAGTCATATTTGCACTCTGATACCATATGATAGAAGAGAATAAAATGTGATTGATATATTATTGAATCGAATGAGGTGCCTTAAATAGGTGTTACAAACATTGAAGCAGTTGTGTAACTGCAAAACTAACTTATTTACAAGAATAACTCCCAAACAACTAATTATTCTTTTTCTTTATTAACTATACTAAACTACACCACTAACCTAAATTAATGTAATATGCCAACATTACTAGTTTATTAACCATATCTCAAACCCTAACCATACCCTTAACCATAATTAGCATTATAACCCTCACATTAATCCTAATCCTATACTAACCTTAATCCTAATTATAAAACATAAACCCTAATCCTAACCTTATACTCTAACCCTAAAAATTATACTAATCATGATATAAACCCTAACCCTAACCATTATCCTCATCATAATCTTAATCCTAAATTCTCAACACTAATCCTAACTCAAACCCTAATCAAAACCTTAACTCCAACCATAATATTAACCATGATGTAAACCCTAACCCCAAAAATAATCCTAACCCTAAATCCTGAACCCTAATCCTAACCCCAAATGTAATTAAAGTCTTTACTCTAACTATGATATTAAAAAATGACGTAAACCCTAACCCTAATAATAATATTAAACCTAAACCCTAAACCTTAATCATAACTATAATATACTAGTTAACAATGATGTAAACCCTTACCCTTACCCTAACCCTAACTATATATAATAGTAATTGTGATGTAAACTCTAATCCTTAATCATAATCCTAACCCTAAATCCCAAGCCCTTTAGTCCTAACCCTAACCCTAACCAAGCTAACTCTAATAAAAACCCCAAGCATAACACTAACCATGACCTAAACCCTAACCCTAATGATAATCCTATTCCTAAACCATAATCCTAATACAATATGATTACATATTAAAATTTATATAATGTCTTCCATGTTGCGCTATGGTTGCTACTAGCTTATTCATATTTATTATATATAAAATATGCCTAGAGATATCCTTCTTGAGGCACCTATTTTCATCAAATTGCAATGTGCAATCGGTTCCTCGAGAAGGATATCTCTTGACGTCTTTTATATATAATAAATACATATATAAGCTAGTTATATATATACATATATAAGCTAGTTATATATATTTAAACTTATTATTTTTAATATATATGTTTTTAATTAAGATGGTAGGGAGAGGGTCCTGAACCCAGACAACAAAATTTCACATTACAACATAGAAGACAAGAACAAGCTTTAGGCCATTATAATTGAAAACTGCTAAAACCTAACACTAAGCAAAATTAATAAAAAATAATCGTTTAGTACTATCTACTTCCCCTAATCTAACACCATTATCATTATAATATGTACTATTGTCTTTCATCATCCGAGTAAAGTAGGAAAACAACTTATTCTACCTTAAAGCAGGAGTCACAGAGTCCTAGTTCATACCAATCAAAGTGCAACACAAAATAAACATGATGTAAAGTTTAACCAGGAACAACTATATCCATATCTTGGAATAACAATTGAGTTTAAAGAAAGGTAAATTAGTTCTTTCATTGATATTAGAAATAGTCTCTCAATCCTTTGAGAGACAATGGAGTTCCTTCTGCCAATCTTCATTATCATTGCTTTGGGGTTCCTCCTTGTCCTCATCTTCATGTTCCTTCTTCTTGGCATTCTTCCTCAATCTACAATTGCTCGTGGCCACACCAAAGACAATCTTCTTCACAATGCTACCCATTAACCTATAAAGAGAAGAGATAACAATATTAAATTGCTCTTTGGTAATAGTAAGAGTGATAGAGTTCTCCATAGTAGCCACTCTTTCCTGAAGATCCTTGATTTGATCCTTAGTGTTGTTATCTTTTTTGGACTCCAAGACAGGAGATGGTGATTTATTTTTCATACTAGCTTCATCAGGATAAATAGGGGTGTTACACGTAGGGGATTTATTTTTAATATATATGTTATATATATGTATATTAAAAAATTAAATAATAATATTATTAAAATTTTTATATATAAATTTGTTATTTTAAATGATCTTTTTTAGTTTAATGTGTAAGCTGTACATATTCCTTGATTGTATATCTTACAAAGTTATTTTAAATAATCGTTGTTAGTTTAATGTGTAAGTTGTACATATTCCTTAATTTTCTTACTTATCAACAATGGTACACTTTCAAACAGAATCTGCAACGGTAACTAGTTCATGTATGCCATGCAATGCATCCAACCATATATATTAGGATTAGGGAGCACCAAGAAAGGGGGGGGGGGGGGGGGGGTGGTGAATCGATGCAACAATATTCTTTACCCTTTTAAACAGAAACCACAACTTAATTATACTGAAGGTAAATGCAAGTAAAACAAACAAAACACATAACATAAACATTACAACACCATCATTTATTTTTGAGGAAAACCCGATAAAGGGAAAACCCCGGTGGGGATGATACCCACAAATATCTCACTACTGCAGTAATAATAGTCCGGTTAAAGGCATAAGTACAAAAGAGGGGAATGCACTTGCATTCAGGCTTACAACCTAGATCTCACTGCTCAATAATACAACCAAATACATCAAGGCTTATAGCCAATTACATAAAGAAGTGGACTTATAGTCCTATACCAAACTGATTATTAGCATCAATAATGCCTAGATACAATTCCAATGAAGCTCCGAACATAGATCTACACATCAACATAGTCTCTGCTTACTGCCTTGCCACAATACCCTAATCCTTATGATCATCAATTACTCCACTATCCTTCGCAATCAAAACTCGATCTTAAATATAAGATTATAACCTCAAAACATAAACTTTGTCGACCCAAATAAGAGTAATGAAACATGTAGATGTATTCATGTCAAAACAAGATCAAAACATAAAATTAATCCTTGCTAACCGAATCAAGTAGACTTTGATGTTGGCTCTATCAAGTCTACTCTCTCATCCACAATCATTAGACCGATAAACAAAAATGATTTACTAGGTCTACTGATTCAATCTCTCCGAACTGTCATGTTCTTCCAGAAACTATCAACCTGATATTCCATAGTGAATATCTCATGCATCCAATGACTTTAAGATTGACGATTACCAGATTAGACATAATAGTGTGTTTACATTCATACCTTATAATCATGTGCACTAACACTCAAAATTCTGTCCAAACAAAACTGATCTATCTGAATGGTCACTGTCCTACTTCCGATACTTGGACAAATATAGGTCACAAATCCTTTGGTAAACTGTCTTATCTACATCATGACCAAAAGTAATGATAATATTTGCTATCAATGACAACATACTATACATTAAGAATTAACTCTTGCCAACACCATATCCAATGATATGACTAGATAGCTGGTGTCCAAAAAATCAATTGCAAGAAATGAAAGAAAATAATGGCAAAAATGTGGATATTGCAAGAGTCGTACACGTCCTTAGATAAATATGAACCACTCATTTAAAAAATCACCTCATCCTTCTCATGTAAAAACACCTTCGGCGTAATTTAAGAAGCTTCTCGTTTCAATAATTTTCCCGACTCGATTGTCTCAACTTTCCACGAGATTCCGTTTCATTTAAGTTGCCTTATCAACACGACTTCCTGTCACGACTCAAAAATGTATAGCTAGGTTTACGTACACCGACGAATACCACGTCATAGGCAGCATCCTTACGCAAATTATCATATCCACAAAATAAACAAGGCGCGTCGAAATACTTTCCCAAAATGAAAGCCATCCAGGCAGGCATGTCACCACAAATTTCAATACTCTGAAAGAAGAAAACCAGTATGGAGATATCTGTACGTGTAATTCACATACTCATAAAAAACAGAAAACTTGAGGGCTAAAATGTTTTCGAAAACATAGATTAGTTCCTCATACACGCCATTGTTGCAAGAACCGTATTCATGATTTGCCATGGTTGATCAGTCTTACATGAAATTTGAATGAACTAATTAGCAATTGGCTTATTAGAGCTTTACATGGACTGCACAGGCCAAATACAAATCTACAGACATTTTTACAATAGAAACTGATAAAATCAGGACTGCATATAGAACCGGTTGCTGCTTGTATTCCTAATGATCGGCTAAGAAAAACAGGAGATGGAAAACCCGCGCCGATGATGGGGTTTAGCTGAATTATACCCATCTGCTTGAAATTTCTCACGATCTTGTGTCACATCACGCCTTCCAGATTTACTACCGTCTTTCTCCTGCCCAAGTAATCTCACAAAGCTTGTGGAATGCTTTCCACTCGACCCACTCCATGATTGAGTCCGCCTGTATTTCTCGTGGCTCTTGTCCTTAACAACAGCTTTGTAAATGTAAGGTATAAGGCCTTCCATTGAACTTGATAAATCAAACTAAACACTGATTATTGCAAGAGCAAATGAATTGGAAAAGCGAAATATTGTATGCAAACAATGAAGATGAGATTGGATATAAGGCCCCGTATAAATAAGGGCAGTTTGAGAGGATTAGAAGGAGAAGTGGAAGGCGGCACGTAATTTCCACGTGGATTATCGTTATCTGTGGGCTGCTAAGAAAATATAATTCTCGCTCCCACATGCCTAAATGGCTGAAGTCAAAGTGTATCAGTTAAATTCGATTCTAGTTCCAAACAGCTACCATTTCTGATCTCTGGGTTATTTAATTTGGTCTTGGTGGTTGTTTTTAGCTAATTAAGATGGTTCAATTTTTGATTTGTCTGTTGCACACTGTTTAAAAATTATATAAACCCTCCCTGAAAAGAATCGAACTCAACATTGTTGAATTGAACTAACGATTTCTCTTTATTAGAAAACACTACTAGGCTAATAACTTAAGTAATATTTTCCATTCTGTACAGCTGGGCGGGTAAGAAAATGGAAAGTTCTAGTCAGATACGAACCCACATGTGATTATTGACTTTGAAACATGATGAAATCTGACTCAATCCTGGTTTATCAGGATCTTTGGACAGAAAGATACCATCCACCGACCTCCAGACAGGAATTCTCAAATTAAAGCATTGTTTATTTATTAGTTTGACAAGTGATTGGAATGAACATCCATGCTTCAAGGCTGACTGCCCTTTCATTCTATAATTAAAAGTCAAACACAATATACACTTCACCAACTATGCGAACTTATCGTATGGAATTGCTATCAGTGTTTCTTCTTAGGTTTTACCAAATTTATTCCCATCCTTCAATATATGCTTATTTATTGGCATGTGCTTTACATTGTCTGTCATATCAGTGCTCTAAATTCCAATGGTTTATTAAAAAAAATCACTTGGGAAAAAACTCAACTAGCTTGCAATTTTCTTAATACCTGCTCAATGCCCATGCAACAAGTGAATGAATGGTGTAATAATTGGTATTCTAAGAGTTATTTAGGGCACATGAATGCAAACCATCATTTAATTAATGAGGTTATAATAGAATAATGCATTGAGATTGCAAATATTATACCATTATTTTTTTGAAATTGATTAAGATGGTTAGGGTATTTCTTGTTTCTAATGTGAGGTTGCTTGTTATAAATTATATTTATTATCTTAATTTGATGTTTTAATATCGAATTATGATAAGGTGTAATCTAATTAATTATCTATAAAGATGACTTCTATTTGTAGATTTCATTGGAGATGTAAAATTAGACCTTGATTATGGCTATTAGTCTCTACAATCTAAAAATGAGTATCTACAAATACTATTAGAATTTGTTGTGAAAGTGTTTCATCTTAGTAATATCATTTGAATCAATTCAATAATTTGAACAAGATCATAGATAGTCAAGAAGTTTCCATTCAATTATTCATTGCATTGTTTTTGATGTAATAATAATGCAATACATACTTAAATGAAATTTAAAACATGATTTGATTGAGTCTCAAATGTGAATTTGGATTTTTCTTGTTTATTAAAAAAGATATAATACTTTCATATATGAATGCAAAAATATTGGTCAATAAAAAACTAGAAATATTTAATTTAACATATTTGTGACACTTAAATATATAAAAACAATTTTTTAAAAAAAATTATATTTTTTTATTTACAAAATTAGCACGTTAATTACTCAAAATATGATTTGGTCAACTCCCAAAAGTGAATTAGGATTTTGCAATTTTGAACTTTTGAACATTTGTTCTCAAGTTAACAAGTAATTGAGCTCTTTAGTTGCATAGGATTTGGATTGGGCCAATAATTTTATTTGGTTTTGTAAGATTTGGATCAAATATACAATAGTAGATATAATCCAAGTTCAAATATGTAATTATGAATTGTCAATTGTGAATTGGTCGACTGGTGAAGTTCAATGGTTCTCATTGAGCCCACTAGGGTTCAAATCTCGTAAAGACATCTGATAAGGGATGAGGCCGGGATCGTGCCCCGGGCGAATTTGGCGGAATGGAAACCCCTCAGTCCTTGGCTCTCAGCCAAAGAGAACGAACTATTCTCAAAAAAATAAAAAATAAAATTATGGATTGAACATTTGTTAAAGAATGGGAAATTGTAGATAAAATCTAGATCCTTGGGATATGTGAATTCACATGCATCAATCAAGGATTAAGTTAATCAAAGAAGTTTATGTAAAAATCTTGTAATCTATATTTATTTTATATTTTAAATAATTATAATATTATTATTTATCTTTATTTATATTGGTCCACACTGAAAACCTAAGTACAAAATTCACTTTTTTATTTTTTAAAATTACACAATTTAATACATTATACAAAATGTCAAACTATATTAAATTCTTGGATGACAAGTCCACTATTGCATATATATCATAGATTTGACATATACAATAGTGGACATGTCATGTCCAATTTTAATAGACTAAGCTTTATTCTATATTCTATTAAAAGTGTATTATTTTTTTGGTAGATTTTTAAGAGTGTATTATTGAAATCCTCAACTTTTTAATAACAATATATATTTATATTTATATATTTTAGCTTAATGTCTTTTTATATTTAATATTTTCATTAATAGATATAAAATAGGAAATATTTTTCATAACAAGTCAAATAGTGATATTGCTTTCAGATGTAGTTTTTGAGTCAAATTCTTTGACCTATGTTTTATGAGTAGTAATGGAAGAAACTGCTACTTCTTTACAACAATTGTCAAGGGAAATAAAATTATAGCATTGCATCAATAGAGAACAACGGAGCAGGGCATCCAAATCAGAAGGTTTGACAATTTTTACCGAAAACAAAAAACCTAATGTTTGTTGGAAGTGGTGATAGTTCTGAGAGGAGGGGGGGTGAATCAAGACTATACAACATTTGAACAAGTGCAGTATAAATCTTGATTTTAATTCATTGAACAATAAGAATTTGGAAATCAATAAACCAGAATGCTAAACAACAATGCACAAGATAACACTGGATTTTTGCTGAGTGGGAAACCCTCAAAACCTTACGGTTTTATCACAGGGAGAAAAACCACTCCTATCTAAACCTGTACTTTTATTTTTGAAATCTTTTCATACATTAGCAGCTCCTACTACTTTTCTTAGCACATAGCTTTTTACTATTTTAAACAACTTAGAATCACACAGTTTGTATATGTAACTGTATGCACTGAATTAACATACAAACTACATATAAAACTGCATATAATAGTAACTTTCAATACAACTTTTCTCACATAATAATATTTTTCCTTTTTTCACACTTGCTTTTACAAAAATATCTTCCTCTTTTTAAAGCATAGGAAGTTTACAATTTTCAAAGAATAATCTAGTTCCAAACTAGTATGACCAACTGAAATTCATAACTAAAAACCACATTTAAAAATTCAACTGATAATGCTCAACTAAAAAATAGTTGTTCACATCACAAGTTGAATTCAAATGCATTTAACGGCTGGTATGAAAAATAGTTCTTCAAAACAGTTGAATATCAAAAACATTTTCAAACTGTTCAATAAAAATGAACACATAATTTTTACTCATGCCCATATTCTGAAAAACCTGTTCGAACTGTACCCATAACTGAAAACCGAATAACTAACTGAGAAACAGAAAACTACATATAACGTAGTTTATCTAAACCCCAAATGAACTGAAACTGCAAACCCTTATCAGCAGTTAAATCAACTTCATGCCATAGAGAGATCTTTCCATATATGCCATCATAATATGACCATATTGTCATTATTGAAACCCTTTTGCACTGAACTGAAAAAGTATTTGATATTCAAACAGAGACGTCACATAACCATCTTTATTTCTTCCTTGTTAAGCAATGAACAAAAACAAGTAAACCAAAAACCTTTCATTCTTATTTGTTCATAGTATGCACTGAGATTTCAGGCTCAAGACCTTAAAAGAAAGCATACCTTTATTCGCCATCAAACTGAATGAGAATTCATACAATGATAAGTGACTGAGAACCCATCCACTACTTGTAAGTAACCATTAAGTGCTTGGAGATGCCAGACCATAGCAAACACAACATAAAAATGTATCAGCAATGAAACAATAAGCACAAATTTCACAGGTTAAAACAAAAACCTCATAAACATTCACTAGTTCGCAAATACCTTATGTATGCATGCAAAACTAGTATCAATTGAATCCTTGCATAAAGTGGAACAACATACTAAAAACCCACAATCACAGTTGCCACATAGAGCCATCAAACTCGCACTGAACCAGTCATGGCAGCGCCCTCAGTTAGGGCAAGATCAAGCAAAAATGATAACATAAGTTTGCATGAACGTAATAATCAAAAACTTTAACAATAATGAAACATGCTTCACGTCCACCACGGTAGAGAACACGTGGTTCAATTATTGCCAAGTGTTGACAACTAAGGTCAACTTAAAACTCAATCATAACTCCAATGCAACCCACGGTTTAGCCGCACAGTTCACGACATTCATAATTGCCAGCTGGAGTCCACCATGGCATCAAGGACAAACGTCAACAATGTTCCACATACTAAAAAAATATATGCTAGAATCTCTATATTGAGCTTGTACCCCTGATCCATAAAACCTTAATCTCATTATCCATTTATTTCAAAACATAGCTTAGTTACTCATACACACGAATTACCATAGTTTATCAGCTTTACATGAATGAGCTTAACAACTGGTTTATTAGATCTTGCATGGAATTGACAGGCCAAACACAAATATATGAAACTTTATGAATAAAGAATGTTACATATCGTTCCATAAAACATATGAAACTCCCTTAAAAAAATTAACGCCAAATTGTTGAGCTAATTTCTCTTGATTTAAAAGAAAAATACTTACCCTAAGTAATAATTTCCATCCTGTACAGCAAGGCGGGTTATAAAATGGCAAGTTCTAGCTTGATACGAAACCACGTGTGATTATTGTCTTTGAAACATGGTGAGATGTGGACTCAATCCTGGTTTATCAAATCTTGGGACGGAAAGATACCGTCCACCAACCTTAGGACAGACATTTCTAAATTAAAGCTTTGTTTATTTATTAGTTTGGCAAGTGATTGGAATAAACATCTATTTTTCAAGGCTAACTACTATGGTATTGCTCTTTCATTCTATAATTTAAATTAAAACACATGATACACTTCACCAAATACTGCAGACTTAGCTGCAAAAGATGCGTCCATATGAGATTGCTATTAATGTTTCTTTATAGTTTTTCCTCAAAATTGCTTAAAACATTGTTTATTATACATTTATTTTATACACGTGCTTTGCATCTGTCGGTTATATCAGATCTTCAAATTCTGATGGCTTATAAAAACATCACGTTTGGGAGACAAAGTCAAAAACCTTACACATTTTTTAATACCTGCCCATACGACAATGACCGGAATGCTGTAACAACTGATATTCTAGGGGCTGTCTAGGGAAAATGAATGCAAATCAACATTCAAATAATGAGATTATTTTAGAATAGGGAATTCAGATTCTAATATTATACAAAAATGGTTAGCGTTATTTTTTAATTATAAAAAAATGATAAAGATAGTTAGGATATTTAATTTTGTTTATGATGTGTTATAAATTATGTCTGATATTTTAATTATGTCTTTTAATATCAAATTTGTGATTGAAATATTATGATAGATTGTAATCTGATTTATTATCTATTTTGATTCAATATTATAATTATAAAACTGACTTTCTTATGTGTGGCTTTAATCTTAGATATGAAAATGGTCATCTATTGTAGCCTTAGGTTTGTGCACTATTGAATGCTATAAATCTATTTGTTTCTACAATCTAAAAATGGACTATCTACATATATTATTCAAGTTTTCTATGAAAGGAGTTTTACCTTATTAAAATCACTTGGATCAACTTAATACTTTGAACAAGGTCATAGATAGTAAGAAGTCACCATGCAAGATATCTAACCAATTGTCAATGATGTTGATGTTGTTTCTAGTTGAGATTTTTTTTAATGTAATGATGAAGTAATATATATTTGGATGAAACTCAAGCAATGATTTGGTGGACTCCCAAAAATGAATTAGGATTTTCTCTTTTTAACACAATACTTGAATGTGCAACTTTTGAGCACTTCACACTCAAATTACTAAGTAATTAAGCTCTCTAATTGCAAGAGATTTGGATTGGACCCATAATTTATTTGATTTTGCAATATTGGGGTAAAATGTATAATTGTAGATTTAATCTAGGTTCAAAATTCTAACTATGGATTCAACATAGGCCAATGAATGAGACATTTGAAGATAGAATCTAGATCCTTACGATATGCGAAGTCATGTTGTAGTTGATAGTATGAAGGGGTGCCCTACTTTTTATTTGAATGCAATGCATAAATCAATATTTCTTATAAAATTATATTGCTACCAATTATAGCAAGAAAACATAAATTATCTGAAAGGAAATGCCTCTTGGACATTGATCTGAAAGGAAATCCCTTCACTTGGTCCAACAATTGGAAGAGCTCCCACCTCATCCAAGTGCAGCTAGACCGGGTCCTAGCCACCTCTTCTTGGGACCTGTGCTTGACCTCCACTTTGTCCTCCCTCCCCAAAACTACCTCGGATCATAACCCCCTCCTCCTTTGTTGGCTGGACTCCCCTAGGATTGGTTCGCCCCCCTTTAGATTTGAGATTATGTGGTGCTCCCACCCCTCTTTTAGGGACCAAGTGAAATCCTAGTGGGACACTCCTATCAAAGGCACTGCCATGTTCAGGATTGCCCAGAAATTGGAAATCTTTAGAAGAGAGGTTAAGGGCACATAACTTTGGTGACTTCTATAAGGAGAAGAAGGAGCTTACGAGGACCTTGGAATCCCTCCAAGCCCAGCTGGTTGCTGGGAATATCCAACCCCAGCTGCAAATGGAAGAAGAAAATGCTAGGCACAAGTGGCAGGAAGCTCTGAGAAGAGAGGAAATCTATTGGAAGCAACGATCCAGAATCCAGTGGCTCACTGAAGGAGACAGAAATACAACCTTCTTCCATAGATTTGCTTGCAATCATAAAATAAGAAACACCATTAATGCAATTAGGGATGAGAGAGGGAATGCAATTATTGAGAAGGACAAAATCAACCAAGTTGTGGCCAACTACTTTAAGGGACTGTACTCAAATGCTGGACATAAGTGCCCGATCAATGTACAAAATCAACTCCTAAAACACATCCAATGTGCTGTTACTCATAGTGATAATGTTCATCTCACTGAATGTATTTCTGATGAGGAGGTCAAGGCAACTATCTTTGCTATGGGTGCCTATAACACTCTGGGACATGATTGTTTCCCCCCGGCCTTCTTTCAAGAGTATTGGGATATTGTTGGTTTAGAAGTTACCCGTGCTGCCAGAGACTTCTTCAGAATGGGGCGACTACTAAAGCAACATAACAAGACCTATATTGTGTTGGTCCCTAAGAATGACAACCCTACCTCGATGTTGGACTACAGGCCTATTAGTCTTTGTAACACATTCTATAAGATCCTCACTAAGATCCTTATCAACATAATGAAGCCCCTCCTGGACAAACTGATCAGTCCTACTCAGAAAGATTTTGTTCCAGGAAGGAAGATCATGGATGCGGCCATATCCACTCATGAAATCATCCACTCCATGGATAGGAGCAAAGCACCAGGTATGACCTTCAAACTTGATATCTCTAAGGCTTATGATAAGGTGAATTGGTTGTTCCTCCAAAAAATCCTTAGTAGGATGGGCTTTAATGAGAAGGTTACTCACATTATTCAAGAATGTATGCAAACTGTTAGCTTCTCTGTTATAGTCAATGGCTCCCTCGATGGTTTCTTTTAACCTGACATAGGGCTTAGGCAGGGTGACCCTCTCTCCCCCTATTTATTTATTATGGTGGCTGAGGTCCTCAACATGAATCTGACTATGCTCTCTTCCATAGGAAGAATAAAAGGAATCAAACCTGCTTCCACTCTGCAACAAGCTATTCTGGAGCAATTTGTGGATGATACTTTTCTCTTTGGGTACTCATCGGTGATTGAAGCTAGACAGTGGAAGCACCTTTTGGAGAATTATGCCATGGCCTCTGGACAATGCATTAACTATCAAAAAATTAGACTTTTCTTCTTCAACACCCCCAATGAGATCCAAACCAAAGTGCTTCAAATATTGGGCTATCAATCAACTTCACTCCCCTCTACCTACTTAGGTCTCCCACTCACTGTCAAAGAGGTCTCCCAAGAATTCTAGAATTTCATACTGCAAAGAACTCAGAAAAAGCTTGCTGGATGGAAAGGAAAGATTCTGAGCAATGCTGGTAAACTTCAGTTGGTGGCTTCTACTCTCCAGGGGATTCCGGTCTACTTTCTATCCCTCTTCAAGATCAAAAGAAACATGGCAGATAGGCTGGAAAAGATACAAAGAACTTTTCTGTGGGTAGGCTCAGAATAGAAAAAGAGGATGTCCCTGGTCAATTTGGAAATGGTTTGTCTTCCTAAACGTCTAGGCGGTCTGGGTCTTAGGTGAATTGGGTTGCTGAACATGGCCCTCATCATGAAAGTGGCTTGAAAGCTCATTGAAAGGAAAGTGGATTGGTGCAAGATTATGGAAGCTAAGTACCTTCAAGGGCACCCTTATGGGATGATGTACTAGAATAATGACCTTCCCAATGGCTCCAAACTCTGGGAAAACATCTGCAAATGCAAAACCATGCTATCTAAGGGAGTTTTCTGGCAACTCGGGGATGGGAGATCCATTCGATTCTAGAATGACTCTTGGATTCAGAATTGCTCTACCCTAGGTGGTAGGTTTAGCCCCCTCATGAACTACCTTAGGCCTATCCTTGGTAATAGAACATCCAACTACATATCTGAAGGGAGATGGAAAGATATAGCTCTGCTGGTCAGGGATAGACCAGAATTAGAACACTTGGATAATGAGCTTATGGAAATATTGGGGAATGTCAGAATTCCTAGAATTGTTGGCCAGGACTCCATCATTTGGGTCCCCACCCAAGCGAGAACCTTCTTGGTCAAGACTTCTTATAACCTTCTTTTGAAGGAAGAGAATAATTTGGGAGATTTAATGAAGGTGTGGATTCCACACTTTACTTCGAAGATCAATTTCTTCTGACCTGGATGCTTATGCATGGTAAAGTCTTAACCCATGAGAACCTCATAAGAAGAGGATTCTCCTTGGCCAGCAGATGTGTCCTCTGTAAAAAGGAGGAGGAAATAGTGAACCACCTATTCATACACTGCGAATACTCTACTAGCATTTGGCAGGAAGTTATTGGAAAATTGGGGGTCCGTTGGGTCCAGGGTGATGAGGTCCACCAGTTCACTTGCTGGCGATCCCCCTCTAATCACCCTCTCCTCCAGCTCTTATGGTGGCTCCTGCCCTCGCACATCTGCTGGACTATCTGGAAAGAAAGGAACAACATGATCTTTAGGGAGATAGATTCCCCGCCTGAGGCCTATCTCTATCTTGACACCATGCTCCTATGTGAGAATGTTGGATCGGCTAAGTGGAAACTCCCCTCAGCATCCCCCTCTTCCTGGGAGATCAAAACAGCTAATAATTGGAACTTGTTGACCAACTTCACTAAGTTTGACAACTCCAGGTTGATAGCTTGGAATGCTACTCGATGGCTTGCCCCGCCCATTGGCTGGACCAAATTAAACTTTGATGGTGCAGTGAATAATCTCACCCAGGGTGGGGGTGGTGTGCTAAGAGACCACAATGGTACTTGTCTTTTGGCTTATGCTGGGCCACTTAAAAATAGTACCGTCAATCAACCTGAAGGCATGACTGTTCTACGGGGCATCAAATTTGCCATCTCCATGAATATCAGGTTGCTGATGATTGAGGGGGACTCCAAAGTGATTGTGGAGGCTATCAAAAGGAGGTTGAATGCAGGGTGGCGGGTGAACACCATAATAGTGGAAGTCCGAGAGCTTCTCAACAACCTCCAAAGCATGAGTATTTCCCATATATAAAGGAAAGGTAATGTGGTGGCAGATTCTATGGCAACCATTGGGCTTAAGGAACCTAGGATGGATAAATGGGAGGAGGTCAGTGAGCTACCAAAGGAGACCCATCAACTAATTGGATGGGAAAAATGCAACATCTACAATGTTTAAAATGTGCCAAGATGTCACCAATATCGCTGATGGCCCCACTTTGATCACGTGTCAGCTTAACTTGATGATTACTGAGGTTATGAATATGTATGCGCAAAACCTTATAAAGGTTCATAGTTTCCTTTTGCATGAGTATGCGTGGAAGGATAGCTACCATCAACAGGTAATTTTGATTACCAAGGACACTAAGGGAAAATATGGCTTGATTTCTAATTATTACGCCTGGAGATCTGCTAGATTTTGCCGTACGAAGCTTGACTACCCAAAAACCACCCAAGGCCTACCTTTTATGTACAATTTCCTCATAAGATGATTATCTCAAAAAGACCTATTTTATGCTCTGGTTTACAAATCTTAGCCCTGCAATTCTCAGAAGAATTTTGTGCTGGATACTAAGATGGTTGATATGGGTGGCAAAACCTTGCGCATAGAGCTGGATAAAATTGATGAGGAATTCACCTCTGACCCTCTGGTGACCCACTACTGCAAAGATAGTGGCATATGGGGTTTCATGGAGAGAATGAAGGGAGGCCATGATGAGCAAATATCCAAGCAATTTGTTTCCTTCTGGAGCAACAGGAAGGTGTTGGTTGGGGGTATTCACTTCCAAATAAATGAGGAGGTCATTGCTAAAGTGATAGGTCTGTCTATGGAAGGAAGATAGTATAAGAAAACCAGTAGGACACCGGACCTTACCAGTCTTAACCAGTTCTTCAGGCCAGGGGAGAAGCTTGTGAAGAAGTCCAGAGATTTCAATCATGAGCAGCTCCCTGAGTTTTGGCCCAAGGTGTGTCACATTGTTATGAAATACTTCACCCTTGAGGGTAAATTTACTGTGTCTTATTATTATCATATGTCATTCCTCAACCATATCAGGAATAGGGACCTCATTTCCATCCCGTTCTACCTCCTCCACTCTATGGAGACTAACATCTTGGATATAAGAGAGAATAAGAACCCTGAGAAGCCGATCCCCATCCTCTACCAGGGCCTCTTGCTTTGTCTGTACAACTTCCATAAAGCCATTTTCCCTCCGCCCCAACCCCCCTTATTATTAAGGACGTCACCCAAGATGTTTCTCCTTCGAGAACCAATAACCCCTCTCAGTCCCCCTCCCAGTCTATCCAGGAGATCTGGGAAACTGACCTTGTCCCGAAAGATGGTAAAGGCCGCAAGAGATGTGTGAGGAACCCCTTTAAAAGGGCAGAGGATTTAGAGGAATCCCATGTCTCTGAATCCATGGAAGCTAAGGATAAGATGATGGCTGATAACACCCTGAAACTAAGAGGAAGCCCAAAAAATAGAGGAATTCAGGAAGCCAGGTCGAGTTGGAAGTGGATTTGGGGGGTACTGTCTGATGTTCTAACAGAATTTCCAAGGAGAAATGCAAAAGAAGAATCAGGGAAATGACTTCTGAGGAGAAGTCCCATTTGGAGGATGGCACCTATACCTCAACTAGTTCAATTGAGGGCTCCTCTGCTGAAAAATTGAGCTCACACAGGTCTGGAAGCGCTCCCCCCATGAGCCCCTTGCCAGTGATGGATGATATGCCTCGCAACAATACCCCGCCCCTTCCCTCTGCCCACGCCCAGCAGACCAAATCCCCTCGTGCTGAGCACACTTCTGTGGCGTTGGATGGGAATGATAGGTTTAAGGGCTCCCTCAAACAGAAGTTCATTGAGCTTGATAATGAGATCCTCAACCTCAAGAAGGACATGAGAGAAATCAAAGCCCACATCACTGATGCAAACAAGTTTTCCCTTAAATTCATGCATGCGTTGTTAGTGACCCTGTGCAACGTGCATGAGAAGTTGGCTAGCGGTAGATTGGAAGTAGACGAAGATAACATAGACCTCTTCCTATTTCTACAAGAAGAGTGGGCCGTGACCCTGATGTCCAAACGTCTGGGCAGGAGATCCTAGCTGCTGCTGCCATGAGGTTTTTGTTTTGGTTCAGGCCTATTGGCCCCAGGTCCTATATTTTGCTTTCCTATTTTAGGGTTAAGTTGTTTAGACTCTTATTTATCCCTGTGTGGCATGCTACTATTAATATGTTTTTTACTTTTTGGTTAAGATACTCTAGTTCGTTATTTTTGAAAAGAACCGTTAAGTTTGTTTTTAATAGGGGCAGACTAGACACTTTATTTTTTGCTGACTTCTTGCTGATTACTCGCTGTGTGACTAGTGCTATTAATATGCTATTAATGTGCTTCTAGTCTCTCTGTACCATGGGCCAACACCCTCTTGTTGCTTCTTTTATCAAAAAACATAAATTATTTGATGATATAAATGATTTGTGATATTTCTAATGCACATTAAGTTTCTATTTTAAAATTTACAAAATAATTTATTTCATGTTTTAAATATTAGTTCATGGCTTATGTTCTATATATTTGTTAGGATATTGTCTTACACTTTAAAGTATTTATTGATATGTACTATCCTCTCATAAAAGACAACATTAACTAGAAATATAATATATTCACAATTATTTAGACATAGATTAATAAATTTGGTATCTACATAACAACATTTTATAGTTTTATTTTGTTGTGTATTTTATTTATTCTTAATTTTTAAATAGTTTCTTATTAATTTAAACATTCTTTTATGTATTATATAATCCTTTCATATAAATTATTATTACTTATTGAAAGAAGAAGATTGAAGGGTGATCTAACTTTTTAATTTTTTCACCTTTACTATTTTTCCACGTGAGTCTAATAAATATTTTTATTTTTTATTTTTTGTGTGACCCTTCTCTCTATTAGTAGGTGGTGCTTGACCCCCTCTTGCTCCCATCCACCTCAATAGAGCTCCCTCTCTAGCGAGGAGTTATTTGTGTAAGTTTAAGTCAGTAATAAGAATAAAATCATTTAATCTTCGCAAAGTAAGAGTTATATGAAAAGAGTATTTTGAAATAAAAAAAATCTACAAAATAAAATGATTACATATATTTTATTATTATTTAAAGAAAATAATTACAATATCCATATACTTCCTCTTTACACTTTGTTGACATTAAATAGATTATATTTTTCATTTTTAAAAGATATTTTTAAAAAATAAAAAATGTGGGCTACAACATAAAGAAAACATAGATTAGTTACTCATATATGCCACTGATGCAGGAAGCTTATTCATGAATTGCCATAGTTGATCAACTTTACATGATTGAGCTTAGCAATTTGCTTCACATGAGCTTTGCAGGTGAAATACAAATCTATAGACATTTTTACAATAGAAACTAATAAAATCAGGACAGCACAACGAACTGCCGCCTGTATTCGCAATGATGGCTAAGAAAAACAGGAGATGGACAACCTGAAATCTAGATTGTTGAATTACTCTGTCGATTTCTCTTGATTTAAAAAAAAAACTACTTTCCTTGAGTAATATTTTCCATCCTGGGCAGTTTAAAAAATAATGAGTTCTAGTCTGATACGAAACCACATGTGATAATTGTGCTTGGAAACATGGTGAGATCTGACTCAATCCTGGTTTATCAAAATCTTGGGACAGAAAGATGACTGCATCCACCTACCTTTCAGACATGCATTCTTAAATTAAAGCTTTGTTTATTCATTAGTTTGGCAAGTGATTGTAATATCAAACATCCATTTTTCAAGGCTAGCTATGCGCTATAGCCCTTCCATTCTATATTTTAAATTTAAAAACACTAAACACTTCACCAAATACTGCGGGCTTAGCTTGAAAAGATGCTTCTATGTCGAATTGCTATTAATGTTTCTTTTTCTTTATATTTTCTCTCAAATTTTCTCAGAACATATTTCTATACAATGTGTTTTACACACACGTGCTTTGCATTTGTCGGTTATATCAGAGCTTCAAACTAGGATGGCTTAAAACATCACGTTTGGGACAAAAATTCAATAAGCTTGCAGATTTTGTAATATCTGCCCATATACAATAGTGACTAGAATGGTGTAACTGATATTCGAGGAGTTGTCTAGGGAAAATGAAAGAAATCCAGCATTTAAATTATGAATTGAGATTGTAATATCATATAAATATGAAATTTATAAAGATGGTTAGGGTAATTGGTCTTTGTTTGTGTTGCAAGTATGTTTGTCATTAATTGTATTCTATATTTTAATTTGACTTTCTAATATCAAATTTGCAATTGAGAAATCAAGATAGATTGTAATCTGACCCATCATCTATTTTGATTGTATCTTACATATGTAAAAATGTCTTAAAATTAATGAATCAAAAGCATACTAGGAGTATATGAGGATGAGCCTCAGTGACCCATGGGCTAGGGAATGAAGAACTCCCAACCTCAGTATTACATTAAACACCCTACAAAATTGCAAAAGATATATCAAACACATTATTAATTCAAGTTTTAATAGTTAGTTTAAATGCACTTCAATGTGTCTAGATCAAAGTGCATACCGTGAACGAGGTACTGACATCTTGAGGTGTCAAGGTAAGATGAGGATGACCCCTAGATGACATAGTGTCAACCCTCCCCTATTTAAAAAAAATCCACATGTTATAGTTCATATGTGTATATATATGGAATTTAATATTGCACTGTAAGTTATAAATAAATTTACCTCTATAGTTTGATCATCGTTTGCATAGAGAAGATCAACATATGATGAGATGCCATCATAATTTCCACCATGTGCATCATCTTCAGCATCATCATATCCACAATGGGCAACATCAGCTCCATCAGGATCACTCTAGGGACCCATACATATATCCCCGTAGCTCATGCAAATATGTGCTATGCTAGGAGCAACCCTCACCTGGATCAACTACTCTAACGGATTTTATGAAAGGGCACTTAATGAACTAAGAGAAGAGTCCAATGCTCGATGATGGACGGGTGCAGGAACAATTGGAGTAAGAAGAGGAATAAGGGGATCATTAAAAACATGATTTCTAACTCTATTACTCAATTTGGCCCCCGACCTATCTTGTGGCATACCTCAACCAACCCCTTGGAATGCTGTCATGTCAAAGTAATTGGTTTTTCTACCCAATTCAAATTCAGCTCATAATTTTTTTAGAAAATGCATGGGCACCTCATGATTAGCGTGTAGTGGATGGTCAGATACCATCCATCACCACTCCCAAAAATGCACAGCTATTTGTGGGCCTTGACACAATCTAATATATATGTGTGGCTTCTTGCTAGTTATCTCCTAATTTGTTTTAGGGTTCACAAAATAATAGTTCAAATAATTTTTTGTAATTTTTAGATCATTGACCTCTTTATAAGAGAGGTTGCTAGCATAATACAAGCACACATGGAATCCCTCCATGTGTGAAAACTATCCAACTTAGAGTCTAATGCCTGTACAAAATCTACAATGCCTTGTATGCTATCTGCAAGGCATAGTAGATGGGGAGGTGGAAGGGGATCATGTCTAATTATATTAATGTCTTCCATAATGGCAGCCACATTTCTCCTCATGTTTTCTCTCAACTCCTGGGGAGTAGGTGGAGGTGGAGGTGGAGCTAGGGCTAGAGATGGAGGGAGTAGAGGTGGTGGTGCTTGCTAACCTAAGAGCTCATCTATGCTAAAATCATCCATGAATATAATTTGCATATAGATACGAAAATGAAAATTTACAATTACTATTTTAAATTATCATTTTACCTTACAAATAAAAACTTATAATTAAATACAACATTTAGAAATATAAATTTAAACATGCACACTTTTACGCAACTAAAATAAGGATTGAAATAAATCATATCACTCTCAAAATGCCTAGGAGAGAGAGAGAGAGAGAGAGAGAGAGAGAGAGAGAGAGAGAGAGAGAGAGATTTAAACATCTAAACATCTAACTAGACGCATATGTATATAGTTCATTTAAAAATATAACTAGGTCCTATTAAGGGCATTATGTTGAATAATAGGTCCTCTTAAGGGTTATAATGTCATAATATATTAGGTACTAAGTGGTATAATATCATAATAGGTCATAATAAGGGGTCTTATGTCATCTTAAGGGGTATTATGTCATAATAGGTCCTACTAATGGTCTTATGTCATAATCAACTTCCTATTATGTCATAATACGTCCTGCTAAGGGTTCCTAAGGGGTTTTTTTGTCATAATAGGGGTTGTTAAGGAATCTTATGCCATAAAAGGTCCTACTAAGGGGTCCTAGGTGTCTTCAATGGTCCTAGGATGTAGTAAGGGGTCCCAGTATAACATTTTAACATCTAATTATACATGTATAATATTTATTAAATAAATGTTATACATGTATAGTTAGATGTTAAATAAATGTTATACATGTATAGTTAGATGTTAAAATGTTATACTGGGACCCCTTACTACATCCTAGGACCATTGAAGACACCTAGGACCCCTTAGTAGGACCTTTTATGGCATAAGATTCCTGGCGGATTATTCCTCTTCAAGTTAAACACTCTAGAGGATCTGGCCTCTGTTCTGTCGGGCTCATGGGTCTACGGTAAGCACTTTCTAGCTCTGGTGAAGTGGAAACCTGGGTTCAACCCTGCGACTGAGCTAAGCAGGATGGCACCAGTTTGGGTGCCCCTTCCAGGTCTATCGCTTGAATACTGGGATGAACAGGTATTTAGATGGATTAGAGACTCCTTTGGCACCTTTATTATGGTGGACCAGGTGACCCACTCTAAGTCCAGGTTGGTGTTTGTGAGATTCTATGTTAATGTTACTCTTAACAAAACCCTTCCCAACTTTGTAATCTTGAAATCTAAGTTGGGTAGATGGACCCAAGCTCTAGTTTATGAGAATGCCACTCTCTTCTGCTAGAAATGTGAGTCTAGGGGCCACACTAGTGAAGCATGAAAATCCTCTCTACATGGATCAAATCTCAAAAATAAGGATAAGGGCACCTTCGAGGACCCACCCATGAATGCGGGTGAAGAGATGAAAAAGACCAGTCCCCCCTGGAGGCTGAAGTGCTGGAAAACCCAGAGGTTGAAGAGGGGGAGATTGTTACCCAGTTGGTGAACAACGAGGTGCTCTCCGAGCCTAAGGATACAAAAAGCCCCTCTATGGCTATGACAAAGGAACCTTTGAATCCCCTGGTGATTACCCCGATGCCAAGTGTGGTCAGCACTGGTGAGTTGGAGTAGCCTTCCATTATGGTCTCCCTCACACTAAAGTCCCCTAAGGCTAATGCAAAGCTCCCTCGTCAACCAGAGGAGTGGAACTACCCCTCCTTACCTAGCTCTCTTGGTGAAGAGCGCTGTGGGGAGGATGATGGTGAATGGAAAACCCAAAAGAAGAAACCCAAATCCAAGAAAGCTGATGTGGGTATGGAAACACCCAGAGGTAGGCCATCAGAATGTGCTAGGAGATTAAGAGGGGATACAAGGGGTGTTGCGGTAGGTAGGAAACAAACCTTAGAAACAAGTTTTAAAAATAAGAAATGATTTATCTTTCTTGGAATGTTAGAGTACTCAAAACCCCCTCAAACAAAGTGCTATTAAACAATACATTTTTGCTCACAAGCTGGATATTATGCTTATCCAAGTGGTTAAGATGTCCTTCAATAATTTCACCTCCCTTGTTGGAAATCTCTGGCCAGGTGCTGAGTTTCTCTACTCTGAGGCCTTTAGTGCTTCAGGTGGCATTGCCACTCTATGGAACCCCAACACTATTGATGGAGAACCACTTGCCTTCTCTCCGAATTTCCTTGCTATTACCTTTAGAAAGAAACAACTGTTTGGCACTTGCTCAATATCTATGCTCCCAACACCCAGATTGACAGGATGTCTCTCTGGAAGGAAATTATCATCTGCATGGATCAGGACACTTTTGCTAAGTATATGGTTGTTGACAACTTTAACACCCCCCTCTATCACTCGAACAAATGCAGAGGTCTAATGGACTACTCTGATAGTATGGGGGACCTCGTAGACTTCATTTCTTCTTTTGGTCTCCTGGACATCGACTTGAAAGGAAATCCCTTTACTTGGTCCAACAACAGAAAAGGCTCCCATCTCATCCAAGTGCGTTGGACCGGGTTCTGGCCTCCTCCTCCTAGGACTTGTGCTTGACCTCCACTCTATCTTCCTCCCCAAAAATACCTCTAATCATAACCCTCTCCTCCTCTACTGGTCTGACTCTCCTAGGATTGGTCAGGCTCCCTTCAGATTTGAGATTATGCGGTGCTCCCACCCCTCATTCAGAGACCAAGTGAAATTATGGTGGGCCACCCCTATTAGGGGAATTTCCATGTTCAAGATTTCTCAAAAGTTGGAAATCATCAGAAGAGAGGTCAAAGGGTGGAGCAAACATAATTTTGGTGACTTCTTCAAGGAGAAAAAAGAGCTTACGGGGACTTTGGAATCCCTCCAAGCCCAGCTTACTGCTGGGAATATCAACCCCTAGCTTCAAATGGAGGAGGAAAAGACAAGACACAAGTGGCAGGAAGCCTTGAAAAGGGAAGAAATCTACCATGGAAATAGAGATCCAGGATCTAGTGGCTTACTAAAGGTGACTGGAACATTACCTTCTTTCATAGATCTGCTAGCAACCACAAGAGAAGAAATGCCATCAACACCATTAGGGAAGATAGGGGGAATGAAGTTACTGAGAAGGAAAAAATTTGTCATGTTGTGGCCAATCACTTCATGGAGTTATACTCTAATGCTGGACACATGTGCCCAGTCAACATCTAGGACCAGCTACTTGAACACATCCAATGTGCTGTTACTCACATTGACAATGATCGTATGGCAGGGTGTGTCTCTTATGAGGAAGTCAAAGCGGCTGTCTTTGCTATAGGTGCTTACAAAGTGCCAGGACCTGATGGTTTCCCCCTACCCTTCTTTCAAGAATATTGGGATATTGTTGTCCTCGAAGTTTCTCGTGCTGCCAGAGAATTCTTTAGAAGAAGGAGGATGCTGAAACATCATAACAAGAGCTATATTGTGTTGGTCCCTAAGAATGACAACCCTACCTCTATGCTGGACTTTAGACCTATTAGTCTATGAAACACATTCTATAAGATCCTCACTAAGATTTTGGTTAACAGACTGAAGCCCCTTTTGGACAAACTGATCAGCCCTACTTAGAAAGGTTTTGTGCCGGGAAGGCAAATCCTGGATGCTGCCATATCCACACATGAAATTATTCACTCCACGGATAGGAGCAAAGAACTAGGTATGGCATTTAAAATTGATATATCTAAGGCTTATGATAAAGTTAATTTGTCCTTTCTTCTAAAAATTATTAATAGAATGGGCCTCAATGATAAGGTTATTCACATTATCCAAGAATGTACACAAACTGTTAGTTTCTCTATGTTGGTTAATGGCTCCTTGGGGTCTTCTTTCAATCTGAAAAAGGACTTAGATAGGGAGCCCCCTCTCCCCCTATTTGTTCTTTATGGTGGCTAAAGTTCTTAGCAGGAATTTGACTGTTCTCTCTTCCATGGGAAAAATAAAAGGTGTCAGACTAGCTTCCACTCTGCAACAACTTGTCCTGGAACAATTTGTGGATGATACTTTCCTCTTTGGGTACTCTTCAGTGATTGAAGCTAAATAGTGGAAGAACTTGTTGGAGACTTATGCTATGGCCTTGGGGCAATGCATCAACTACCAAAAAAGTAGTCTTTTCTTCTTTAACATCCCTATCAAGACCCAAATCAGAGTGCTTTAGATCCTAGGCTTTCAATCAGCTTCACTCCCCTCCACCTACCTTGACCCCCCTCTCACTATCAAAGAGGTCTCTCAAGAATTCTGGAATTCAATCCTGGAGGGAACCCAGAGAAAACTTGCTGGATGTAAAGGGAAGATCTTGAGCAACGTTGGTAAACTCCAACTGGTGGCTTCTACTCTCTAGGGGATACCTGTTTACATTTTGTCCCTCTTCAAGATCAAAAGCTACATGGCTGATAGAATTGAAAAGATTCAAAGAACATTTCTGTGGGCTGGCTCTGACGAGAAAAAGAGGATGTCCTTAGTTAATTGGGAAATTGTTTGTCTTCCTAAAAGACTGGGAGGCCTGGGACTTAGGAGAATTGGCATGCTGAACATGGCCCTCACCAGGAAAGTGGCATGAAAGCTTATAGAAAGAAAATCGGATTGGTGTAAAATTATGGAAGCTAAGTACCTTCAAGGGAACCCTTATGGGATGCTATACCAGGACAATGACCTTCCCCATGGTTCCAAACTCTGGGCAAATATTTGCTAATGCAAAACCATGCTTTCTAAGGGTGCCTTTTGGCAACTCAGAAATGGGCAATCCATTCGATTCTAGCATGACTCATGGATCCAGAATTACACTACCCTTGCTAGGTGGTTTGGCCCCCTCATGACTTACCTTAGGCATATCCTTGGTGATAGAACCTACAACTACATGACTGGAGGTTGATGGAAAAATGTAGTGCACCTTGTTAGAAACATACCTGAGTTGGAATACTTGGCTGCTAAACTTATGGAAATTTTGGGAAATGTCAAAATTCCTGGAATTAATGGACATGACTCTATCATTTGGGCCCCCACCCAAGCGAGAACATTCTCGGTCAAGACTTCTTACAATATGCTTCTGAAGGAGGAGAACAACCCTAGAGATTGGGAAAATGTGTGGATCCCTCACCTCACTCTAAAAATCAACTTCTTCTAGTGGACACTCATGCATGGAAAAGTGCTAACCCATGAAAACCTTATAAAAAGAGGGTTCTCCCTGGCTAGCAGATGTGTCCTCTGCAAAAAGGAGGAGGAAAATATGAACCACCTATTCATACACTATGACTACTCTGCTAGTATTTGGCAGGGAGTTATTGGAAGAATAGGGATCCCCTTGGTCCTTGGGGAGGATGTCGACCAATTTACTATTTGGCGATCCCCTTCCAATCACCCCCTCCTCTAGCTTCTATGGTGCTTACTCCCCCCACACATTTGCTGGACTATATGGAAAGAAAGGAACAATAAGATCTTGAGGGAGACTGATTCCCTGCCTGAGGACTCTCTCTATCTGGGCACCAAGCTCCTATGTGAGAATGTTGCCTTGGCTAATTGGAAACCTCCCTTTGCACCCCCTTAAGCCTTGGAGATCAAAACAAATGACAATTGGAACTTTTTCACTGACTTCACTAGGTTCGATAGCTCCAAGTTGATACCCCGAAATGCTACTCGTTGGGTTGCCCTGCTTGTTGTCTGGAACAAATTAAACTTTGATGAGGCGTTGAACAATCTTGCCCAGGGTGGGGATGGAGTGCTACGGGACCATAATGGTTCTTGCCTTTTGGCTTATGCTGAGCCACTCAGAAATAATATTGTTAACTAAGTTTAATGTATGCCTCTTCTATGGGGGATAAAATTTTCCATCTCTAAGAATATCAAGTTGCTGATGATCAAGGGGGACTCTAAAGTTATTGTCGAGGCTGTTAACCAAAGGTTGAGCGCAGGGTGGTAGGTGAACACCATCATAGTGGAAATTCAGGAGCTTCTCAACAACTTCCAGAACACTATCATTTCCCATATCTACAGGGAAGGTAACTCGATGGCTAATTCTATGGTGGGTATTGGGCTCAAACAAACTAGGGTGGTCAGTTGGGAGGAGATTAGTGCGCTACCAAAGGAGACCCATCGACTAATCAGGTGGGAAAAACATGACACCAGTAATGTTTAAAATGGGTCGCATTGATGATAGAATTGTTGAGGGCCCCACCAAGCTTCTATGTTGGCTTAATATGATGATTATTATCATTATGACTATGTATGCACAAAATTTAATAAAGGTTCATAATTGCCTTTTTAGAGATTACATGTGGAAAGGAGGTTGTCCGCATCAGCTGGTCATTTTGATCATCAAGGACATTAATGGCAAAGATGGCTTAACTTATAATTATTACACCTAGAGATCCACTGGATTTCATTGTATGGGGCTCGTTTCCCCAAAGACCACCCAACCCATGCCTTTTATGAGAAAAATTCACATTAAACAGTTAACTCAAAAAGCCCTGTTTTATGCCCTAGCTTGCAAAGCTCAGCTCTATAATTTTCAGAAGGTGTCTGCTTTGGAAAATAGTTTGGTCGAGATGGGTGGAAAAACTCTGTGCATTGAACCTAAAAAAATTGAAGAGGAGTTCACTTCTGATCCTCTGGTTATTCAATACTGCAAAGCTAGTGGCATTTAGGGTTTTATGGAAAGAATGAAGGGTGACCATGATGAACAAATTTCTAAGCAATTTGTGTCCTCATGGAATAACAGAAAGGTGTCTGTCGGGGGCATCCACTTTCAAATCAATGAAGATGTCATTGGGAAAGTGAGGAGGCTCTCGACGGAGGGAAGGAAATACAGGAAAACCAGCCGAATGCTGGACATGACCAGTCTCAACCAATTCTTCAAGCTTGGAGAAAAGCCTGTTAAAAAGTCTGGAGGTTTCAACCGTGAGTTGCTCCCTGACTTCTGGCCTAAGGTATGTCATATTATCATGAAGTATTTCACTTTAGAGGGAAAACTTACTATCTTTTACTACTATCACCTGCCATTTCTTAATCATATTAGGAATAGAGTCCTTATTTCCATCATGCTCTACCTCCTCCACTTGTTGGAAAGCAACATCCTAGACATAAAAGAGAACAAAAACCATGAGAAACTGATTCCCATCCTTCACCAAGGCCTTTTACTTTGTTTGTATAATTTACACAAGGCCATTTTGCCCCCGCCTCAATCTCCCCTAATTATCATGGATATCACCCTGGATGTTGGTCTTTCGGGAGCGAATAACCCCTCTCAATCCCCCTCCTAGTGCATCTAGGAGACTGACCTTATCCCACATCATGGCAAGGGCCACAAGAGGTGTGTGCGAAACCCCTTCAAAAGGTCGGTGGATTTAGAGGAGTCCCATGTCTCTGAGTCTCTGGAAGCAAAAGATAAGACGGTGGATGATAGCACCCCTGAAGCTAAGAAGAGGCTTAAGAAACTAAAAAATTTAGACAGTCAGGTGGAGATGAAGGTTGAAATGGTTGGTACCATTTGGTGGCACTCCAATAGAATTGCCAAAGAAAAATGCAAAAGATGGCTAAGGGAAGCGGCCTCTGAGGACAAGACGCTTTTAGAGGATATGGATACCTCTGGCTCCTATGGTCGATTAAGGGTTCCTCATCTGAGTATTTGAGCTCTCCCAGGTCTGGCAGCATTCCTCCTTTGAATCCCCCGCCCGTGGTGAATGAAATCCCTCGTAGCAATACCCCGACCTTGTCCTCTCCCCACACTCAGCAGGTCAATTCCTCCCACACTGAGCATGATACCATGGCTGTTGATGGGAATGACAGGTTCGAAGGATCCTTCAAGCAGAAATTCACTGAGCTAGACAAGGAGATTCTAGGTATCGAGCAGGATATGAAGGAAATCAAGGCCCACATCGCTGACTCTAATAAATTTTCCCTCAAAGTGATGCACACGTTGGCTGTGACTCTGTGTAATGTGTAGGAGAAGATTGCTGGTGGTAAGCTGGAAGCTGATGAGGATAACAATGACCTCTTCTTATTTTTGTAGGAAGAATGAGCCACCACCTTGTTGTCCAAGTGGCTGGGTGACAGGACTTAACTGTTGCTGGTGCCATGGTGATTTTGTCTTGTTCTGGGCCCTTGGGTCCTTGGCTTTATTTTGGGTTTTTCTATTTTTTGGTTAAGTATTTAAGTCTTTGGTTTATCCCTGCGAGGCAGTTTATTTTTACTATGTTCAAGACTATTTGGTTAAACTACAACTCTGGTTCATTCTTTTTGTTAAGGATCTGCAAGATTGTTTTTGATAGAGGCAGATTAGACACTATTACTCTGCTGATTATCTGCTGTGAAGCTAGTGCTGCTAATGTGCTGTTAATGTGCTCTTAGTCTTCCCTATTCCGCGGGCCAACACCCTCTTGCTACTTTTTCTATCAAAAACATTTATACATAATATTAGAAACATCTAGAACATTTACACAATATTTAAGCATATCAGAAGGAAATTTAAAGGGTTCTCAGTTTCTTATAGGGTCAAAAGATGTCATAGGATGTATTAAGACATCTTATAATGTCTTAAGAGGTCCTAGAGAGAGAGAGAGAGAGAGAGAGAGAGAGAGAGAGAGAGAGAGAGAGTGTTTATTATTTATTTTCTATCTAGGGTTTATAGCATTTTCTATCTAGGGTTTATTAGTTTTTGGTAGTTTTGAAACTTTGCATACATTTAAAAGGTTTTAGTTGTGCCTGGGTTTACATTTTTATTTTTGTTTTCTACCTAGGGTTTTAAGTTTTAACAATTTTTTATTTTTTCATATTTTCTACAATATTTTACGAACTAAATTAAAACTAAAAATAACTATTTTAAACATAAAATCTAATTTTTTTTACACTATTAAAAAAACAAATTAAAAAATTTAAAATTTAAAATTACTTGTCTAATAATTAAAAAATAATAATAAACTATTTTTAAAAAATAATTAAAAATGAATAAAAAAATTAAAAAACAAAGGTAATTACCAGAAATCTGGAAAAATTTAGCCGAGGGGGTTGGTTAAGAAGCTAAAAATAGGCGCCTATGCATCCTAAAGTGTAAACCCGGTTTGCAAGCAGGCAAAATGACTTGCAAAATGGTTCAAAAAAATAAATAAATTGGTTGCCCATTTAGGATCGGGCTATCGAAGATAAACGGGCACCCGTTTAATAAATGTACGCCCATTTGATATTTATGGGCCGAGTTCTCGAAGCTAAATGTGTGCTTATTTTTAAAAAATTAGGTGCTTGTTTCTAGCGGCAAATTTGTTTTGCCCTTGGACTTCAGCAGAATTGGCACCCACCCAACTTTGTGTATTGACCCTATATCTTCAATTCACTTAAAATGTATTTTATATATGTTTTTTTGATAGATAATTGTATATTATATATGTTATAATATAACAATTATTAAAATATGAAAATAAAAATAAAAAAATTATTATTTAAAATAATTAAATATATAATTTGTAAATAATAATATTTAATAAAAATTTACTGTTATCTATATATCTATATGTATATTTTCAAAAGTTATAATATTTTGTGAACACCTAAATGATATTGAATTCAAACTTAATTTTTTTAATATAATATATATCTTAAAGTTACTTAATTATATATTATGTATTATAATATATATAAATTTAATTTAAAAAAAAATTAATGTATATATATATATAAGTTTTCATATATTTATTTATTTTACTAATATAATCAGTTTAAAAGAAATAAATTAAAATAAATTATTTTAAGAACGATGAAAATAGCAAGGGTGCTAAGTGTAAAATATTTAAAATTAAAAAGTTTATTTTAAATGATCTTTGTTAGTTTGAAGTGTAAGCTGTACGTATTCCTTCTTTTTCTTACTTATCATCTAACGATACGGTAATTATAGCTCATGCAAAAAAATGACAGGCAAAAATGTCAGAAAATGGATGGTTTTCGATGTTCCAATGGTTATACACGTCCTTACATAAATATAAACTATTGATTTTAAAAATCAGATCATCGTTTTCAAATAAAAACGGCTTCGGCGTAATTAAGAAGCTTCTCGTTTCAATAATGGATTCAACTTTCCACGACATTCCGATTCATTTAAGTTGCCTTCCCAAAACGACTAAAAAATGTACACCGAAGAATACATCAAAGTGTACCTGCATAGGCACCCTCCTTACGCAAATCTTATCCACAAAATGAACAAGGCACGTTGAAATACTTTCTCAAATGAAAGCCATCCAGGTAGGCGTGTTACCACAAATTTCAATACTCTGAAAGAAGAAAACCAGCAGTGTGGAGATATCTGTACATATATTTCAAACGACTAATAAAAAACACAAATCTTAAGGCTAAAATGTACAGAAACATAGATTAGTTACTCATACACGCCATCATTGCATTTTGCAATAACCTTACTCATGATTTGCCATAGTTGATCAGCCTTACATGAATGAGCTTAGCAACTGGCCTTACTTATTAGAGCTTTTCATGGACTTCACAGGCCAAATCGAAATCTACAGACATTCTTACAATAGAATCTAAAAATCAGGACCGCATAACCGGCTGCTGCCTGTATTCCTAATCATCGGCTAAGAAAAACAGGAGATGGAAAACCTGCGCCGATGATGGGGTTTAGCTGAATTATACACATCTCCTTGAAACTGCTCACGATCTTGTGTCACATCACGCCTTCCAGATTTACTACTGTCTTTCTCCTGGTGAAGTAATCTCACAAAGCTTGTGGAATGTTTTCCACTCGACCCACTGCAAGATTGAGTCCGCCTGTATTTGTCGTGGCTCCTGTGATTAACAACAGCTTTGTAAATGTAAGGTATAAGCCCTTCCATCGAACTTGAGAAATCAATCTAAACACAGATATTGTAAGAGAAAATGAATTGGAAAAGCGAAATTTTGTGTGCAAACAATGAAGAGGAGATTGGATATAAGAATGTATAAATAAGGGAAGTTTGAGAGGATTAGAAGGAGAAGTGGCTGGCGGCACGTAATTTCCACGTGGATTATCGTTATCTGTGGGCTGCTAAGAAAATACAATTCTCCCTCCTTCATGTCTAGATGGTTGAAGTCAAATTGTATCAGTTAAATTCAATTCTCGTTCCAAACGGCTACTTTTTCTGATCTCTGGGTTATTTCATTTGGTCTTGGCTGTCGTTTTTAGCCGATTTGATTTGTCTATTGCACAATGTTTAAAAATTGTATAAACCCTCCTTAAAAAGAATCGAACTCAACATTGTTGAATTGAACTATCGTTTTCTCTTGATTAGAAAACATTACTAATAATAACCTGAAGTAATATTTTCCATTCTGTACAGCTGGGAGGGTAAGAAAATGACAAGTTCTAGTCTGATACGAAACCACGTGTGATAATTGGCTTGGAAACATGGTGAGATCTGACTCAATCCTGGTTTATCAAAATCTTGGGACAGAAAGATACCATCCACGTACCTATCAGACAGGCATTCTTAAATTAAAGCTTTGTTTATTCATTAGTTTGACAAGTGATTGGAATATTAAACATCCATTTTTCAAGGTTAACTAGCCTTACATTCTATAATTTAATCGTTTGTTTGTGGAATTGGAATTTGAGTCAAAACTTAATTATCTCAAAATCAGGTTTTGATATTCCGGTTTTGTATATTTGGAAGATGTTTTGGACCGTTTGGTTGACCCAGAAGATGGATGAGACAATCCATCTTCTGCGTTTGATTGCCATTTTCGAAATTGGAATTGGAAGTAAGAAATTCCTATTTATGTGTTTGGTTTGCAATTTCAAATTGGAATTGGAATTACATTATCCATTTTCTGTGTTTGGTTCTACATTTTGAATTGGAATTAGAATTTAATTCTTAATTTAATATTTTATTATTTTGGTCCATTTTTTATGTATAGTTTTTTTATATTAATTTATATTTTTATGTAGTAAATCATAAACAAAATTTAATATATTTTTTTCAATTTTGTGAACAGTAAACTTAACTTTTTTCATTAATTTTATACATTTATTATTTTGGTCCATTCTTTATGTATAGTTTTTTTTATATTAATTTATATTTTTATGTAGTAAATCATAAACAAAATTTAATATATTTTTTTCAATATTGTGAACAGTAAACTTAATTTTATACATTATCATAAACAATATTATAACAAAAAAATAATTATAACATTGCTCGATATCACATCAAAATATAAATAAGTCATCTAGTCCACATATATATCTATCTCTGCATAATGATCCAACAAATCATCCCACAAATGATCAAACTAAATAGTATGATTGTTGCACAAAGTAAACATCGTAAAAATAAGATTTTGGCTTTATAGGTAGCCTCCGCTTTTGCCATAGTTTTTTTGAGTGTTTTGCAATTCTTGCACTCGTCATCTACAATAGGTGTGTGTGTAGAACGTGCTGATGATGTAGACAATGACGGGGTGTCATTGGCCCATCGAAAGTACTCGCATCCACCGCCATCCTACAATACAAATCTAAGTTAGTCTCGCTATAATGACTAATATTTATTCTTTGTAAACATTTAAATATTGTGCAATTAACAACCTTTTTCTTATTTTTGCAACTCCAAAATTTACGGTCTGGATTATCCTTTGTGTGTGACGTCCTCAACACACAACGCAATCCATCACCGCAGTCACACATAGGAACATTCCTCATAGCCATCAGCACTGTATCAAGCAAAAATTTGTTCATTCATACTAATTTTGTTCGCTATAACAACATGACTATATTCTATGAGTACAAATTGAAAAAGTTATACAAAAAATATAATGACACAACTATAGCATCAGATATAACAATATCCATGAACTGATTGGTAGTGTGAAAACACACTGTTAAATAAGAAAACGCAAGTAGATCCATGGCCTACACCCTTATGCCCCACATTTGATAATCAAACTTGCATCTACAAAGTAAACATGATAGAAAAACTAAAACTTGTTTATTTTTAAATGGAATACACCAAGGAGTACCATTAGAAATATTGACCGTTTACAAACATGAACAATAAACAATCATCAGATAGCTCATTTGTTTATCAGCATATGTGGATATTTTTTTCATCAATGTTTGAAATACCTTCTGGATTTGATTGTATAGATAGTTTTGGATCACACTCTATGATTCATCATCAGGATGAAAGAGACCAAAATGATGGACTTTTCTGTCAATCATTTTTCTCTCTTCCATCGTGATGAGGGATCACAAAGTGTGATCGTAAAATATCTACAAAATTGAATCCAGAAGCTATTTCAAACATATTTAATGGCAGCATATGTGTAGTCTCACTTTATCATCATATGTGTAGTCTCAAAACTATCCATTTCTATTTTTGTACCTATCACGTGGTTTTTTAAAATGAATGAAAAATGAAAAGAAATTGAAGATGAAATAGAGCATTGAACAAAGTAGAATTATTTAACTTAATTTCGTAACACAACAATAATAACAAGATAGTTAGGGTATATACATACAAAATCATGAACAATACAGTCGTCTACCAAAACACATTTATAAAATCATGTCTAAAGAACTAGAAATGGATAGTTAACAGACTACACCTTAACAATGCATTAAATGAAGCATTCATCATGTGGTACTCCTTTGTGTATTCCACTTAAATATGTTAAAAACAACAACACTAAAAAATGCAAGCTAAAAAGCACATTAATGAAAACAATGGTCAAGGGAGGGCATGCTTGTTTCCTACCTTGAAGTGGAGAGAAAAACTCAAAATTCAAAGGAAAAATGAAAGAAATAAGTTGATTAACACAAAATTAACACAATAAGTATACCAGTGGGTACTTACTAGTGGCTACTGTATACCAGTGTCTATGAAAACAAAGAGGGAAAAATGAAAGAAATAAGTTGATTGGGTTGACACCTGATCCCAAGATTTGAAAAAATCAGCATTTGGAAAAAATCGTTGCAAATTTAATAAAACCGTCGGGTCCGCGTCTTCCCAAATTCATCATTGAAACATCTTTGCATGGCCATTGAGAGAGCAAGTTTTTACTTCTGCATTGCATACTAATTGCAGTTCATTGCAAGTATGTATATGAACTGCAATTAGTATGTAATATTTCAAGTATGTATATGAACTATACATACTTGAAATATTACAAGTATGTAATATTTCAAGTATGTATATGTAATATTTCAATTATGTGTATGCCATTGAGAGAGCAAGTTTTTACTTCTGTATTGCATACTAATTTCAGTTCATTGCAGTTTATGTATATGAACTGCAATTAGTATGCTGAGAAAGTGTCCAATAATTAGTAGGACAATGTAGCACACATATTTTGGGCCATCAATAGCCCATTCTAGGAAGCATGAAGAAGGGAAAGAGGCAGATAGTCATTATTATCTACGGTTCTTTGTAAACAATGTAAAGTGCATGTGTCATTGACTAACTTTATAAGGAGTGGCAGAGGAGGCAAGATAAGGGCCATGAAGATGTAAAGGCCCATTAGTGCAGGGTTCTCCCCCATTACACAGATTATATATGATTAGTCTCAACAACATTGGCAACCTAATGATATCAGGGCATGACTTTGCATGACTTTGCAATGCAAACTAACAAGATTTCCATCTTTGTGTCTGTTATATAATCCTGTAACCATCTTTGATTGATTTAAGATATACAATGTGGTTGTCTAATAAAATTTGGTACCCCAACTTTGTGATTGTGATTGAAGAAAGGACATTCTTCTTCAAAGTGAAAATATACCATACATTAGTTAAAATTTTTGATAGCAATTTAATTTCTGTAATCTAATTTCTTGTTACTATGTTGATAGCAATTTAATTTCTGTAATCTAACTAGCAATGGTCTTGTGTTAATGTTCTCTATAATGTATATCAATTTATAATCTAACCAAAAACGTTCCTCTTTTGAGACTACCTCTAACATCAAGATTTTACATATTTACATACAAAAGTAACAAGATGATTATCTGAAAAAAAAGCTATATGACAAAACGGTCTCAGTATATTTAAAGAACACATTTACATACTAGAATAACAAGCAGTAATAGTGAAACACTGCCAAGAAAACCATAGTCTACTCACTGTAGCTAATGAAGTACATATGATGCTTTGAAAATTGAGAATTATACAATATGGAGTTATAAAAAAACTGCTAAAATCATCCCAGAGTCCTGATATATTTTCAAAAACTCAACTGCCTAGAACTCCTCTTAAAGTCTGCAAAAATTTCACTCACCCAAAATATTTTTCCAGGTAAAAGACAAAATGTACTAGTTTGGAGTGTGCAGTACCCAATGTTGGTGTTGTAATAGAGCTACCCCACGTTTGTGTAAAGAGTAAAACAAGACAATTATCAAATATGAGTGAATTCAGATGCTGCTACAAAGGAATAAATGTAGCGAGATCGTACATACAAAGAAAGGCATATCTTATAGACTAGATCAGAATTTCTAACTTTAAGGTTAAAAAGGATTTCTCTGGACTTCAAGTATTTCTTGTTATCAAAATGTTTGTTTAATGAGTGGTCTAGCTAAAACTGTATGGTACAGGATGGAAACTCATTAAGCATTGACCTTCAGCAATTTTTATAAAAAGTGTATACAGAGACACTATTTGAATTTCAAAAGTAATCTAATTAGGACCCATATCCAACAAGATGAACTAAACCTCACATATTTATTTGGACAGGATATTAACCTGGTTATTTCAAGAACAACATAAACAAATAGGAAACAATATAAGCATGCCTACAAGAAAATATATGTTAACTGACTGAATACCAAGCATCAACATTCATCTGCAAATATCATGTCTTGTTTGAGAAAAGATTTCTCAATGGATATCTGCAAATACATATTGTATATCTCTCTCAATTTGAGAATTGCATGCAGAACAATTCCAAAATCAAATCCCAGACCAGCACTGGAACTAGTGAGAGAAACGGCTGTGCACATGAGCATGACAAATGGATTCTTCTTAGAACTCATGTCTCTGCAAGCCATGGCGAGCTCAATACCAGAAAAGAGCAGTAACAAGATGATTACCTGAAACCTTAATTATATAGCAATCTTAGGAATGAATACAAGATCATGCTAATCTTTTAACCAAGGACAAATTATCCCAAAAGTAAAACAATACAACGCCACCTAAAATGAAAGTACATACAAAAAAATTCTAAATTTGTGCATTCATATTTGCAAAATGCATTTCTTGCAAATACTTCTAAATTTTGCATTCATATTTGCAAAATTTGATAAAGTATGTAGAAAATCATGATAAAGTTTGATAAAGTGACAATCATTAACCATAAACAATCATAAATAATCAACAGTGTATGTGATCAACTATGATAAAGTATGTAGAAAATAACTATAATCCACCATATGTGGCTGCAATCCAGTCCACTCTCTCATCCTCACTCATCAACAAGAACCCTTTGGCTCTTTCATGCTCAACCACGAAGGTGTCGTATACCCTCAGGAATACAGCTCGACTCAATTAAGGGATGGATTTGAGAGTGCTATATGCATCTGTCAAAGCATTCTCATGAGCAGATGTATCAATTTTGTGAAGGTGCACATTGCTCATGCCCTCTTTTATTTTCTTCATTGTTTCACACATGGAATCCAAGGAAGCAGCCACACTTGCCTTCCTCCTCCTTCCCCCCCTGACTAATGATGTAGGGGTTTCTCTACCACTTGCACTTGGAGTGGACTGATAAGGGTCATCATCCAAATCAATAGCACTATCCTCTTCATCAAGCACATTGTATGGGTCTTCCATAGGGTCCCCTTCTTCAGTCTCAAGGGCCATTGTAGCTGCATTGCCTTCAGCAATGTCGTTACCCACAATTACACCCAGTTCATTAAAGTATTGGAAGGGCTGCCTCTTATACACTTTGGCATTTTCAAACTCTCTTCTTTGCATGTTGGCATAAACAAATGGATTAGGTTCTTTGTCTTTCATTACGTACTTTATAAGAAGGCAATATTATTTCCATCAAAATAGTAGAGAGATCACCCTACCTTGAGAAGCTCATCCCATACGCTATCCTCAGCATCCATGCACTGAGTTGCCTCATTCTAGGTGAAGCCACTTGTATTTCTTAGCTCCTTCATGACTCTATATGCTAGCTTCCATGTTTTTAGCTTATTTTTGAAATTGTCCTTAGATAGATTTAGGTTCATATCATTGTTGAACCTCCTCTCAATGGCTGTCCCTGCTTCTTTTTTAAAACCTCCATCACCTTTTCTTCCTAGCTATACTTGCTCCATGAGCAAGTCTAGAAACTTTAGTTCCATTTCCTTACTCCACACTATCTTCTTAGAGGAAGAAGATATTTGCCTGCTGTTACCAATTTCATGGTTGCTGTTATCAATTTCATCCATGCTCATCATCAGTTTTGTGTATGCCATGCTGTGTAATCATCAAAGTATCTTGGTACATCAGTTTACTCAAATAAAATAGAATAAAAAGGAAACCATCCTGTATATCAAAGTATCTTCATACATTAGTTTACTAAAATAGAACACATTGACCCATAGAAGACCAATACTTCCAGATAGAAATAGAATAAAAAGGAAACCATCCTATATATCAAAGTATCTTCATACATTAGTTTACCAAAATAAAACACATTCACCCATAGAAGACCAATACTTCCAGATAGAAACAGAATAAAAAGGAAACCATCCTGTTTATCAAAGTATCTTCATACATGAGTTTACCAAAATAAAACACATTCACCCATAGAATACCAATACTTCCAGATAGAAACAGGATAAAAAGGAAACCATCCTGTATATCAAAGTATCTTCATACATCAGTTTACCAAAATAAAACACATTGACCATAGAATACCAATACTTCCATATAGAAATAGAATGAAAAGGAAACCATCCTGTATATCCAAGTATCTTCATACACTAGTGTACTCAAATAAAACACATTGACCCATAGAAGTCCAATACTTGTAGAGAAATACATAAGAAAAAGGAAACCATCATGTAGTCTTGACCCATTAAAAGAACAACTATTCTCGGGATCTGTACTGTTCCCACATTCTACTTGCTATATCATCTCGAAACTGTGCCCACTCATCTCTATCATGCTGAGACAACCCATACATCTCCAACATTGGTACATCTATCCCATCACGGTCATCTTCCTCTTCGGTGGCAATTTCTGATGGAATGCCATCCTCTAATGTAATGTAGTTGTGTAGTATGCAACATGCCAATACAATATGGGCTTGTGTCATGATAGGATAAGACGTGGATAGTAGCTAGACGAAAGAAGGCTCCCCTACTCATGCGAATCTGATCATGACAATCCACATCGTTGGAATGAATAACCATTCTATAAAAAGAATTTCCTTGTCTTCTTCATTTACGTGCTCTACCTTCTCGGCCTACCACTACTCTGGCTACGAAAACATAAGAAATAAGAGCTATGAGAAGAAGAGAATATTGGGTCTCCACAGCTACCCGTCCTAGAACGTCAATATTCTTGATAGGATCCATCAATGGCCTGAAATGTGGACAAGCACAACGATATCAGCAAGGAGATATCTAGTATGAACCGAGTGTTCCCTAAAAGTATATCTTGTCGACAATTTAAAATTTTCTATTTTTCATTGAGAGTGATTGGAAACTAGATCAGAGAAAACTAAACATACAAACTCGGGAAGAAGCTAAACTAAACTAGATTAGATAAAACTAAACATATAGTATGCTTGATATTTTAATTCTTTCCAAACAATATACAATTAAATTATCAAGCACACTGTTTTATCAAGCATACTGTTTTATCCAGTTTTCTATAAGGCACCTCAAGAAAGATGGATAAAATAGTATGCTTGATATTTTAATTCTTTCCAAACAATATACAATTAAAATATGAAGCATACTATTTTATCAAGCATACTGTTTGATATTTTAATTCTTTCCAAAGGCACCTCAAGAAAGATGGATAAAATAGTATGCTTGATATTTTAATTCTTTCCAAACAATATACAATTAAAATATCAAGCATACTATTTTATCAAGCATACTGTTTGATATTTTAATTCTTTCCAAAGGCACCTCAAGAAAGATGGATAAAATAGTATGCTTGATATTTTAATTCTTTCCAAACAATATACAATTCGACACCTCCTATCTCAAAATGGGGTCTTGATTGAGGAAAATGGCATTTGTGGTTAGAAATATGTTTGGTGGAACCTCGGATATAAAGACAAACCCCTAGCTCTACTACAAGCATGATTTGCTAACAATTGGGTCACAACATGCATTCTAATAATGTCAAACATCATCATTGATGGGAAACTTGTTGAGTGGGAGATCATTAAGGAGAAGTATGATATTCCACAAGGTTTGTACATAACTTGCAACATGCTTGTGGAGGCCTGCAACATCCTTTTCCTCTCTAAGACTTGCAATAGCTCCTATTCTAGCTTTCCCTCCTCCCAATGGAAAAAGGACTCCCTTCTCCCTACCATTAAAGCCAAATCCTTGTACACTCCCTTCTTGTTGCTAAATCAGATATATTCTCACATCTTAACTCTTGTTTCTTAGTCAATCTTGGAACCTCACAATGCTAGATTTGTTTTGATAATTTCTGGTTCTCATAGGTGGAACCTAAGAAAAGATACTTCTTTTGGAGCTTGCTCCTCCATAGACTCCTCGTTAAACATCCCAATGGAGACATCAAGATTTTCTCTATATGTAGAACACTTGAGAATATTAAGCATATTTTTTTTCTCTACTTGGTGGATAGAGAGATCTGGGGTCTATTTGGCTTATACATTCATGAAAATATTAAGATTTATAACATTTTGTTTGGATACATCCTGGAAATTAAGAAAATTTACAAAGCTTTCTTTTCTATCATGTCAATTGAAATTCTTTGGTATATTTGGAAGCTTAGGAATGCCAATGTTTTTAATGGAAAATAAAGAGCTCTTACTAAGTCTCTGAGGAGACCCACATTTCACAATATCAATCTGCAGGTAACAGTCACTATGAGGCTTTCTAGAAGGAATTCAAGAATCTTCTCCATGATGGCACTATAAGAGTGTTTAGAGAAGAAATATCACACATTCACACATGGGCAAGGGGTTCAACTAAAAGAACTCCCTTTGAAATTGGTTTACAAAACTTCATGGTAGAATTAAGAACACAAAATGAGATCAATAGACAACATAATGTATATTTAATTGTGGTGGTGCCTCTCACTATTACTCTACTTGTTGCACCAATGCCTCCTGTTACGCCAACTATTCTAGTTGTTGTGAGACTTAATCACCCATATGCACAAAGGATATAAGATGACAATATGTTGTTTTGGATTTCAATATTGATTGAGTTCCTTTGCAAAAGTGCTCATTGAGTCATCTGATCTTAAACACCGTAGGATAACTATGCATATAAATAGTCAACAATCTTTCACAACTGTTTGGATTTCTATGACCAAGCACCATGCATGGTGTTTTACTTTTATCTTTTCTTTGGTAACTTCCTCTAAAAGATGCAAATACAAATTACATTGGAAATTTAGTGATTATTGTTATCTTTCTTGGACTTCAACTGAAAGATTACTGCTTCATACTTGAAGTGAATTTGTCATCTAGTGTTTGGACTGGGATATTAAATGGATTAGATAAGAATCAGACTATTCTAGATTCTATGTGGAACCATATACATGGCCATGCCAAGAATAATTCTTTGATTACCAAAAAAACTACATATGTGTAGGAGGTTTACAATGCTAGCATCTATATTTGCAACTGAAACTTTATTAATTTTAGCATTTATGCTCTCAAATTCTTTCTATAGCTATGAATTACTAATCTATAGAAATTAGAATGTCTTTGATTGGTGAACATGTGAAAAATTCATACAAGTCTAAATGAAACATGAAATTCCAATAAGCAAAAAAAATTAAATTTTTTTTACATTTTACAGGGTTTTAAGCAGCTAGGCAATGATCTTTGTCACAAACATCAGAATCATCTTGGATGTTAACATTGTATAGTGCTCTCTGCACAATTTTGATCACAAGGGGCAAAAGTTAACCCAAATCAAGGACTAGTCAAGAACATGGACATATAAGTTACAAAATATTACTCTCTTGTCCACTCGAATCAAAGAGAACATAGGCAATAAAAGCTTACAATCACTGTGCTGACTTATGAAATAATTATTAAGATTATGAGGCCAATAGAAAGACAATGGCATGTGAAGGGCACCAAAAGAATGATTTTTGTATTGTTGATTTTTGTTAATAACTATCGAACAAATCCCTACCATGAAGGGCACCTTGCTGTAAAAATCTTGTATTGTTGATTTTTGTTAATAACTATCGAACAAAACCCTACTGTCAGTTTTAGAAAAAAATAAACAGCAATCGGTAGGGTTTTATATAAGTACCTATGTATTGTACCTATTGTATATTATATCAGTTTAAAAAAAAAAAAACAACAGACGGTAAGGTTTTGTTTGATAGTTATTAACAAAAAAGGTTTTCTGATTTCTTAATTTGTTCAATCAGGCATGACAATGAAGCATACTAAATCTTCCTTGTGCAGTGATAAAATAGAACAAATCAACTAAAATACTTACCCAGTCCACAACTCGATGAAAAAGATGAGGAAATGAAATGGGTATTGTATATTAGCAAATGAAATAGATAGTACTTACCTTTTTCGAGCCAAACAAACTAGAAATCAAGCTGAACATTGCAGAGCGGGAGCTGTCGATGTTATTTGCAGAGCGGGTTAGTGGAGGCGAGTGTAGGAGAAGATGCGAAACCCCTTTTTTGAAACCCCAAAAACAATCTTGGAAGACGCGGACCTGACGATTTTATTAAATTTGACACAATTTTTAACAAATTCAGAATTTGATTTTGAATTCCACCTCTCGGGTGGGAAGACGCTGCCGCCCGTTTTTGGGCCTAAACTGGGTTTTGGGCTTTAAAACCTGAATTGCAAATAAGCAAAACAAACAACGGATTTGAAGAAAAATGGGAAGCGTCGCCGCCAATTCCGATCATATTCTTGCAAACAAACGGGGCCTAAAGGAAAACACAGAATACACTTCCCCAAATATACGAACTTATCTGTGAAAGATGCATCGTGTGGAATTGCAATTAATCTTTCTGCTTAGGTTTTTCCTAATTTATTCTCATTCTTCAGTATACACTTATTTATAGGTATGTGCTTTACATTGTCGGTCATATCATTGCTCTAAATTCTAATGGTTTATTAAAAATCACTTGGGAAAAAATTCAACCACCTTGCAATTTTTTAATACTTTCTCAATGCCCATGCAACAACTGAATGAATGGTGTAACAATTGGTATTCTAAGAGTTATCTAGAGCAAATCAATGCAAACAATCATTTAATTAATAAGATTATATTAGAATAATGTATTGAAATTGTAAATATTATACTAATATTTTTTGAAATTGATAACGATTGTTAGGGTATTAACTTTTGTTTTTGATGTGAGGTTGTCTGTGAAAGGGATTTCATCTTAGTAAAACCATATGAATCAATTCAATAATTTGAACAAGATCATAGATAGTCAATAAGTTTCCATTCAATTATTTATTTTGCTTGGTAATAAGTTTATGTTTTATTAATAGATAATCAAGATTTATAAATATAACATATATTAGGAACATGATAAAATCATACATGGTCACCAAGAACATAAACAATGACTATTGGTCATATCTCCTTACAATCTATCCTTAAAAGCTAGTAGCCCTTCCATGAGGACTGTCAAACCATAACTTTGCATTTAAATGCTAAAATTAAAAAGTAGCTGCACATTATGATACCCTTTTCGACCAAATAAAATATATTAGGAAATAAGCATAGGATTTTTGTAACAATGGCCTCAACCAAGTAATTGTAACTCTATTTTTTAAGCCTAATTAGGTGTTTAGGGACAACAATTCTTAAGCTTTTGGGTAATTTATTATTTGAAATAAATTTCATACCTTTATCATAGCCTTGAAAACCTTTAATAAAGCCCACTTAACATCTCCAAGGGGTTTACAAACTTTGTAAGAAATCAAAATGTTTCATTCTCAGACCTAAGTGTGACAATTATGTTCCTCTTAACAAGATAGTGGTTTATAGTGATTTCAAAAATTCATCTTATGTCTATTGTGACTTAAGAGGAGTATCTACATCTTCTTTTACACCCTTCACACTCAACAACATTAGTATAAGCATTGGATTGAATGACAAAGCACCGAACATTCATTCAATCTACCTTTACCAGTCTAAAACAAAGAAAATCAATCCCTAGGGCATCATGAAAATATAGGAAAACCTCATTATCCACATCTACGACTTTGGACTATGGAAATAGAAATAAAAAAGTATTACTTCACCAAATCAGAGTATTTTTCAATAGTTAAATGAGAGATATGCAATTTACTTTGTTCACTGTTTACCCTAGGAGGGTTTTAAACTAGTTAAGAGAAAAACTTGCATATAACTTTCTTATTACATCATGAAAATCCACAAAATCAACTTCAAATGAAAGATAACATCTTCCTACATCCTCATCAGTCATTTATAGATCATAATGTCAAGATACATGTCCATAAAAACCCCTATTATAGTCATAGAGATATGAGAAATATAGGAATAAAACTGATTTATCATATTTTCTCATCAAATCTCCATCCATCCCGATCAATGGTCGATGAATCAAGGTATTTAAAGAGTTATTTAAACTTCCTAAAAATTTACAATAGACTTCCTAACTTCTTTGACCATTGGCTTCTCACATGTTTCAAAACTTCTATATGACAACTTTCTTTTGCATGATAATTTTTGATAATTTTGTGACAATTGATACAACTTGGCTAAAAATCTACAAAATAGATCCTTTAACATGAAATTTTCCCTCATAAGCCTCATTTTACTAGAAATGATGCTCAAAATACTAATTAATATAATCATGACCTTATTAGCCATTTCGTTACAAGAAAAGTTGCTTGGCAACTTTTCTTGCAACTTGACAACTTTTCAACAATATGACCTTATAAACACTAATGACCCCTAATATATCAAGAATGGTATAATATGACCACATTACATCCAAAACTGAATCAACACATCAAAATTCATCATTTTATCATGAAATAGGCTAGGTTCCCTTGCACCATACTCCCAAACAAAAGAAAATCCAAACCCTCTTAGAGTGAGGGTAGTAATAAGGTCTTCATCCTTGATTTTATACTCTTTTGCAACACCCCCTCAATCTTAAAATGCTCCCTTGTCTGATTTTCATCTCCATTTGGTCAGGTAATGGAATATTGCATCATATTTTATTCCTTTGAACTTTCTTTTCCCCTTGTCGTTGTCTCATGCTTACAAATTGATCTGTTAGCCGTATTCTACCCTTCGCCTCATCAAAATTTAATGTTTCTACTATCTTAATACTTGCAAATAATTCTTCATGAATCCCCTTCTTCCTTACCTTCATTTCATACTCAAACTCATCCATTTTATTTCTCCAAACAACTTTTTTACTTCACTAGTTGTCTTAACATCTATTCTCAGGTTCCTTGTCCTTATAACCCTTGCATAATCAGGTTCAAAAACCTTTGTCATGGAAGAATATGACTTCGCTCCAACCTCACCTTGCATTAAAGAACTAATAAATGTTCTAACCACGATGTCTTCACACTTGTCCAATCCATTTTGAGTATTTATCAACTCATCTTTGACCTTCTCTTGGCCTATTTTTGGTACAGCATCATTGCTCCTCACAAATACTAAAACATTCTTTAAACTTACTATCTGATCAAGTTCATAATTCCTTGTATTGTCAGATTAAAACTTCCCACAATCTTATTTTGCAATCAAAGGACACAACACTATCCCTAACATGATCTCATCACCCTTTTCTAATCTAACTTGGGTCTCCTCAAGGAATTCATTTTGGACCTTCTCTTTCTGAGATTATATCACCAACTCATTATCTTTTCCTTCTATACTTGCTTCCTTAAACATATTTTTCCCTAGTAGTGGCCACACATTCTTCATTTTTTTCTTCCTCCAGCCTCATATACTCCTTCTTACCAATCATGATTACTCTTATTTCTTTGGTTTGTTGCTTAACATTCTCCTAGAATGGGTGCGTATACACTTAAAAATGGCTTGAGTAATTAATTAAATATTTATTATTTAATTAATAGTATTTTACTCTATTACTAAATAGATTATTTAATTTATTTAGTTAATTCACTTACTTTTAATCTTCTAAACCAAATATTCTATTTACCCCTATTAAGTGATTTAATAAAATTAATTAATATCCTTCTCACCCTATGAATAGGTTACCATAGTCCACCTAACTTGACACCTCATCCTAGGCTATGATAATTAATTAATTTTTTATTTATTAACTACCCTATTTTTCTTCAACCATGAGTCCTATTCCCAAGGGGTCAACAAGGGGTATGTGGTCTTGAGAGACTTGGTCTCATGACCACATGTCCTCATAGGACTTGGTCTACCCCATCATGCCTATAAACTAGTGACTTGTCTAGCCACCTCATATGGTCAAATATGACTCATAAGGGCACTTGTACAAAGAGTCCTCTTGAGGAAAAGGTCCTTCCTTCTTCCACTCAAGAGTGATGAAGGGACAATTGACATGTCTCTCCTTACCTCATCACCCTCCTTCTCACCATTGTAGCAGGAACCTTCCTCCTATTCAAGTGCTCTCACATTCCAACTACTTCCACATTCCTCTCAATCCCTCTAATCAAGTCAATCTCCACCCCTAATTTTACCTCTTTTCAATCTCAATGGTTTGATTTTTCCATATGAGATTGAGTGTTACAAAAATCTATAAAATGATCACCTTTTCACCTTTTTGAAATTAATTAGCAATCTTGGAGAATTAGTAATTTTGAGTATTTTAGAGCACATGACAATTCTATGAGCATTGTGAGCATTTGTGATAAAATCATAGCATACTCATATCATCTAGATTATAGTATCACCATCATATCTTAGAATCATCTTAGTTGTTCATTCATCTTGCATCAATCATTTGGAGTATTTTAGGATCACAAGTCATCTTTGTTGCATAAATCCACTATTCCACAATTTGGAGACATCTTGTAAATGTGATTGAAGATCTGAGAGCTCAACCAACAAGAATTCAAAGCTAGGAGAACGATGGAATCAAGCTACAAAGAGTAAGTGTCAGGTAAAAATTATATTTTAATTTGTTTCTTTCTTTTTCATATTTCATTTTGTATGCATCTTAGATAAGATTTGAGCTTAATTAGTTGGTTAATAATTAGATTTTATATATAGACACATAATTTCCATATAGGGTGTAATGTAAAAGAAGTTCCATCATTCTTTATAGTGAAAGTTTTATTCCTCCCATCATATATGGCATGTCTATCATACTACCATGGTCTTCCAAATAAAAAATGAAAAAAAATCATAGGTACCACATTAAAAAATTAATCTATCCCTATAGGAACAAATATTAAATTCAACAACAACTTGGTCACTTACCAAAATTCACTGACTATCATTCAACCAAGATTCTTTATACAATGCTTCATTAGGAATCCTCTCTAAATTAAATTTATCCACAATTTCTATGGAAACCATGTTGTTAGTAGAACAAGAATCTATCACAACTTTACATACGTTTTCTTTGCATTTGCAGTTGATCTTTAATAGTGATCTCCTTTGAGTCATCTTCTTCAACTCAACCTATATTTCTCTCAATTCTCTAATTTATTTTTCTATCTTGTCCCTTAAACTTCCACAACTCAACTTGTAACTTCTCACCTTCAAATGATTTATTCCCTAATCTCTGATACCACTTTGATGTAGAGATAGAGAGACAACTCAATACCATGGGAGAATATTTCACAACAATGGGCTATGACCCCAAGCTACCCTTTAATTTGATAATGGTTCATCAAGCCTACAAACATAAAAACCTTCATTTCTGTGCAACCCAACACTTTAAAAATATTTAAAATGATGAATATAACATGATAAGGTAATACATGGTCACCAAGAACTTAAACAATGCAAATTGGTTATAGCTACTCACAATTTGTCCTTATAAGCTAGTAGCCCTTCCATGATGATTGGTAGACCACAACTTTGTACCTAAGAAATGGAATTAGAAAGTAATTACACATTATGATACTCTTTTAAACCAACTAAAATATATTGGGAAATTAGCATAGGTTTTTTGTAACAAGCCCCAACCAAGGACTAGTAACTCTAATTTTTAGACCTAAGTAGGTATTCAGGGATAATAATTCTTAACCTTTTACATACCTTCTTATTTGAAATAAATTTTATACCTTTATCATGGCCTTGAAAACCTTCATTAAACCCCAATTAACATCTCCAAGGGGTTTACAACCTTTATAAGAACTCAAAATATTTCATTCTTAGACCTAACTATGACAATCATGTTCCTCTTAACAAGACAATGGTTTATAATAATTTCAAAACTTTATCTTATGACCATTGTGAATTAAGAGGGGTATCTACATCTTCCTTTATACCATTTACGTATACAAACATCAGTATAAGCATTGGGTTAAATGGAAAAGCACCAAACATTCACTCACTTTGCCTTTACTAGTCTAAAACAAAGAAAATCAATCCCTAAGGCATCATGGAAATATAGGGAAACCTCAACATCCACATATAAAAATTTGGAATATGGAAATAGACATAAAAAAGGATTACTTCACCAAATTAGAGCATTTTTCAATAGTTAAAATGAAATATATGCAATTTAGTTTGTTCAGTAGTTGTACCCTAGGAGGGTTTTAAACTAGTTAAGGGAAAAACTTGCATAACTTTCATATTATATAATGAAAATCCATGAAATTATATTCAAATTAAATATAACATCTTCTGACATCCTCCCCCATAATTTATAGATAATAATTTCATGATACATGCCCATACAAACCCCTGTTATAGTCATATAGATATAAGAAATACAAGAATAAAAATTGATTTATTATCTTTTCTCATCAAATATCCATCCAACCTGACCAATGGTCGATGAATCGATGTATTTGAAAGGTTATTTCAACTTACTAGATGTTTACAATTGAATTACTAACTTATTTGATTGTTAGCTTATATGTTTCAAAATTGCTTTATGACAACTTTCTTTTGCATGACAATTTTTGACAATTTTGTAACAACTAATTTAACTTGACTAAAACCCAACAAAATTGACCCTTTAACATGAAAAATGGTGATAAAAAGTCTTATTGCACAAAAAAGGATGCTCAAAACACTAATTTAGATAATTATGACCCTATTAGCCATTTGGTTGCAAGAAAAATTGCTTGACAACTTTTCTTACAACTTGACAACTTTTCAACAATATGACCTTATAAACACTAATGACCCCTAATATATCAAGAATGGTCTATTATGATGAAATTACATCCAAAAATGACTCAACTCATAAAAATTCATCATTTGATCATGAAATAGGTTGGGTATCCCTACACCACTATGCAATTCCCTGAGGGGGCTTAAGTGAATCATAATTAGGTCCTACGCGAGAAATAACCAAGGAAAAATACCTTAGTTACACTACCAATAATGAATTCCACTTATGTGGGTTGGATAAAAAAGTATATCTCATGAAATGTTAAGGGAAACATTCATATACATGTCAAGAATGTCATCTATGATGAGCTTAATTTTATATCTTGTAACCCAAGATCAATAGATGATATTTTGCATAAGATTTTGAATCCATATTTTTCCTACTAGTGCAACATATATTTACACTTTCATTTGAGTCCCAAATGAAGTGGGGAAGCGCAAGGTGTGCACTGAAATCACCATTTATTTTAAAGTTCTAATAAAATGCATAGCCAAGTATATCCTTGTTAGTTAAAACTATGGTGTTCTAACAAAAAAAATTGATGACCATATACATTTACACCAAAAGATGTGATTACCTCTTTTTTCACTTTCAATTTAGCATCCTCATTTGTTCTGCACGATTTTCACTATTTTTTATATCAAGAGTAGTAATTGTCAAAAAAATATATCTTATATTTGGGTAGAACCCTACTTAAACACTTCTCCTTTCTCATTTCCAACCTTTTTATATCTTATGCACACTAAAACACAATGTTCATGTGTCCTTCAAACAAAAATAGATCTTCTATACCACTTTGATGTAGAGATAGAGAGACAACTCAATACCATGGGAGAATATTTCACAACAATGGGCTATGACCCCAAGCTACCCTTTAATTTGATAATGGTTCATCAAGCCTACAAACCTAAAAACCTTCATTTCTGTGCAACCCAACACCTTAAAAATATTTTAAATGATGAATATAACATGATAAGGTAATACATGGTCACCAAGAACTTAAAAAATGCAAATTGGTTATACCTACTCACAATTCGTCCTTATAAGCTAGTAGCCATTCCATGACGATTGGTAGACCACAAATTTGTATTTAAGAAATGGAATTAGAAATTAATTGCACATTATGATACTCTTTTAAACCAACTAAAATATATTGGGAAATTAGCATAGGTTTTTTGTAACAAGCCTCAACCAAGGACTAGTAACTCTAATTTTTAGACCTAATTAGGTATTCAGGGATAATAATTCTTAACCTTTTACATACCTTCTTATTTGAAATAAATTTTATACCTTTATCATGGCCTTGAAAACCTTCATTAAACCCCAATTAACATCTCTAAGGGGTTTACAACCTTTATAAGAACTCAAAATATTTCATTCTTAGACCTAACTATGACAATCATGTTCCTCTTAACAAGACAATGGTTTATAATAATTTCAAAACTTTATCTTATGACCATTGTGAATTAAGAGGAGTATCTACATCTTCCTTTATACCATTTACATATATAAACATCAGTATAAGCATTGGGTTAAATGGAAAAGCACCAAACATTCACCCACTCTGCCTTTACTAGTCTAAAACAAAGAAAATAAATCCCTAAGGCATCATGGAAATATAGGGAAACCTCAAAATCCACATATAAAAATTTGGAATATGGAAATAGACATAAAAAAGGATTACTTCACCAACTTAGAGAATTTTTCAATAGTTAAAATGAAAGATATGCAGTTTAGTTTGTTCAGTAGTTGTACCCTAGGAGGGTTTTAAATTAGTTAAGGGAAAAACATGCATAACTTTCATATTATATAATGAAAATCCATGAAATTATATTAAAATTAAATATAAAATCTTCCTACATCCTTCCACATAATTTATAGATCATAATTTCATGATACATGCCCATACAAACCCCTGTTATAGTCATATAGATATGAGAAATACAATAATAAAACTGATTAATTATCTTTTCTCATCAAATATCCATCCAACCCAACCAATGGTCGATGAATCAATGTATTTGAAAAGTTATTTCAACTTACTAGATGTCTACAACTAACTTCCTAACTTATTTGATTGTTAGCTTCTTATATGTTTCAAAATTGCTTTATGACAACTTTCTTTTGCATGACAATTTTTGACAATTTTGTAACAACTAATTTAACTTGACTAAAACCCAACAAAATTGACCCTTTAACATGAAAAATGAAAATTAAAAGTCTTATTGCACAAAAAAGGAGGCTCAAAACACTAATTTAGATAATTATGACCCTATTAGCCATTTGGTTGCAAGAAAAATTGCTTGACAACTTTTCTTACAACTTGACAACTTTTCAACAATATGACCTTATAAACACTAATGACCCCTAATATATCAAGAATGGTCTATTATGATGATATTACATCCAAAAATGACTCAACACATCAAAATTCATCATTTGATCATGAAATAGGCTGGGTACCCCTACACCACTATGCAATTCCCTGAGCAAGCTTAAGTGAATCATAATTAGGTCCTACATGAGAAATAACCAAGGAAAAATACCTTAGTTACACCACCAATAATGAATTCCACTTATGTGGGTCAGATAAAAAAGTACATCTCATGAAATGTTAAGGGAAACACTGATATACATGTCAAGAATGTCATCTATGATGAGCTTAAATTTATATCTTGTAACCCAAGATCGATAGATGATATTTTACATAAGTTTTTGAATCCATATTTTTCCCACTAGTGCGACATATCTTTACACTTTCATTTGAGTCCCAAATGAAGTGGGGAAGCGCAAGGTGTGCACTGAAATCACCATTTATTTTAAAGTTCTAATAAAATGCATAGCCAAATCTATCCTTGTTAGTTAAAACTATGGTGTTCTATCAATAAAAATTGATGGCCATATACATTTACACCAAAAGATGTGATTACCTCTTTTTTCACTTTCAATTTAGCATCCTCATTTATTGTGCATGATTTTCATTATTTTTTACCTCAAGAGTAGTAATTGTCAAAAAAATATATCTTATATTTGGGTAGAACCCTACTTAAACACTTCTCCTTTCTCATTTCCAACCTTTTTATATCTTATGCACACACTAAAACACAATGTTCCTGTGTCCTTCAAACAAAAATAGAGCTTCTATACCACTTTGATGTAGAGATAGAGAGACAACTCAATACCATGGGAGAATATTTCACAACAATGGGCTATGAACCCAAGCTACCCTTTAATTTGATAATGGTTCATCAAGCCTAAAAACCTAAAAACCTTCATTTATGTGCAACCCAACACCTTAAAAATATTTTAAATGATGAATATAACATGATAAGGTAATACATGGTCACCAAGAACTTAAACAATGCAAATTGGTTATACCTACTCACAATTTGTCCTTACAAGCTAGTAGCCCTTCCATGACGACTGGTAGACCACAACTTTGTATTTAAGAAATGGAATTAGAATGTAATTGGAAATTATGATACTCTTTTAAACCAACTAAAATATATTGGGAAATTAGCATAGGTTTTTTGTAACAAGCCTCAACCAAGGACTAGTAACTCTAATTTTTAGACCTAATTAGGTATTCAGGGATAATAATTCTTAACCTTTTACATACCTTCTTATTTGAAATAAATTTTATACCTTTATCATGGCCTTGAAAACCTTCCTTAAACCCCAATTAACATCTCCAAGGGGTTTACAACCTTTATAAGAACTCAAAATATTTCATTCTTAGACCTAACTATGACAATCATGTTCCTCTTAACAAGACAATGGTTTATAATAATTTCAAAACTTTATCCTATGACCATTGTGAATTAAGAGGGGTATCTAAATCTTCCTTATACAATTTACGTATATAAACATCAGTATAAGCATTGGGTTAAATGGAAAAGAACCAAACATTCACTCACTCTGCCCTTACTAGTCTAAAACAAAGAAAATCAATCCCTAAGGCATCATGGAAATATAGGGAAACCTCAACATCCACATATAAAAATTTGGAATATGGAAATAGACATAAAAAAGGATTACTTCACCAACTTAGAGAATTTTTCAACAGTGAAAATGAAAGATATGCAATTTAGTTTGTTCAGTAGTTGTACCCTAGGAGGGTTTTAAACTAGTTAAGGGAAAAACTTGCATAACTTTCATATTATATAATGAAAATCCATAAAATTATATTCAAATTAAATATAACATCTTCCTACATCCTCCTGCATAATTTATAGATAATAATTTCATGATAAATGCCCATACAAACCCTTGTTATAGTCATATAGATATGAGAAATACAAGAATAAAACCGATTTGTTATCTTTTCTCATCAAATATCCATCCAACCCGAGCAATGGTCGATGAATCAATGTATTTGAAAAGTTATTTCAACTGACTAGATGTCTACAACTAACTTCCTAACTTATTTGATTGTTAGCTTCTTATATGTTTGAAAATTGCTTTATGACAACTTTCTTTTGCATGACAATTTTTGACAATTTTGTAACAACTAATTTAACTTGACTAAAACCCAACAAAATTGACCCTTTAACATGAAAAATGGCCATAAAAAGTCTTATTGCACAAAAAAGTATGCTCAAAACACTAATTTAGATAATTATGACCCTATTAGCCATTTGGTTGCAAGAAAAATTGCTTGACAACTTTTCTTACAACTTGACAACTTTTCAACAATATGACCTTATAAACACGAATGACCCCTAATATATCTAGAATGGTGTATTATGATGAAATTACATCCAAAAATGACTCAACTCATCAAAATTCATCATTTGATCATGAAATAGGCTGGGTACCCCTACACCACTATGCAATTCCCTGAGAAGGCTTAAGTGAATCATAATTAGGTCCTACGTGAGAAATAACCAAGGAAAAATACCTTAGTTACACTACCAATAATGAATTCCACTCATGTGGGTTGGATAAAAAAGTACATCCCATGAAATGTTAAGGGAAACACTCATATACATGTCAAGAATGTCATCTATGATGAGCTTAATTTTATATCTTGTAACCCAAGAGCGATAGATGATATTTTGCATAAGTTTTTGAATCCATATTTTTCCCACTAGTGTGACATATCTTTACACTTTCATTTGAGTCCTAAATGAAGTGGGGAAGCGCAAGGTGTGCACTGAAATCACCATTTATTTTAAAGTTCTAATAAAATGCATAGCGAAATCTATCCTAGTTCGTTAAAACTATGGTGTTCTAACAATAAAAATTGATGACCATATACATTTACACCAAAAGATGTGATTACCTCTTTTTTCACTTTCAATTTAGCATCCTCATTTATTGTGCATGATGTTGACTATTTTTTACCTCAAGAGTAGTAATTGTCAAAAAAATATATCTTATATTTGGGTAGAACCCTACTTAAACACTTCTCCTTTCTCATTTCCAACTTTTTTATATCTTATGGACACACTAAAACACAATGTTCATGTGTCCTTCAAACAAAAATATAGCTTCTATACCACTTTGATGTAGAGATAGAGAGACAACTCAATACCATGGGAGAATATTTCACAACAATGGGCTATGACCCCAAGCTACCCTTTAATTTGATAATGGTTCATCAAGCCTACAAACCTAAAAACCTTCATTTTTGTGCAACCCAACACCTTAAAAATATTTTAAATGATGAATATAACATGATAAGGTAATACATGGTCACCAAGAACTTAAACAATGCAAATTGGTTATACCTACTCACAATTTGTCCTTACAAGCTAGTAGCCCTTCCATGATGACTGGTAGACCACAACTTTGTAGTTAAGAAATGGAATTAGAAAATAATTGCACATTATGATACTCTTTTAAACCAACTAAAATATATTGGGAAATTAGCATAGATTTTTTGTAACAAGCCTCAACCAAGGACTAGTAAATCTAATTTTTAAATCTAATTAGGTATTCAGAGATAATAATTCTTAACCTATTACGTACGTTTTTATTTGAAATAAATTTTATACCTTTATCATGGCTTTGAAAACCTTCATTAAATCCCAATTAACATCTCCAAGGGGTTTACAACCTTTATAAGAACTCAAAATATTTCATTCTTAGACCTAACTATGACAATCATGTTCCTCTTAACAAGACAATGGTTTATAATAATTTCAAAACTTTATCTTATGACCATTGTGAATTAAGAGGGGTATCTACATCTTCCTTTATACCATTTACATATATAAACAGCAGTATAAGCATTGGGTTAAATGGAAAAGAACCAAACATTCACTCACTCTGCCTTTACTAGTCTAAAACAAAGAAAATCAATCCCTAAGGCATCGTGGAAATATAGGGAAACCTCAACATCCACATATAAAAATTTGGAATATGGAAATAGAAATAAAAAAGGATAACTTCCAACTTAGATCATTTTTCAATAGTTAAAATGAAAGATATGCAATTTAGTTTGTTCAGTAGTTGTACCCTAGGAGGGTTTTAAACTAGTTAAGGGAAAAACTTGCATAACTTTCATATTATATAATGAAAATCCATGAAATTATATTCAAATTAAATATAACATCTTCCTACATCCTCCCGCATAATTTATAGATCATAATTTCATGATACATGCCCATACAAACGCCCGTTATAGTGATATATATATGAGAAATACAAGAATAAAACTAATTTATTATCTTTTCTCATCAAATATCCATCCAACCTGAGCAATGGTCGATGAATAAATGTATTTGAAAATTTATTTCAACTTAGTAGATGTTTACAACTGACTTCCTAACTTATTTGATTGTTAGCTTCTTATATGTTTGAAAATTGCTTTATGACAACTTTCTTTTGCATGACAATTTTTGACAATTTTGTAACAACTAATTTAACTTGACTAAAACCCAACAAAATTGACCATTTAATATGACAAATGGCCATAAAAAGTCTTATTTCACAAAAAAGGATGCTCAAAACACTAATTTAGATAATTATGACCCTATTAGCCATTTGGTTGCAAGAAAAATTGCTTGACAACTTTTCAACAATATGACCTTATAAACATTAATGACCCCTAATATATCAAGAATGGTCTATTATGATGACATTACATCCAAAAATGACTCAACACATCAAAATTCATCATTTGATCATGAAATAGGTTGGGTACCCCTACACCACTATGCAATTCCCTGAGCAAGCCTAAGTGAATCATAATTAGGTCCTACGCGATAAATAACCAATGAAAAATACGTTAGTTACACCACCAATAATGAATTCAACTTATGTGGGTTGGATAAAAAAGTACGTCTCATGAAATATGAAGGGAAACACTCATATACATGTCAAGAATGTCATCTATGATGAGCTTAATTTTATATCTTGTAACCCAAGATCGATAGATGATATTTTGCATAAGTTTTTGAATCCATATTTTTCCCACTAGTGTGACATATCTTTACACTTTCATTTGAGTCCCAAATGAAGTGGGGAAGCACAAGGTGTGCACTGGAATGACCATTTAATTTAAAGTTCTAATAAAATGCATAGCCAAATCTATCCTTGTTAGTTTAAACTATGGTGTTCTAACAATAAAAATTGATGACCATATACATTTACACCAAAAGATGCAATTACCTCTTTTTTCACTTTCAATTTAGCATCCTCATTTATTGTGCATGATTTTGATTATTTTTTACCTCAAGAGTAGTAATTATCAAAAAAATATATCTTATATTTGGGTAGAACCCTACTTAAACACTTCTCATTTCTCATTTCCAACCTTTTTATATCTTATGCACACTAAAACACAATGTTCATGTGTCCTTCAAACAAAAATAGAGCTTCTATACCACTTTGATGTAGAGATAGAGAGACAACTCAATACCATGGGAGAATATTTCACAACAATGGGCTATGACCCCAAGCTACCCTTTAATTTGATAATGGTTCATCAAGCCTAAGAACCTAAAAACCTTCATTTCTGTGCAACCCAACACCTTAAAAATATTTTAAATGATGAATATAACATGATAAGGTAATACATGGTCACCAAGAACTTAAACAATGCAAATTGGTTACACCTACTCACAATTTGTCCTTACAAGCTAGTAGCCCTTCCATGACGACTGGTAGACCACAACTTTGTATTTAAGAAATGGAATTAGAAAGTAATTGCACATTATGCTACTCTTTTAAATCAACTAAAATATATTGGGAAATTAGTATAGGTTTTTTGTAACAAGCCTCAACCAAGGACTAGTAACTCTAATTTTTAGACCTAATTAGGTATTCAGGGATAATAATTCTTAACCTTTTACGTACCTTCTTATTTGAAATAAATTTTATACCTTTATCATGGCCTTGAAAACCTTTATTAAACCCCAATTAACATCTCCAAGGGGTTTACAACCTTTATAAGAACTCAAAATATTTCATTCTTAGACCTAACTATGACAATCATGTTCCTCTTAATAAGACAATGGTTTATAATAATTTCAAAACTTTATCTTATGACCATTGTGAATTAAGAGGGGTATCTACATCTTCCTTTATACCATTTACATATATAAACATCAGTATAAGCATTGGGTTTAATGGAAAAGCACCAAACATTCACTCACTCTGTCTTTACTAGTCTAAAACAAAGAAAATCAATCCCTAAGGCATCATGGAAATATAGGGAAACCTCAACATCCACATATAAAAATTTGGAATATGGAAATAGACATAAAAAGGATTACTTCACCAACTTAGAGCATTTTTCAATAGTTAAAATGAAAGATATGCAATTTAGTTTGTTCAGTAGTTGTACCCTAGGAGGGTTTTAAACTAGTTAAGGGAAAAACTTGCATAACTTTCATATTATATATTGAAAATCCATGAAATTATATTCAAATTAAATATAACATCTTCCTACATCCTCCCACATAATTTATAGATCAGAATTTCATGATACATGCCCATACAAACCCGTGTTATAGTCATATAGATATGAGAAATACAATAATAAAATTGATTTATTATCTTTTCTCATCAAATATCCATCCAACCTGACCAATGGTCGATGAATCAATGTTTTTGAAAAGTTATTTCAACTTACTAGATGTTTATAATTGACTTCCTAACTTATTTGATTGTTAGCTTCTTATATGTTTCAAAATTGCTTTATGACAACTTTCTTTTGCATGACAATTTTTGATAATTTTGTAACAACTAATTTAACTTGACTAAAACCCAACAAAATTGACCCTTTAACATGACAAATGGCCATAAAAAGTCTTATTGCATAGAAAAGGATGCTCAAAACACTAATTTAGATAATTATGACCCTATTAGCCATTTGGTTGCAAGAAAAATTACTTGACAACTTTTCTTACAACTTGACAACTTTTCAACAATATGACCTTATAAACACTAATGACCCCTAATATATCAAGAATGGTCTATTATGACAACATTACATCCAAAAATGACTCAACACATCAAAATTCATCATTTGATCATGAAATAGGTCTGGTACCCCTACACCACTATGCAATTCCCTGAGCAAGCTTAAGTGAATCATAATTAGGTCCTATGTGAGAAATAACCAAGGAAAAATACCTTAATTACACCACCAATAATGAATTCCACTTATGTGGGTTGGATAAAAAAGTAAGTCTCATGAAATGTTAAGGGAAACACTCATATACATGTCAAGAATGTCATCTATGATGAGCTTAATTTTATATCTTATAACCTAATATCGATAGATGATATTTTGCATAAGTTTTTGAATCCATATTTTTCCCACTAGTGTCACATATCTTTACACTTTCATTTTAGTCCCAAATGAAGTGGGGAAGTGCAAGGTGTGCATTGAAATCACCATTTATTTTAAAGTTCTAATAAAATGCATAGCCAAATCTATCCTTGTTAGTTAAAACTATGGTGTTCTAACAATAAAAATTGATGACCATATACATTTACACCAAAGGATGCAATTACCTCTTTTTTCACTTTCAATTTAGCATCCTCATTTATTGTGCATGATTTTGAATATTTTTTACTTCAAGAGTAGTAATTGTCAAAAAAATATATCTTATATTTGGGTAGAACCCTACTTAAACACTTCTCCTTTCTCATTTCCAACCTTTTTATATCTTATGCACACTAAAACACAATGATCTTGTGTCCTTCAAACAAAAATAGAGCTTCTATGTCTCATGCACTCATATTTATTTATTTATTTAAATACTTGGCTTTTGACACCTTAAAGCCCTCATCACCTCTTCCAATAAAAGAGGTAGAGCTTTCATATAAAAGGATGTGAATTGAAAATAGATCACATGAATGTTAAGAGAGAGGCCACACACATGAATATCTAAGGTATTCAAGAGAGAATCCACACACATAAACGACAAGAATCCCATATAGATTTTTTCATCTAGACACTTAAATTTTGACACCATAAACCCCTTATCACCTCTTGGAGTAAAAGAGGTAGAGCTTTCTTATAAAATAATGTGAATTAAAAAAAGACCACATGAATGGTAAGAGAGAATCCACATACAACAACATATAAGGCATTCAAGAGAGAATCCACACAAGATAATAAGTCCCATATAGTATTTTTCATCTAAATACTTGGCCCTCGACACCTTAAATCCTCTATCACTCCTTCCAATAAAAGGGTAGAGCTTTCTTATAAAAGGATGCAAATTGCAAAAGGATAATATGACTGTTAACTTAAGGAACACACCTAGACATCTAAGATATTCAAAAGATAATCTGTAACACAGACAAAAAAAAATTCATACAATTTGTTGGTCAATTGCTATTATTTAAGCAACCGCACTTTGCACATATGATTTATAACATACCCAAAGCAGAATTTTTACACAAAAATATTGATTTAATTAAAAGATTTGATTGAAATAAATCCTTTAATATACCAAACATACTATTTTCTTAAGAAAGATATTTGAAATGCCTATAAAATATTAGTAACTTTTTTATAAAACTATTGCATACCTTTTACCAATACTTGTTTGAGATATTATCATGACCCTCAAAGAAACTAATCTACCAATCATATGAGAGTGCATTTAACCATATCATATATCAATACATGAAAGAGACAACCACAACTATATACGCACCATCACACCGAATAATACATCATGCCAGCACTCCCAACTCTCATGACATAGAGCTAGAAAGTAGAATCAAACATGATTCTTCTAGTGCCCTATTTGTTTTTATTATTCTCTAACTATTCAAGACTCATAAGTCATTTAAAACAAACACACTTTATTCTGCCCTCTTTTACTTTCCACATTTTTAAAAAACAATATCAATATCAACAAAACAAACATACTTCCTCAAAATGGAAGCCATCCAGACAGGCTTGTGACCAAAAATTTGAATACTCTGAAAGAAGAAAACCAGTATGGAGATATCTGTGTAGTTCATTATACTCATAAAAAAAAGCAAAACTTGAGTTGCTAAAATTTATAGAGAACATAGCTTAGTTACTCATACACGCCATTGTTGCAGGAAGCCTATGCACGAATTGCCATAGTTTATCAGCTTTACATGAATGAGCTTAGCAATTAGTTTATTAGAAGTTTATATTTACATGAACTTGGCAGGCCAAACACAAATCTACAGACATTCTTATAGTAGAATCTAAAATTAGCACTGCATAACCGGCTGCTGCCTGTATTCTTAATGATCGCCTAAGAAAAACAGGAGATGGACAACCGGTGATGATGGGGATTAGCTGAATTATACCCATCTGCTTGAAATTTCTCACCATCACGCCTTCCAGATTTACTACTGTCTTTCTCCTGGTCAAGTAATCTCACAAAGCTTGTGGAATGTTTTCCACTCGACCCACTCCATGATTCAGTCCGCCTGCATTTCTCGTGGCTCTTGTTACTAACAACAGCTTTATAAATGTAAGGTATAAGGCCTTCCATTGAACTTGGGGGATCAAACTACACACAGATATTGTAAGAGAAAATGTATTGGCAAAGCAAAAGTTTGTCTGCAAACAATGAAGATGAGACTGGAATCCTGGATGTAAGGCTGTATAAATAAGGGCAGCCTGAGAGGAATCGAAGGAAAAGACGTGGAAGGCAGTACGTAATTTCCACGCGGGTTATGGTTATATCTGGGGATTGCTAAGAAAATATATTAAACTATATGAATAAAGATTCTTACATATAATTCCCTTCAAAAAACTTGACACCAAATTGTTGAGCTAATTTCTCTTGATTTAAAAAAAAAAAACTTACCCTAAGTAACAGTTTCCATCCTGTACAGCTGGGCGTGTAAGAAAACGGAAGTTGTAGTCAGACACGAAACCACGTGTGATAATTGGCTTGGCAACATGGTGAGATGTGGACTCAATCCTTGTTTATCAAAATCTTGGGACAGAAAGATACTATTCACCTACCTTAGGACAGGCATTTCTAAATTAAAGCTTTGTTTATTTATTAGTTTGGCAAGTGACTGGAATAAACATCCATTCTTCAAGGCTAACTACTGTGGTATTGCCCCTTCATTCTATAGTTTAAATTAAATCACAGGATACACTTCACCAAATACTGCGGACTTAGCTGCAAAAGATGCGTCCATACATGAGATTTGGTATTAATGTTTCTTTATAGTTTTTTCCCAAACTTACTTATAAGAGTATATTGGCATATAAAGTTATAAACATATACGATTCACCATGACCATACTAGACAAAACTAAGCTTATAGGGTTTCCATGAATATATCCATAGTTCTGTAGAGAATACTCAAAAATCCTCTAGAGGACGAGGGTTAACATACTTTAGGGATCTATAATAAAAACCCAAAATACTTAAAAAAGACCTTTGCATTTTTATCTATAATTCTAGTACTAAGACAGGTATAATCTAACCATACCCTAAATAGAAAAATTCAGAGGGTCTAGATGCCATATCTAGTTGTTCGTCTGGATGCATTCACAAAGCACTTCAATATCCCTAGCATTGATGTTGGCTGTCTCCACTCCATTTGTCTCAATGTATTACTTGAGCCAATTCTTGTTAGCCGGAGTCATTATTTGGAAGAGATGCATGATAAAATCCATATTTCTTACAATTGTAGGTCTTTGGGCCCAGAAACCTGCCATGTCCTTTGAATACAGAATTGAATAAGTGATTATAGGTCTATTTCTTATAATAAGCTAGTCATAGTTCCCTGGGTGGGGATTGGTAAGGTCATTTCTTAAATTAACTATTACTCTATCTAAATCCTCCAGAATCTCTTCAATGAACACTTCGCTACACATTCTGACAATGTCTGTTTGGTTAAATTGTAAACATGCATAACAATTGCTATGAATAGATCAGGGATGTTTGGATTGGCCCTAAATCTATCTCGACAATTGAAAAATTGGCCGTCGAGACTTCTTAGAACCACCCTTCAAATGACTTTATTTTTAACATTCACAATTTGTCTCATCCTGTCCATTGTCACTTCGGTATTGAAAGCCATTTGCCTACTTAGGCTGCCTAGTTTTATCAGTCCCCATGATTGAAAAACTAGACTACTGCAAAAGGAAAGGGCACCTTATTAGGAAAAAGTTGGCTCTCAAGTGGCTTTAAGGAGCTTTTCTATTCGAGATCTTTGACAAGACATCTTAGGCTACATGTCATTATTAGAAGGACCTTATTAAAATAAGAGGAATTACCATAATTAAATGAGGCAGGAAACCAACGAAGCCATCATTAAACAATCTCCTTTTGAAATTATAGTGTGAGGTAGTTACTTAATTAAAGTCCTTCGATCAAATTTGATTGAAGGATTCTAAGAAAAAGGTTGGCTAGCATCCAAATCCCCAACTAAAGGGGCCTCCATCCCTAAGAACTAGACTAAACATAGAGAGAGTAAATCGATTATAAATAAGGTATAATATATAAGAATATATATATGACAGACAAAACATAATCCTAGTATAATAAAAGACTAATAATGATATATACGGCTCTGAAACTATGCATGAGTCAAGTGGGATATATGGATATAAGAGGATAAATCTATAATCTATAGTATTCAAAAAACATAGTAACCTAGTATATTTTTAAATGTCAGTATCTATTAAGATATCTATAAATATTATATATTTATTAATCAATGTTGTCTCAAAGTTAATAAATATCCTATATTTATAAATTACTTGCATAGTCCTAATTAGATGGAGAAGTCACTTTATTCTAGTATGCAAGATCCTATATGATTGTGTTTGTTTCTAGTTAGAGCCTTCCCTTCTTCTCCTTTTAATCCCTCTATTTTTTTCCTAATCCAAACTATCTTAATGTGCTCTTATCTAATTGTATAACACATATACCCATTATTCGAAAGTTTATCTTCTCAGGAATTGCCCTCTCTCTCTATATGATTAAAGGTATTTTTTTGAAAGATTGAGCTAGTATTTTTTTGAAATATTGAACTAAGTGTAGAGCTCTAGAAATTATAGTGTCCTTGATTTCCAATTAGGCATGGAACCCTTTCTCAGTGTATTAATGATGATTGTTGAGTCTCCTTCCACCATTAGCTTCTTGATCTTTATATCTCTACATATCAAAATCCCTTCAACTAGGACATTAAGCTCAACCATATTATTACTTTAAGTACCAATTGGTTTTGCTAACCTAGCAATATCTACTCCATCTGTGTTGTGTAAACAACATCCTATTCCTACTATGCCTAGATTGCCTCTCAAAGCTCCATCAAAATTGATCTTAAACCAACCTTGTTTTTGGGGATACCATTTACACTTTGCTCTTTTTCACTCATTTTTCCTCGCTCCCAGTCCTACATAAAGAGGAATATTTAGCCCATTCCATTTCCCCCTCATATTCTCATCCCAATAGGTCATCACCCCCTCCTTCCATTAGTTCATAATTTTATAATTTAGGGTTTCAATAATGACAACCTCCATTTTGTGTGTAAGTTTCCTCCATTCCATCTTCTTGTATTTGAATAATCATCTGTTACGCTCCTTCCATAATTCCCATAGAGCAATAGAAGGACCAAATTTACAAAGACCTCCGTATAGGCAATGTTTATTGATGATAGGCCAAGATTGGAAGAAACCCAAGATGGTCTTTGGCAGGGTATAGCTCCATCCTAATTTATTACAAAAAACATAACCATCACCAATTAGAAAACTTAAAATTTAGGAGTATATGATCTAAGTTCTATTCTTCCTCTTCACACAGAGGGCATATACTAGGTCCTTCATATCCCATTTTCCTAAACCTATCCGCTATCAAAATCTTGTCTTGTAGAGCCAACCATGAGAACATTCTAGCTTTCAGTAAGAAGAACTTATCCTAGCATAAATATAAAGGTATGTCTGTCTTAGGTCTCTATTATTTACTAAGAAGGTAATCGTATCCTTCCTTGGTATTATATTCTCCTAATTTTGAGCCACTCCATACAAATCTATCTTCCCTTATATGGAAGGTTATATTCCTATTCCTCATGATCTCTTCTAATACTTTTCTCTCCTTAACAGTGATATTAATATCCTCCAATGATTTCCATTTCCATCCTTTGGATAGATCCCCATCTATTGCCTCGATATAGTCTTTAACATATTTGCCTCATTTGGATTCCATGTGGGTTTCAGAAGCTACCAAATTAGATATTTTGTCAATAACTATATAACCTCCCCAAGAATCTAACCAGAATAGGGCCTTCTCACCCTTGCCTAAACTCCAAGTCATTTTTTCCATAATGGAACCCCTACAATCTAACATTTAAAGTTCCATATTTATGATCCCATTGGGGGGGATTCTTCTCTAAAAATGTTAGTTGAATCTCTACCATTTAGGTATTTATGATTAAGAATTTTAACCTATTTTAAATGTGGGTTTTTATACATTCTCCATATAAGTTTAGGACCCAGAGCTCTACTCTATTCCTTAATGTTTTTAATACCATCCTCTCCTTCATCCTTTTCTCTACACACCTTATCCCATGCTAGTAACGGTATTTTCTATTTTTCCTCAGTTCCTTTCCAAAATAATGTTCCAAAATTCTTATTTAAATCAGTCTTCTTAGCAGTAGGGAGGTTAATGCATGAAAGTTGGTATTAGGCATTGTTGATAGAACATATTTCAACATAGTTTCCCTACCTACATAGGATAACCATTTACCTTTCCACAATTCAAATCTAATTTTAATTTGAGACACTAATTAATCCCATAATTTAGTGGACTTGCTTCCTTTGTCTAGATGCAACCCAAGATATTTACGTGGAAATTCCCCTTTCCTAAAATTTAGAATATTGAATATCTCCTTTTCCAAGTGTGTGATGATGATAATCACCTTCATCAAATTAAGATCTAATTAGCAACAATTCTAAAGTAAATACAATGCAAATCTATTTAAAAATGAAACTAAGATCTATAGCATCTCATGGCTCTCTAGAAAGAGGTGGTAAGTGAAGCTCTCAGCTCAAATCTCCACTAGTGACACTTCTAAAAAGAGAATGTATGTTGTTCTATGCTTCTACAATGCTTCTATGATGATGATTCTAGCTCAAATTGACAAAAGTGTAATGCAAATGCTCTAAATGCTCTTAATTGCTCTTAGAATGCTCTTCAATTGCCTATAGTAACAATGCTTTGCAAATGAATTTCTAAGATCTCAATTGCTCTCAAAATGCTTCATATTTATAGTAAATTCCCAAGGGTAGGGGGTGGAGTGAAGTTATCATGATTTACCTTTGGTTGAGTCAAATACTTCACTTTGTTCATAAATGGGGGGACAATTTAAAGGTTTGTCTCAAAGCTTTGGATAAAAGGACAAGATTGAGTGGTTGAGATTGAAACTTTAGAATGAGTGATTGAGATTCATCCTTTTTGAGTGATTTATGTCTTTTTGTCCTCAATTCTCATTGGTTGCTCACCTTTTTTGAAAGATATTAGGTATTAAATTCAATTAATTAATTAAATTTAGCCATGTAAGGGTAATAGGTTCATTTTGATTTTTGATTTAAACAACTATACAACTAATTGATAAAAATCAATTATGTAGTGTTTTTCACCCCTTTAAGCTTTGATTTAATTATTTAACCTCATTATTTGTTTTTTCCTTTGCTTTTAATTGATTTTGTCCAACTTTATTTAATTATGTCCATTTTAATTGATTTGATCCCTTTTTGATTGAATTAGTGCATTTTGATGATTTTGAGCCATTTTATTGATTTTTGCAATTTAAAAGCACTTTGTCCATTTTTGTGTGTCTACACCAAGTTAGCATTAGTGTTGAAGAAGAAAATTTCTATTTTTTCCTGACTAATTTCCTTACACGTGGCTTTTGAGTAAGATTTAAGTATTTCTCTATAAGTTAACACCTCTTGCCTTTCTCCCCTTCTATACAACATGGTATTGTCTACAAATTGTTGGTGAGTAGTGGGGTCTAGTTCACTAGTTATTTTGATTCCCTTAACTTTATGTAACTCTTTAGCTTTTGTTATTGATCTCCTTAAAGATTCTTCAATGATGATGAAAAAAGGGGTGAAATAGGGTCCCCCCTATTGAAGGCCTCTACAAATGTTGAAAAAAACCTTAGGGGTGCCATTGACCAATTTTGATATTTTAGGGGTGGAAATGCACTCAAAGATTAGATTGATCCATGGTTAGGAAAAGCCAAAGGCCTCCAACCATTTACAAAGGAAACACCATTCATCCTTATCATAGGTTTTTTCAATGTCAAGTTTGATGAGTATAATTGGATCGCTATTATTTTGAATAGAATAAATAGCCTATTGGGATATAATGACCACATCATATATAGATCTCCTTGGGGAAAAGACCATTTGTTCCTCACTAATTAAGAAAGGGAAAAGTTTCTAAAGTCTATTGGAAAGAGTCTTAGTCAGTTCAACTCATAAATAGTATTACATAATGCTATCAGTCTAAAGTCATTAAAGCTTTCCACTCTGTATTTTTGAGGAATCAAGGGAAGGAAAGTGTTATGGACTTATTTGAGAAAACAACTTGAATTCCCAACACCTTCTAGTGCCTATGTTACCTCCCCTCCTATAAAGTTCAATCACTTTTGAAAAAAACAAGCAGGGAACCTATCCAAACCTAGTGACTTATTTGGATTCAATTAAATTAAGGAAGCCTCAACTTCATCCTTAGAGATCCTAGCCATCAGACCTTTATTCTACTCCTCTATTATCAACTTTGGAATGTTAGCCAGTATATTCTCCTGGCTATCTAAGTTAGAGCCACCAAAGTGATTAAGTATATTCTTATAATAATTCGCTACTTCAACTACAATCTATTTCAGGTCCTCTATGATGGTTCCATTATCCTTTTTGATTTTAGTAATTCTGTTAACAATTCTCCTCTATTTAGTTCTATTGTGGAAAAAATTACTATTCTTATTACCAAAATTTAGGTATGTTTCTCTAGATTTATGACACCAATATAGTTCCTCTTTGGATAAGATGTCCTCACACTCTGTTAGAAGCTCTTTTTCCCTAAGGTATAGATTATCATCCATTCCTCTCTCAATTACTAAAGTGATAATATTTTCTAGTTCATCTTCTAGCATTACTTTATTTTCAAAGATATTACCAAAATGTTATTTATTCTAGATCTGAGGCTTATTTTTTATTATCTTTGATTTATTGATCACCTTGTATAGTTTAGATCCTTCAACATTTGTGTCCTTCCACAATTGTTCAATTAGACTAAGAATGATGCAGAGGAATATGTTCAATCCAACACCTTTGACCAAATCACTCTACCAATTCTAATAACCCACAAGGTTATTCAAACTCCTCTTAAGGTTTCTTCCCACAAAAGTACCCAAAATTGTTCACAACCACCCAAGGCTATTAAAAGACCTTCTAGGGTTTCTCCTTCCTCTTTTAAACTATTTTCAACCACTCACAAGTTCCCTCTACAAACTAGACAACCCAATTTACCTAAACTTGTCACAAACTAGGCTATTTCCCTTGTAGCCCTCCAAAACCTACTCACTTGAATTTTTGTAAGATTTTCCCTAAAAAATTCAAAATTAAATCAAATATTTAGATACCAATTTGGGCCCTCTACAACATATCAAAATATTGGACCCAAATCCTTTGGACCAATTGTACGGAATAGGGCAAACAAACCCAAAATAAGGGCTAATTAGGCCAAATTAACAAAGAAACTATGCTTCAAACTTCAAACCAAGGCAAAAAATATTCCATAGTGTCTTCAACTGATTCAAAAAAAATGATTTTATCACTCACTTGGATAGATAAGCTCATCATATAGTCTTTTTAACAAACCCACATCATTTAAGGTATAAAACTAGGGCCTCTTGGAAACCTTATCGAAAATCACTTCCTTCCTTCAACAAAAGTTGTTTCACAATATCTAGGAAATGTAAAAACACTTCCAAACATAAAAATTATACCTCCTTAATCGACTTCTTCTACTGCTATACTTGTGGCATCAATTTAAGCCCTTTTCTAAGGCCAAACTCACAGTGATCACCTTCAAAATATTAGATCTACATAAAATAGTGTTAGTGATTCATATTTTAAATTATAGGAGATCCATTCATCAATATATAGATAGGACATAAAGAGAAATGGATCTCTTAGTGCATGTAAACCCTCAAAATGCAAGGAAAATGTACCCTGTCACAAACCAGTCAAATACAAGGATGAAAACTAGATTGATTAACCCTTAAAATTGACTTAGTATTGCATAAAAATGATATAAGAATGTTCCTAATTTCTTCCCAAAAGATTCTAAGATCAAAAATTCAAATAAGATCAAGAAACATGCATAAGAACTCAAAAAAATCTGAGAAATCAGAACTTTTATTTATTGTAGTTAGATCCTCCATACACTCCTTGCCTCTAATGTCTTCCTAGGGATTTATAGGAATCTCACCCACCTTCATTATCTGATTCCAATCAGTTGGAGTCATTACATTGAGAAAAATAATCAAAACTAACTAAGCCTGCCAATTAGGAACTAACCATTAGATTTGAATTTTCAAATTTAAAAATCCTAACAAATTAACTTCTAACCCCTTAAGACCCATAAAAATGCATTGGTTCGGATCTTATTGAATCTCTTAAACACCTAAACACCTATTATAGACTCAATGGGCATATATGTATCATTTATTACATAATTGGTCCTATGGTCCTTACTAGGACCATTGAGACATTTACCAATTTTATAAAATTTATTACAATCAATGGCCATAATTGGATTTAATATATCAAGATTGAGTCTTATACACCCATAATCCTTATTTCCACCCCATGGTGTCTTCAAGGTCCTCTTTTTTCTATCAAGTTCTCCTACACCATACTCCCCTCCTAGAAAAATTCTCTTGTCCCAAGAGAATAGGGGCTTTGTCTTCATGCCCTATGATGAGTCCTCATTATGGCATGTTTTAAACCATGTCTTAGAAACACTTTCATATGGTTCTACAGAATTTTTACAAACTTTAACTAGTAGTTATAAATACCTTTTCATGGATTATGATACTTAGTTTTTTATGATGGAACATATCTATTATAGTAATCCTTGCTATGGTTTTTATACATACTAGTTATTTGGATAAATGATGTGTTTCTTTGAGACTTTATCTTCCTCCAGCCAGTACTATCTATTTTCCTGTAGCCATATGAGAAATATTGTTTTCTTGTATTTAATAAACTATAGATGCATTGAATATGGATAGTGAGCATTTGACTGATTCTATGTGTCGAGCTAACCCCTTTTTGCATGAATAAAAATTGTTTCCACAAAACCCAGTGATCTAGGAGAAAATGTACACTCCACTAGGTTGATGTCTTAAAAACCCAGTGAATGCCGATTCAGTTGTAGAAGTGTAGAGAGATAAAGGGAGAAGTTATGTGATCTGTTCACCATGAAGGAAGGTTTCCACAAATCTAGTCAAATGTCTTTATTATCCATAAATCCAGAAGGAGAATACCATAATGTTTTTAAGTTGATTTGACTTAGTTTTCCTCTACCCACTCCTATTAGCTATGAGAGTTCTATTTGTGATAAAAGCTTTCTACTTTAAGTGGATAAGTCAATTGAAATAGTCAAGTTTAATTTTCAATAAATAGCTTTGGCCTTTAGCCAAATTGATATAGAAGATAAATAAAAATAGATAGAGAAGGAATATAGAAAAGTAGCAATACTAGTTCTCAAAAGTTAGTCTTTTACTAGCAATGTACTTTCTGATGTTAATTCAATAATATGATCTTACAATTTAAAGTTTAGCCTATATTTTTCTGAGACACCAACTGAGGGTGCCCACTTAGGAAAGTGTCTATTTGTTTCCTTTTCAACAAGTAGAATAGCCATGCTTTAATTTCTTGTTAAAGTTCAGTGACTATTCCTGCAGCTGATGGATATGCAGAACTGTAACTATTCTTGCAGCCATTAAGTAGTTCTTATTTTCTGTAGCTAAAGTGCTTCTTCAATTTGAATTAAAAGTAGTTTATTGCATATTCATTTACATCATTGTGTTCTTATACTTAGGATACATGTTTGTTAAAGAAGACTAGTGCATATATTGTGTTGATCCATTTCAAGTTATACAACCCCGAGTTGACAATTAAATAATGCTTTTAGGAGGATTTTAGCTATGACATATGATGTCCAATTACTGAGTAGGGGAATGTCTCTTTCTATTTAATGAATCCAATTAAGAGCACTACATTTTTGGTGTCATTTTTGGGAATGGTGTCAAACTAAGAATCTATAGCATGCATGGTAGTTGTAGATCTAAATTTTTAATTAGTCTGTATCTTACAATCTATTTTTTCTCATCATCTAGTTTTGCATTTTCCGTATGCATAGAAGAAGAGATGAGCTTGGGAGATTATTTCCTACAAAAATTATGCAAGAACCCCCCAAGAAGAAGAACCCTATGTCGATGCCGACCAAAATCTAGCTCCTTCTTCCTCAAAAGATTTACACTTTTTTGAAGAGCTATTAAACCTTAACCAACACCAAGAAAATGCTCAGTTGGACCTTGTAGTTTACTAGCCAAGGTGTAACCAAAGACCCGAGGAAAGAAAACCAAGAGCTCAAGAAAGAATGACAGTTCCACCTACTTTTACCTTTCCAATCCCTTACCTACATGACAATCATAATCTCAAGAACATACCTGCTTCAACACTCCCCAAGTTCTACGAGCTGATCATAGAGGATCATGATACCTTTCAATTTGAATTTGATATCCTTTGTAGAAGTTTTGAGTATTCCATTGATGCTCATAGGTTAAAATTGTTTCCTTCTACTGTTAAAGAGTCATCCTTGAGATGGTTCATGGGATTAGAAGCAGATGTAGAAACCACTTGGGAAGGTATCAAGACCCTATTCTTGGACAAATATAAAGAATATTGCAGGGGTAATGATATGAGAGGGGATGATATCTTTAAAATCTCTCAAAAGGAGGGTGAAACTTTAGAATACTATGTGTCAAGGTTTCTATTAATCCTATAGAAGAACACTCAACATCAATTGAATGAAGAGTCCCAAAAACTTCCTGTTTCTAAGAGGAGTCAATGACAATTGCATGGAGGTGCTCGATCTCATGGTAGGAGGGGACATTACTTAGAGAGAGTGGAATGATATCAATAAAATATGTCTCAATTACTCAAGGGTAGGAGTGAAGAAAGGAAGAGGTTTCCTCTCTTCCATTTCTAAAGCCAATGCTTATGGAGTGTCAAAGATAGATATTTTTAATCTCTTGTTAGACTTCAAGCAGGACATTAGTAATAATGTCACCACCCAATTGGACACCATACAAGCTTAGAGGAAGCAAGATGAAGTGAAAGCAATGTTGAACGAATTTTTCCCTCATTACAGACAAAAGAAGAAGGATTGTAGATGCAAGTTGCTGGCCAACCTAGAGGCCATGTTCCCACCGAGTTCAAGCCAATTGAAGGAGATGATGAACAAGTGTTCTTTGTTTCTCAATGTAGGCCATGGGCCCCTAGACAAGGTATGCCTCAAGATCCCTTACAATATTTTGTTTCATATAATAATAATTGGTAGAACCATTATCCTCCATACTTCCAACCTTATGGGAATAGTCCTTTGCCTAGTCCCCGAAAAAATTAATGGATACATCCATAACAAAACCAATGAAAACAATCTCCATCTCAAAATCAATGGCAGCAACCCCAAAACCAATGGAAACCCCCTCAAGGGAGTTGGAAGTAACCAAAACATTGGAAGAGAGGAAAAAAATAGTCTAATCAACCTTCGGGTTACCTTCAATAAACCCAACAATAGGCCATTATGACATCTTCCACAACCATGCAGAATTCAAACCCTAAACCAACTCAGTTACCAACTAAGCCAACACCTAATCCCAATAGAAATCCTCAATTGTAGGAAGTTTACTTTGCTAATCCTAATCATTTGCCTTCCTATTATCTTAACAATATTAATTTGAGATCAAGGGCTATCTTAACAACTCCTCCAGTAATCATCAAAGTTCTATTTGAGACAAGTGGGAAAGAAATCCTAAATGGCCAAACCCCAGCTAAGGAGTCATTACCCAATCAACCCTTGCCTGCAGTCTCCAATAAAGCACCTCCTTTTGATAAAAGGTTAGAAAAGGAAATTGTTTAGCCTTAGGAAGAACTTGTATTTGATATCATTGAGTAGTTAAAGTGTATATGTAATATGAATATACCCTTGTTCCAAGCCATAAAGGAAGTTCCTATTTATAGTAAGGTTATCAAGGAGGCATGTCTAAAAAAGCCAAGTAGGAAGAGGAGAGACCCTCAAACTATTAATATTTTGGGCCAACTCTCTGACTTAATGCTGGGAAAGCTTACCATCCCAAAATACTCAGACCTTGGTAGTCCTACTATGGAGATCATTGTTAATGAAGTTTAGGTTAAGAATGCTCTAGTTGATCTTGGAGCTTCCATAAATGTGATGACCAAAGACCTTATGATGAAATTAAGTATCTCAAAATTAAGAAATACACCTACTATAGTGCAACTTGCTGGTAGTTCCACTATCAAATTTGATGGATTCATAGAAGACCTTATAGTCACCTTGGATTAATGGGAATATCCTATTGATTTCATGGTGTTATCCCCAAAAATAACATTAGGAGGATATCCAGTTATATTAGGAAGACCTTGGTTAGAAACTATAGATGCCCATATAGGTTGTAGGTCTAGAGACATGACCATATTCGATGGTTATAACACCAAGAAGCTCACTCTCTATGCTCCAACCCAACCACAACTTGAGAATGAGCAAGTGGTTTGGCCTGATTTAGGAGAAGATGTTGAGGAGGAAGTTAATTCTGTGATAAATCTAATGATGATTAAAAGGGGACCTTTTATTGAGACACACAAAGAAGATGAAATTTTGGACAGTTTCATCCAAAATAATTATGGTATTGAATATCCTCTATGTAAAGAAAGTCCATGCTCTCTGCAATATATTCTTCCTTCCTCTACTTCTGTACATTTTCCTACAGCAAAAAAATTATTACATACCTTATTGCCACATGAAATAGGGATGCCCATTTTGTTTGACATCTCCATGATTGAGTTAACCTCACAAGTAGAGATTTTTGCAAGAAAAGTTTTGAATGTCAACAATAGCCTTACTGTTGAGTAGCGAGAGTCCATAATTAAGATCCTCACCAACCACAAGACAAATTTTGCTTGGGACTATAGTGACATGAAAGGGTTGGATCCTAAATTATGTACCCACTGAATCTTCATTGATAATGAGTTCAAGCCTGTAAGAAAACCCCAAAGAAGAGTTAATCTAGCTCTCAGGGAAATATTCAAAGAGGAGCTACAAAAGCTATTGAATGCAGGGTTTATCTACCCAATTTCAGATAGTTAGTGGGTTTCCCCATTAGTTATTATGCCTTATAAAGGTGGTAAGTGGAGAGTGTGTGTGGATTATAGGGAGATTAATGCTACAACAAATAAAGATCATTTTCCTCTACCTTTTATTGATCAAGTGTTGGATAACTTATCAGGTAAGGCATACTTTTCTTTCCTTGATGGTTTCAGTGGCTATAATCAAATTAGGATTTCTCTAGAAGATCAGGTGAAGACCACCTTCACCTATCCTTGGGGAACATTTTCTTATTCAATTCTTCCCTTTTGTCTTTGTAATGCTCCTGCAACCTTCCAAAGAGCTGTGATTAGTATCTTTTCTGACATCTCATATACTTGCCAATGTTGTCAAATCTTCTTTTGCAACCTCAGTGTAGGAAGAAATAGGGTTGGGGGAATTAGAGGCTGCTATGGAGAAATTACAAGAAAAAGCGACATAGATTGAGGAGGATGAGTAGGAAGTTGTGTGGATTGAGGAGGAGGAACAAGAATTGAGGAGTGTATCTGATAAAACTGAGGAAGTGAAATTTGTAGGGGAAGTGTACCCTATTTCTCAGGAAATGTCCCCAATTGTACCATCTCCACATCGACCACCTAAACATCCTAGAAATTTTTCTATAGGGATGGTTTGTTATAAAGAGATGTAGGATCAAAGTGCCAATTATGAACTTGAGATTGCAAAATTAAAATGGATTATCAGTAAAAAAGATATGAAAATTGCAAATCTCAAGGTAACTATCAGTGAAATTGTGCAACTAGTTCCTAAAATTGTTCAGTGTTGGAGTCCTTCTCCCGTTTATGCACTTTATTTAAAAGAATTGTATTTAAATTTTTAATTGCTCAGAATTTGGCAAGGGAAGATCCCTTCTTTAAAAACATCCAATGAATTTTATGAAGTCTACAGGGAGTCTCCTTAACTTTTGAGGCAGCTCCTATGTGAATTTTATCTTCACAATATGGCGGTCTCTGATGGTGTAAATTGAAATCGTCTCTTGTACATTGGGGATGTACATATTTATGCATTAGCTTCCTGGATTAAGAATGAGATCAGTACGAGAGAGAAATATGATAGTTATAAATATGAAGAAGCTACTATTCCTCTTGAGATTTGGGGAGAATCCTCTAAAGGTAGGTGAATTAAATTTGATTGGAAGAAATTGTGGGTCCATAGATGGTCCAAACCCTTAATTAAACCTCTTAGAGAAGACACTTTTTCTCAATATTCTAAAATTATCAATAGGGATCTTTACGTTGCCACTCAACATTGCCAAATGAGATGGTTGGAACCAACACCACAGATACGGGAATCTAATCCCCATACTCCTAACAATATGTATGCAGCTACTAGGTGGGCTATTGTTTTTATGGAAAATGAAAGAGAAAAGAAAGAGAATTGGTTTCCCCTAGTAATGTAGCCACTAATTATCCTGTGGCCACTCTTAGCAATGAGGGATGGACAATACCTATAATAGAGAATTTGAGATTGGAAAGTGGTAGCATCTAGAGGAATTGAAAGCTTTCTATTGGAGCTTTACAAAAGGGGAATGTGGTAAGCGACTTCTAGATGATTTGCTGAAAAAGGACAAGAAGGAGCATGCAATTATGGCTGATGGGTCCATCCATTCCTAGGTTGAGGGGAATGATGAGTCCTCATTATGGCATGTTTTAAACCATGTTTTAGAAACACTTTCATATGGTTAGATACAAAATTTTTACAGACTCTAAGTAGTAGTTATAAGTTCCTTTTCATGGATTATGATACTTAGTTGTTTATGATGGAATATATCTATTATAGTAATCCTTTCTATGGTTTTTATACATACTACTTGTTGTTTGGATAAATGATGTGTGCCTTTGAGACTTTATCTTCCTCTAGCCATTACTATTTGTTTTCCTGTAGCCATATGAGAAATAATTTTTTCTTGTATTTAATAAAATATAGATTCTTTGAATATGGATAATGAGCATTTGAATAATTCTATGTGTTGAGTTAACCCCTTTCCATAGGAGTAGAAATTATTTCCACAAAACCTAGCGATCTAGGAGCAAATTTACACTCCACTAGGTTGATGTCAAATAGACCCAGTGAATGCCGATTCAGTCACATAAGTGTAGAGCAATAAAAGGAGTGGTTATGTGATCTATTCACCATAAAGGAAGGTGTTCCATGAATCTAGTGGAAATTTATTTATTATCCATAAATCCAGAAGGAGAATACCATAATGTTTCTCAGTCGATTTGACTTAATTTTCCTCTGCCCACTCTCTGTTAGTTATGGGAGTTCTATTTGTAATAAAATATTTCCACCTTAAGTGGATAAGTCAATTGAAATAGTCAATTTTAATTGTCAATAAATAGCTTTGGCCTTTATCTGAAGTGATATAGAAGATAGATGAAAATAAATAGAGAAGGAATATAGAAAAGTAGCAACACCAGTTCTTAGAAGTTAGTCTTTTACTAGAAATGTACTTTCTGGTGTTAATTCAATAATATGATCTTACAATTTGAAGTTTAGCCTATGTTTTTCTTGAGACACCCACTGAGGGGGCCCACTCAGGAAAGTGTCTATTTCTTTCCTTTTCAGCAAGTAGAATAGTTGTGCTTTAATTTCTTGTAAAAGTTCAGTGACTGTTCTTGTAGTTGATGGATATACATAACTATTAACTGTTCTTGTAGCCACTGAGTAGTTCTTATTTTCTATAGCTAAAGTGTTTCTTCAGTTTGAATTAAAATTATTTTATTGCATATTCATTTCCAACATTGTGTTCTTAGACATAGGATACATGTTTTTTATAGAAGACTAGTGCATATATTGTGCTGATCCATTTCAAGTTATACGACTCCGAGTTGACAATTAAATGATGCTTTTAGGAGGATTTTAGCTATGGAATATGATGTCCAATCACTGAGTAGGGGAATGTCTCTTCCTAGTTAATGAATCCAATTAAGAGCATTACACCTACCATCTTCCTAGATGGTTCTTTTCCTTTCACCTCCCTACTAGGCATCTGTTGCAATAAAAAATCCTCAAGAGTTAGTCTTTTCTTTGGTCTCTTACGTACATCCAACTCACATAAAGCATTATTATGCAAATTTTTTTATTTTTCTACCTTCCATCATAGTCCAAATATGATTTTTGTTGTTGCATTTGTTCTTCATCAAATAGGTTTTCTTTCTTCTTCATCTCTTATCCTATCAAAAGACTCTGCTAGATTTCTATCCCCTCAAGAAAAGGGCACTCAATGCTTCCTATTAACACACTATTCTCAGTCACATTTAAGGACAATTCTACCTTATTCCAATTGTTGTCACCATCTATCTTCACATTAGACCTGTTACCAACACAATCTGCCTCCAAATTGAAATAGTTTTTTTCCCCAAAACATATGATATGTTTACCATTCAGCTTGTCATCATTGAAAGTGTTTGGCACAAAATTTTTACCATCCTTATGCACAACATATGAATTAGCAAAACCTTCATGTAATGTTCTTCTTAATGATTTCCAAGGCCTACCCAAGATGATATGACTACAAGTCATTGGAACCACACCACATAGAACTTTGTCATGATATTCTCCTATAGAAAAATCAACATAGGATTTCTCTTTTGTCACAATATTTTGTTCACTACTAATGCATTAGATGGACTATTATGAGGAAATATTTTCAAATTTAACTTAGAAACCATCTCATAGGACACCAAATTATCATGAGAAATAAAATCTATGATCAAATTAATTTTTTTACCTTGGCTCTCTCATAAGTTACATAAAATAGATACCATTGGTATTTGAGGTTGCAATATTTGTCCTTTTCTAAATATTAGGAACTCACCATCAAGTTATGAACTAGCCTGTAGACATCCTTCATCTTCTCCTTCCTTAATATCCTCTTGTACCATCTGCACTCTTCTCTCTATCCTCTTGTTGTATTGTGCATTCAATGGACACTTAGGGGATGTGTGCCCAACTTTATTAAATGTATAGAATTTACCAATGAATCCTCTACTAGATCCAAATATCCCTCCTCCTCTATAACCTCCCATTGGTTCAAACATTGGCACTTTTCCTTTGTCACTGCCTTGTTCTTTTTCATTACTGCTGCTAGGCCTACTTCCTCTTCCACTACCTTTGTTGCTACTACTACCTTGTCTCTCTTGTCTTCTTCTTATCTTTTCTGAAAAACCTTTATTGCCAACTTGTAGCATTCTTCTACATTCCTTGGTGTTGATATAATCAACTCATCTTGGATGTTGTATCTCAGACCTCCAAGATACCTTGCCACTTTCTCTTCTACATCTTCATCATGAGAAACTCTTATGTCCAACTTATAAAACTCCTTAGTATAATTTTGTACATCCATCTCTTTATACTTGAATCCCTACAAATTCTTGTACAACTGAAATTTGTAATATTTAGGAAGGAAATTTTACTTCATCTTCTCTATCATCCTTGGCCAAGACATGTGATTTTAGGGACGCCTTTCCTCCATCTCTCTACCTTCAAACAATCCCACCATAGAAAAGCATGTCCCTTCAACCTAGACTTAACAATCTTTACTTTTGCACTATTCTCAATATCTTCATGTTCAAATAAATTGTCAAGAGAACCAAACCAATCTATCAAATCTTCATCATTAATGTTTCCACTATACATAGGTAATTCAGTCTTTACCCTAGATTCTCCTACTCTAATGGCTCTTAGTAACTTTACCATCCTGACATCTTCTAGATCAAGTTTCTCTTCTTGCTGAAGGGCTTCTTCTTCCTCCCCTTCCACTTCTTCTTCCTTAGAACCTACATTCCTTCTCCTTCTATCTCTTTCTTCTATTGTTTCCATCCTTTCTCCAAGGGTTCTTAATTCCCTTGCAACTATTGCACTCATCCTTGGAGGCATCTTGTCTATTCTCTTCCTTAAAAGTTTTCTCTTAAACAAAAAGGATCTCTTTCCTTACTCTGATGCCAATATGATGTTGAGAAATATGGCCAATCCAACCCCTTTGACCAAATCACTCTACCAATGCCCACAAACCCACAAAGTTATTCAAACTCCTCTTAAGGTTTCTTCCCACAAAAGTACCCAAAATTTTTCACAACCACCCAAGGCTATTCCAATAAATTATAGGGTTTATCCTTCCTCTTTTCAACTGGTTTCAACCACTCACAAGTTCCCACTACAAATTGGACAACCCAATTTACCCAAACTGATCATAAACTAGGTTATTTCCCTTGTAGCCCCCCAAAACCTGCTCACTTGAATTTTTACAATATTTTACCAAACACTTAGAAAATAAATCACATATTCAGATACCAATTTGGGCCCTCTAAAACATATCAAAATATTGGACCCAACTCCTTTGGACCAATTATACGGACTAGGGAAAACAAACCCAAAATAAGGGCTAATTAAGCCAAATTAACAAAGAATCTATGCTTCAAACTTTAAAAAAGGCTCCAAATATTCCAAAGTGTTTTGAAATGATAAAAAACAAAGGATTTTGTTAGTCATTTGGATAGATCAACTCATCATATAGGATTTTTAACAAACCCTCACCATTTAAGGTATAAAACTAAGGCCTCTTGGAAACCTTACCAAAACTCACTTCCTTCCTTCAAAAAAAGTTGTTTCAAAATCTCTAGGACATGTCCAGACACTTCCAAAAATAAAAGGTATACCTCCTTAATCCATTTCTTCTTTTGTTATACTTGTGGATCAATTTAAGCACTTCTCCAAGGCCAAACTCACAGTGATCACCTTCAAATTGTTAGATATGCATCAAATAGTGTTAGTGCTTCATATTTTAAATTATAGGATATCCATCCATCAAGCTACAGAGAGGACATAAATAGAAATGGACCTCTTTGTGCATTTAAACCCTCAAAATGCAAGGAAAATGTACCCTATCACAAACAAGTCAAATAAAAGAATGAAAAATAGATTTATTAACCCTCCAAATTGACTTAGTATTGCATAAAAATGATCTAATAATATTCCTAATTTATTCCCAAAATATTCTAGGAGCAAAAATTCAAATAAGAACAAGAAACATGTAGAAGAACTTAGAAAAATCTGAGAAATTAAATCTTTTATTTATTGCAGTCAGATCCTCCAAACACTCCTTGCCTCTAATTGATTCCCAAGGATTTATAGGCCTCTCATCCACTCTCCTCAACCAATTACAATAATTTGGAGTCATTACATAATTAAGAAAAATAATCAAAACTAACTAAGCCCGCCAATTAGGAACTAGTTGTTAGATTTAAATTTTCAAATTTAAAAATCCTAAAAAAGTAACTTCTAACCCCTCAAAACCCATAAAAATGCATTGGTTTGGATCTTATTGAATCTCTTAAACACCTAAACACCTATTCTAGACTCAATGGGAATCTATGTTCCATTTATTACATAATTGGTCCTATGGTCCTTATCAGGACCATTAGGACATTTACCAATTTTATGAAATTTATTAGAATCAATGGCCATAATTAGATTTAATATATCAAGATTGAGTCTTATAGATCCATAATCCTCATTTACTCTTCTAGGTTCTCTTTTCTCTATCAGGTGCTCCCGCACCAAAGAACATTCTCATCCTTCAACTACATCTATTCAAACTTAAACACACATCTTTTAGGGTATGTATCTTCTAGAATCATGATTTAGACCGAGTAATGATCTGAACCCGATATTGGCTTTGTTTATGCTTCTGTGGTATGAGGGAAGTTAATCATACTTCCTTTAATGAAGAACTTATCCAATTTCTCATCTATGTTGCTAAATCCTTTTCTCCTATTGTTCCATGTAAATGCTTTTTTTGCAGTTTTAATTTCTATGAGGTTATTTTTGTTAACCCATTTAGCGAAGTCTATTGCTGACTATGACAACTTGTTGCTCCCTCCCCATTTTTTTGCACGAGTGATTTTTGCACTAAAATCACCTTCAACAAAATATATTTAATTAGGAATATGCTACAGGTATTGTTCAATCTCCCATTATACTTGTTTTTTATCCTTGCTTTGTGTTGGACCATAAACATTCACTAAGAAAAAAATTATGTTTTTTCTTTATGCTACTCACCCATCCACTCATCCAATTACAATGTGACCTATCCATGGTAAATGATATCAGCCTCGGGTCCCAAATTATTGCCAAACCTCTTAAAGTTCCATTTGTAGGGGAGCCAACAACTTCCCCATATCCTAATATTTTGTTGAATATTTCAAAGTCCTCTTGGTTTAGTTTGGTTTCTTTAATCATTATTATATATCTGGGTTAGTATTTGTGATGCAACGTTTAACAATATACTGCTTGTTAGGGGTATTCATTCCCCTAACATTCCATGTAAGGAGATTCATTGGTCCTTGGGAAGGAATTCCCCCTTCCCTACATAAAACATAGTATTCAACTTGGTCTGCCCCTTTGCAGACCCATCTTTGATTCTTAACTTAGCTATGGATTTCCTCCCTCTCTTCTTGCACTGTTTTGCACTATCAGGGGTTTCCTTACATACCTCATTTTTCTCAATACCAAGGATCTTAGTCCCCTCTATAGACTCCTTGTGGTCTAATTCTACCATCATCTCTTCCTCTTCTAATCTTGGTGATTCACCCTACATAGCTGAAATTTTTTCTATTAACAACTATTTTTGCAGGGCTATTTCCTCCTCATCAAATATTTCATCCATAAATTTCTCCATAAGATCTTTAATCACCTCATTGCATATATAATTTGTGATGATATTGACTTCTTCTTCCACCTTATCACTATCTTCTCCCCTCCCCTTCTCTATTTGGTTATTTTGACAGTCCATTTTGTTAATCCTTCCCTCTTCAAGGCCACACAATAGTCTATTATCTAGTATACTATCTATTTCCTTTTTAGTATACTTGTAATATATCTTCATCCCTATCTCTTTCATTCCTATAGATACCATGAATTCATCTCCTCCTATGTTCTTTTCAGTGCATACTTGATCCTTTCTTACCATGTCTTCTCCTTCTATCTTTTCACAATCCTTTCTATATCCATCTATTGTCTTCTCCCCATTCTTACTCTCCTCAACTTCAAGATCAAGCATCTCCTTGTTAGCTATCATGCTTGCCTCTTCTATGTCCTTATTTGATGTGAGCACAACTTTCACTCCTTTTATGTTGCTAGCTTCATCTATTTCAAAAATTTCCCCCTTTTCTATCCCATAAGATTGTCCATTGCATTCCCAAGTTGATTAATTATGCTAAGGTTTTCATTATCGATGAAAAATCCTCCCGCGTGTTCATTAATTTTGATATTAACCTTCGAATCTAGAGTAAGGTTTCTTGGCTGTAAAAAAATTATCTTGGGATATTTTGCTTTTTCCTTCTTAATCGATCCCTTAAAGACCATTGGTTTAATGCCATATGTGCCATTTTTAGTTTTATTTCTATATGTTTCAGCGAGCATAAATTTATGTCCATTTTTACTACTATAACATAATCATAGTTTGCAATATCATCCTCTCCAAATCCTAGTAATTCCCCTAGTTGGTTTCCAATTTTCCTTATAATCTCATCATTCATTAATTCTATTGGGAGATTAGGAAGCATGATTAATCTCTCCACCTTAAATTATTTGAGATTCCTAAGGTTAAAATTAGGTTCACAATCCATGAAAATGAAATTATACCCATTATAGCATGGACTATTACCCTCTAAAAAATCATTTTTTAGTTTCTTACTATAGCAAGCAATGTAGAAAAATCTTCACGTAAGATAAAGATACCTACCTGGTCTTTGTAGGTTTCTTGGAATCATTCTGCCACCACTTCACCAAGAATTCTACATCCACACCATCGGGAAAAGAGTCCAAAAGTCTTACAATGATGCTACATGCCATCAATAACAGACCAGTATTGGTTTCCAAGATGATCTTATCTTCTGAGTTATTGGTATGTTGCGTCTTCCCTAATGACATACTTTGATCAGCTGAAGGAGGCTTAGGAGGTTCCAAGTGTCGATGAGTTTATTCCGAGTATGGGTTTACCATGGCAATCGTATTCCATTCCTTCTTCTTAGTGAAATTCTAAAGGGATGATTTTTGCCATTTATGCGGTTGATTCCATGGATCCCTATTTGAGTGTAATGCATTGAAGTTTTGAGCCTTTCAGGGGTTTGAATACCTCTTCTCTTTAAAATGCTTATCAAATCCTCTATGATTGGGAGCCAGAAGGTTGTTTCTCCTTTTATGGTCATGTTATAGAGGGTGATTATTGTAATTAACATCCTTAGGGGCTAGTTTTAGGGAACCTTCCTCACCATTTTGCAGTATTTGGAACCAATTGCTACTAGAGGGAAGCAATTCTAGAGTTAGATCAAGGTTACTCGCAGAGAAATGGCCTCGTGACTTTTAGGAGACTAGTGGAATTTGATTTTCCCTTGATGCGAAGGTGGGGGTCCTTGATGTCAATGGAATTGCCCATATTCCCCTTCTGTCATCTGAACATCTCAAAACCCTCATCTCTTCTCTCCTTGTCCTTTTGGATTTGACAACTTCCCAGCCTCAATCTGCCCTTATTTGAGGAAGGGATCCCAACCCCTATGATCACTTGTAGGGATCCTTACTCTTCCAAATGCCTAATCATTTTCCCTTCCTATTGTGGCAGGTTTTTGTATTGTCAAAAAAATGCAGAGCTATTTTTTTTCTTTTTGTGATTGATAATTATTTTTTTAAGATTGAAAGGTGATCTTATTTTTTATTTTTTCATTTTTAACCTTTTTATCACATGCGTTCAATAACTATTTTCAATTTTTATAATAAACCTATTTTAATTAGAAAAAATGTTTTTAAAGTTTATTGAAAAAGATTATGTGTCAGCTTAAATCATCTCTCTCTCTCTCTCTCTCTCTCTCTCTCTCTCTAGGTGGTGTTTGATTCCTTCTTGCTCCCACCCACCTTGATGGGCCCCGACTCTAGTGAGGAGTTATTTGTGTGAGTTTAAGTCAATAATAAGAATAAAATAATTTAATCATAGTAAAATAGGAGTTATATGGAGAAAGAATTTTGAAATAAAATAACTCCACAAAATAAGAAGAATTTAAGTATATATTATTATTCAAAAAACATGGTTACAATATCAATACACTTCATCTTTACACTTTGATGACACTAGATAACTGATATTTTTTCAATTTTAAAAGATATTTTATAATTAAAATTTAAAAATTAACTAGAAAATTTTTGTTACAATAGCACATTACTCAAAAGTAGGTTGAAAAAATGCCTCAATAAGTACCCATATTCTAGTAACAATTCATTAATATATGTTAATTAAATTTGGACTAAAAAATTTATATATATATATATATACATAGTTTAAAAAGAATATTTAATTAAAAGAATTGCACAACTATTTGGATCACTTGTACATAGGTTTTTGTCAAAACATTTATTAAAGAAATATATGTATTGGATCAATTGTAAGAAAAAAGAAATGGAAAAGCGAAATTTGTCTGCAAATAATGAAGATAAGATTGGATATAGGGCTGCATAAATAAGGACAGTTTGAGAGGAGTAGGAGGAGAAGTGGAAGACGGCAAGTAATTTCCACGTGGGTTATCGCTATCTGTGGGCGGCTAAGAAAATACAATTCTCCCTCCTTCATAAATGGTTAAAGTGTATCAGTTACATTCAATTCTACAGCGGATTCAACTTTTGATTTGTCTGCTGCGTGGATAGAGATCTGTTGCACCTACCTTTCAGACAGGCATTCTTAAATTAAAGCTTTGTTTATTCATTAGTTTGACAAGTGATTGGAATATTAAACATCCATTTTTCAAGGCTAGCTATGCGCTATAGCCCTTTCATTCTGTATTTAAATCAAAACACAATATACACTTCACCAAATACTGCGGGCTTAGCTTGAAAAGATGCGTCTATGTCGAATTGCTATTAATGTTTCTTTTTCTTTATATTTTCTCTCAAATTTTCTCAGAACATATTTCTATACATGTGTTTTATGCACATGTGCTTTGCATCTGTCGGTTATATCAGAGCTTCAAACTGGGATGGCTTAAAACATCACGTTTGGGACAAAAAGTCAACAACCTTGCAGATTATGTAATACCTGCTCATACAACAGTGACTGGAATGGTGTAACAACTGGTATTCGAGTTGTCCAGGGCAAATGAAAACAAACCAGCATTTAAATAATGAATTGAGATTGTAGTATCATATAAATATGCTTTTTATAAAGATGGTTAGGTTATTTAGTTTTGTTTGTGATGCAAGTATGTTTGTCATAAATTATATTCTATATTTTAATTTGACTTTCTAATGTCAAATTTGTATTTAGTTTTGTTTGTGATGTAAGTATGTTTGTTATAAATTATATTCTATATTTTAATTTGACTTTCTAATGTTAAATTCGTATTTAGTTTTGTTTGTGATGTAAGTGTGTTTGTCATTGAGACATATCAAATTTGTAATTGAGACATCAAGATAGATTATAATCTGATCCATCATCTATTTTGATTCTATCTTCCAAATGTAAAAATGTATTTCACATGTGTGGCTTTAATCTTACATCTATGGAAAATGACCATTTACTATGACTTTGGCTTGTGCACTATTGACATTTATAAATGGAGTATTTACAAATATTAGTCAAGTTTTCAATGAATGGTGTTTCATCTTAGTTAAACTATTTGGATCAATTTTATAATTTGAACAATATCATAGATAGTCAAGAAGTTAGCATACAAGATGTCTAATCAATTGTTAATGATGTTGATACTGATTACAATTGATTTTTTGATGTAATAATGATGTAATTTGTATATTTGGATGAAACTCAAAATATGATTTCATCGAGTACCAAAAGTAAATTAGGATTTTCCCTTTTTAACACAACACTTGAGTGTGAAATATTTGAACATTTCTTGCTTACGTTAGCAAGTCATTGAGTTCTCTAGTTGCCAAGATAGATTGGGCCCATACTTCTATTTGATTTTGCAAGATAAGGGTCAATCTAGGCTCAAATCTATAACTATAATTCCACCTAGGTCAATAATTGGGAAATTCATAAATAAATTCTAGATCCTTGGGATATGTGAAGTCATGTGCTTCAATCAAGGATAGACTTAATTAAAGAAGTTTATGTAAAACACATACCACTCGTACACCAATCATTATGTATTAAACAAATGGATCCACTTGAATTTAGGTGATAGTATGGAGTAACCTACTTTTGACTTGAATGGAATGCATAAATAAATGTTTTAAAAAATGTATATTTCTCTCAATTGTAACAAGGAAACATAAATAATTTGTTGGTATAATGATTCATCATATAAATTTTATGCATATTCAATTCTAATTTAAAAAATATGTATATCGTGTTTTAAATATTTGTTAATTATCGTATATTCTAAATATTTGTTACTGAAGTGTTTCTTACACTTTAAAGTATTTGTTAATAAGTACTACTCTCTCATAAAAGACAAGATGAGCTAAAAATAAAATATTTATAATTATTTAAACATAGTTTAATAACTTTGGTATCTACATACCAAAAATTTTAAATATTTTTATTTTCTTTTGATTAAGTAAATTAGGAAGGGGATTGAACCCTTACATCAAGCTAAAAAATAGGATAAAAGTTAATTCAAAAGGAATAAATTCAACTGGCAAAAGACTTAGCTAACTAACTAGTGCAAAGAACTAGTAGAGACCAAAAAAATAGAAGCAAGCACCAAAAAACACTAAAAACCCTAGAGACCCAACAACTAGAAGGAAGGGGTCTTAACCTCCTTCTAATATTGATTTAGTTCCTTCAGAAGGTTTAAAAAAGAACCCTTTTTCTTGTTTCCATGCATAGAGACTGATGTAGAAAGACCCTCCATCTCTGTAGGAGTCGCCTATTAGTATAAATATTAAAAACAACTATTCCATTGTATAATTACCCATATGATATCAGTTACATCAATTGATATATTAACTATAATTGGTATCTATTAATGGTATATCACATGGCTTTGATATTTTTAGGATTAATGTAATAAGGGGGGTAATGTTTTTATTAGATAAAGTGGGAGAGGGACCAAACCCAACATCAAAATAACATCAAGTCTAAAAAGACAGTCCATAGATAATTCACTAGTAGTGAATTCTAGCAACTAAACTAACAAAAACTAAACCCGAAATAGAACCACCAAAATAAAACAAAACATAAAACTAACACCCAAGACCAACACGAAGCACTAAGAACTAGGAGACAAAAAAGGAGAACCACCATTGCAAAACCAACATCTACTTATTGCTCTCCTTCAACTTCTCGAGGAAGGAGACACATTTAGGAGGCTGACCAGAAGAAACATCCCTAGAGAGGATGTCCTCGCTAGTGTCCACCTGCAAACCATCCTCTCTCTTCTTTTGTTTCATCTTTCTTTCCTCCAACTCCTTCTGGATGGAACTGATAGAGAGATTGGTCTTATCTAGCACTCTTGTTGTAGTTGGTCAACTCAATCAGTTATTTGTTGATTTGGGACTGGTTTTCCTTCATATTATCCAAAGTATTAATCATTTCCATTTTCTCCTCCTTAGAGGGTACTTGGTTCTTCAACTCAATAATTTGGTGCTCTATAATATCCTAATTGTTTAACTTTTTCTCGAAATCATCAACAACCTCCCAAAGACTCACATCCTCTATTCCTTTAGTCCATTCCATAGCCTTCCTTTTAGCTTCCTTTTAGCTTCAAGCTTATTAATTTTTCTTTTGGTGATTTGAAGCTATAAAATAAGCCATTTTCTCATAGTCTTTTATCTATTGAGGTAGATACACAACTTGCCCACTTTTCTACCCACGGTCTCCAAAGCTTAGGAACTAGCAGGGGACTTGGTTAACTTGGAGGTGAAAGAAATTTTGGGGATGATAGGGCCATTGGGATAGTAGAGCCAAACTTTAGGAAAAGGGGGAAAATAGGACAAAGAGAGAGAGAGAGTTAGGAGTGGAATTCTCTAGGGTCCACGCAAAATCAGTGGATAAGGTGGATTTCAACTCCTCAGATAGGTCAATAATAAATTCCTTGGGTTGATCCTCTTTCTTGGGTTGATCAATTCCTAGGGATTTTTTCTTAGCTTTGTGGTCTAGGTTCACGTTGGTAGAGCCAGGGAGGGAGCACTAGCCAGAGCTTTAGCTTGAGGCCGGATAGGGCTAAAAGTGGGATTATTTAGCTCAATTGAGAGAAAAGGATAAGGGCTAGCTTGAGGCGTAATATTGAAATGAAAACTATATAATATTAGTATGAGGCCCTTGTGGAGAGGAACCCTATCCTTGACCTTTGCCTTAGATATAGATTGCGATAAGGAATAAAAAATCCAAAAGGGAAAGCTAAATTTAATGCCTCTACAAAAGTGGTTTAACATAGGAAATAAATGCGAGTGGAAGTGTTTGTATCTACCTTCCAAAGTGATGAATTTGATTAAAATGGACACAATGACCTTCGATTCACCAGGTAGCTACTCTTTGTTGAACCCATTTTTCAATCTGGACACCTTCTCACCAGGGTCTAAGAAGAGCCAAAAGTACTCTTTGTAATTAGCCTTGGAATTATGAGGCAACTCTTTTCCTTCCATACTCAAACCAGTCACAATGACGAAGGTCTCTGCCAAAACAACAAAGGAAACCCCACCAATGGTTACCTTCCCATCCTTCTAAGACCTTGCAAACTTCTTGGAAAGGTAAGGGTTGAAACCCTTTATACCCTCGACATATTTTTTAATCTTGTTGTCAACAATAGTTTTCCATAGCTTCACACCATTTTTGTAAACCTCATAGGTGTCTATCTTAATCTGATTTAAATCCCCACCCATCCTTCTAGCAGAGAAGACACAACTATATAGAGCCCCAAGAACAATGAAAAAATAAAGCCACTACGTAATACAGAAGCCCCAACAAATTCACATTCACACATATCTTTTTGGCTTAGATAATTAAAACATGTACAAATAAAAATCCAAAAACCAAAACATGAGCTTTGAGAGGAGTAATCAACATAACTTGTCATCATAAAGTTAAGTGATGTCTTCATTATTGTCCAGGTTGGAAATATCCCTTCTGATCTCCATATGAACTACCTAAGTGAGCGAATTCATGCCTTCCCCCAAAATAATTTTTTTCATGAATCTACATTCTGCTGCAAGCCTATTCATGGCGTCGTTACCCTCCCAGAAGTGTTGGCAATGAAATGCCTCCAATGTGGCAAGGTGGCCAATTATTTTTTTGAAAATATGCATCATTTCCCATCTCACCTTGTACTTTTCATTTAGGGGCATAATTACATTCATTTCATCACCCCCGACAACTAGCTTTCGATAACTATAATTAACTACTAAAACTACCCCATGGTAAACCGCATACACCTTCGCCATGTGGGAAGTTTGAGATCTTAAGTTGACCATGAATTCTACCATCAAAGCTTCCTGCATGTCTCAAATGAGACCACCCCCACCCGTCCAACCTGGATTCCCCAGATAAGATCCATCAAAGTCCAATTTGGCCCATCTAGGATCAAGGGGAGGGGGGAATAAGGGGGGTAGTGCTAGCATAAATATCAAGCAACTATTACATTTTTACCTATCCACATGACATCAATTACATCAACTAATACATTAACTATAATTTTTATCTATTAATAGTATACGACATGTATAAAAACATTCCTCATATTACTAAATAAAACAACAAGTATTGACTATCGTTCTATCCTAATTCTCATGTGTTCTCTTCAATATTGCCAATTCTTTCTTCTTCCTTTTGGATTTCCCATGCTCAAGTTTTTATCATAGAATTTAGAGAGAACCCAAAGTATTATCCATCACATCCTTGCAGATATCAACAACCTCTTTCAAATTCCTCTTGAGATCATGTTGATTTTTTTTCACATTTGCATTGGCATACAAAATATCCTTATTTTATTCTTCAAAGGGCACCAAATCTTGGAGTTCCCTAACTTGTTCCTTAATATGTGCCCAATTTTCAAGTCTAATAGAATGATCATCCAATGCTTCCCAAATTCTTGGGTTTTGGACATCTTATGACTAGTCCCTTTCCCTATCATCGGCTTTAGTGAGGGCTTCTAATTTTTTGATCTTATTCTTCATAGTGTAGAGTTGTTCTAATAATCACTTAATAATTTCATTTTTCCTATTATATAGAACACACAAGCTATCAACCTTTTCCACAATATTAGGATAGCCAGGTAATTTAAAGTCAAAGGAGTGAATAGGGAAATTGGGGGGAGGAACCTTAGAAGGGGATGAAGGCTTAGAAACTATAATTTTATTCTTTTTACGAGGTATTAACTGGGGTCAACTCATACTCAGTAGACCAAGAAGAGGAAGTATCCTCGGAAACACCTCCAAGGCCTCATTAGGAAAAACATTCTTGTCCTTGGTCATGTTATTTATTTTGGTCTTTATTTGAGGATTAAACCTAGTTGAATAACTAGGGGGTGGGTAAGTGCAAGAAGTTGAGTCCACTTCTAGGGAACTTTTTACGCGTGAAACCCACTTTTGAAAGAAGATGTTCTCTAAAGATTTTTTTTCAAAAAATTAAAACCCATTATTATGTATCTTATATGATTACATAGATATAAGATACATAATTTGTTTTTTAATTGCACAAATTTTTAATTTTTCAAATAATGTCTAATAATATAGGTCTACAAGCGTTAAATAATAGGCTTTCTTATTTTTTTTATAACTAACTTGTTCACATTTTTTGAAAAAAAATGAAATCAAACTAAAAATAGTTCTTTTCACTTTGGAAAAAATAAAAAAAATTGAAAAATGATGAATTTTGGTCAACTTATGCTTGTTGTATACGAGGTGTTTTCAAAACAAAAATTATGCTCAATAAAAAAATAGTAGAAAAAAATATGCACAAAATTACAAAAAAAATATGCTCATCAATCTTGAATGTCTTATAAATCACATCCCAAAAGGATTCACAAAAATAATTTCATGTAGCTAAAATTATGGTTGTCGTACACAGGCATGGAAGGTCTTGAAAAAGTGACTTTTAAATAGTAGTTTTTTGAAGTTACACCTAGTGAAATTTAATTTTTATCATCTGGATAAAAATATAAATTAAATATTTGGAAACTAGACTTTGAGAAATATATTTTATATTAATGACTTTTTTTAAGATTCAACCTTTAAGTATTCAAAAGGTCAATTGGGACAAATTTTGAAAAACAACGAAAATAGTTCCACTTTTTGGCCAAAAAGTAGACTCAACTTCTTGCTGGCACCCAAGTGAATTATTAAGACCAGAGGATGAGTATCATTTCACATATTTTTGGCTAGATAACTCAACAAAAAAATGGAATTCATAAGGGAAGAAGGGTTAGGGCTTGAACTAGGGGAGAGAGCAAAATGAAATTTATATAATCTAAGAATGAGCCCTTGATATAGAGAGGCCCCCCTTTAACCTTATAATTGTAAATAGACTGAGAAAGAGAAGAGAAAATTGAGAAAGGAAAGTTTTGTTGGAGTATTAAATTAGTGTAGGTTAGTTTTTAGTTTAGATTAATAATTAAAAATTAGTAGTCGACAAGTTACTTTCCCATTAGGAAGTTCTAGTAGCTTTAAAATGGAAATAAGGCTTTATTAAAATAATGATCAAGCAATGTAAAATCACCCCATTTGAGCTAATTGAATACAATACTTTTACCATCTCTTAGATTTGATATTAGAGTAGATTATTTTCTTGAGTTCTTGTGGATGTGATCTATGATGGAAGCATTGAAGAAGTTTTTGAGCGTTTGAAAAATTAATATTATTACCATGGAGACCAAAATGAGAGCATAAGACACAAGATTTGAGCTTGATGGGATTCTTCATGCTCTCAAAAAATTGCTACTGAGGTTGTCATGATTGGATATGTTTCTTTTTCTTTATATTAATGTTTCTTTTTCTTTATATTTTCTCTCAAATTTTCTCAGAACATATTTCTATACATGTGTTTTATGCACATGTGCTTTGCATCTGTCGGTTATATCATAGCTTCAAATTAGGATGGCTGAAAACATCACGTTTGGGACAAAGAGTCAACAACCTTGCAGATTATGTAATACTTGCTCATACAACAGTGACTGGAATGGTTTAACAACTGATATTCGAGTTGTCCAGGGCAAATGAAAACAAACCAGCATTTCAATAATGAATTGAGATTGTAGTATCATATAAATATGATTTTCATAAAGATGGTTAGTGTATTTAGTTTTGTTTGTGATGTAAGTATGTTTGTCATAAATTATATTCTATATTTTAATTTGACTTTCTAATTTCAAATTTGTATTTAGTTTTGTTTGTGATGGAATTATGTTTGTCATAAATTATATTCTATACTTTAATTTGACTTTCTAATATCAAATTTGCAATTGAGACATCAAGATAGATTATAATCAGATCCATCATCTATTTTGATTCTATCTTACAAATGTAAAAATGTCTTTCACATTTGTGGCTTTAATCTTACATCTATGAAAATGACCATTTACCACGACTTTGGCTTGTGCACTATTGACATTTATAAATGGAGTATTTATAAATATTAGTCAAGTTTTCACAAAGATGTTTCATCTTAGTCAAACCAATTGGATCAATTTTATAATTTGAACAAGATCATAGATAGTCAAGAAATTAGCATGCAAGATGTCTAATCAATTGTTAATGATGCTGATTACAATTGATTTTTTGATGTAATAATGATGTAATGTATATTTGAATGAAACTTGAAACATGATTTCATCTAGTACCAAAAGTAAATTAGGATTTTGTCTTTTTAACACAACACTTGAGTGTGAAATTTTTGAACATTTCTTGCTCACGTTAGCAAGTAATTGAGTTCTCTAGTTGTCAGGATAGATTGGGCCCATACTTCTATTTGATTTTGCAAGATAAGGGTCAATCTAGACTCAAATTCAACCTAGGTCAATAAATGGGAAATCCATAGATAAATTCTAGATCCTTGGAATATGTGAAGTCATGTGCTTCAATCAAGGATTCACTTAATTAAAGAATTTTATGTAAAAAACATACCATTCATACATTAATCATTATGTATTGAACAAATGGATCCACTTGAATTTAGCTAATAGTATGGAGTGTCCTACTTTTGACTTTAATGTAATGCATAAATAAATATTTAAAAAAACCTATATTTCTCTCAATTATAACAAGAAAACATAAATAATTTGATGGTATGATGATTCACCATATAAATTTCATGCATATTTAATTTCTAATTTAAAAAATAATGTGTATTATGTTTTAAGTATTTGTTAATTATTGTATAATATAAATATTTGTTAGTGAAGTGTTTCTTACACTTTAGAGTATTTATTAATAAGTACTATTCTCTCATAAAAGACAAGATGAGCTAGAAATAAAATATTCATAATTATTTAAACATAGTTTAATAACTTTCATATCTACATACCAACAATTTTTTATATTTTTATTTTGTTTTGATTAAGTAAATCAGGAAGGGGGATCGAACCCTTATATCAAGCCAAGAACTAGGATAAAAGTAAATTCACAAGGAATAAATTCATCTGGCAAAAGACTTAGCTAACTAACTAGTGCAAAGAACCAACAGAGACTAAAAAAAACACAAGTACCAAAAAATACTAAAAACCCCAGAGATCCAACAACTAGAAGGAAGGATTCTTAACCTCCTAATCTTGATTTAGTTCCTTTATAAGGTTTAAAAAAGAACCCTTTTTCTTGTTTCCATACATATAGACTAATGTAGAAAGACCCTCCATCTATGTAGGAGTTGCCTATTAGCGTAAATTTATTAAATAACTATTCCATTGTATAACTACCCATATGATATCAGTTACATCAATTGATATATTAGCTATAATTGTATCTATTAATGGTATATCACATGACTTTGATATTTTTAGGATTAATGTAATAAGGGGGGTAATGTTTTGATTAGATAAAGTGGGAGAGGGACCAAACCCAACATCAAAATAACATCAAGTCTAAAAAGACAATCCAAAGATAATTCACTAGTAGTGAATTCTAGCAACTAAACTAACAAAAACTAAACTAGAAATAAAACCACCAAAATAAAACAAAACACAAAACCAAAACCCAAGACCAATACGAAGCACCAAGAACTAGGAGACAAAAAAGAAGGAGAACCACCACTGCAAAACCAACATCTACTTATTGAGCTCCTTCAACTTCTCGAGGAAGGAGGCACATTTAGGAGGTTGGCCAAAGGATACATCCCCAGAGATGATGTTCTCCCTAGTGTCCACCTGCAAACTACCATCTCTCTTCTTCTATTTCATCTTTCTTTCCTCCAACTCCTAGATGGAACTGATAGAGAGATTGGTCTTATCTAGTATACTCTTGTTGTAGTTGGTCAACTCAATTAGTTATTTGTTTCAAGTTGGGACTAGTTTTCCTTCATATTATCCAAAGCATTAATCATTTCCATTTTCTCCTCCTTAGAGGGGACCTAGTTCTTCAACTCAATAATTTGGTCCTCTATAATCTCCTAATTGTTTAAATTTTTCCCAAAATCTTCAACAACCTTGCAAAGACTCACATCCTCTTTTCCTTTAGTCCATTCCATAGCCTTCCTTTCAGCTTCCTTTCAGCTTCAAACTTATTAATTTTTCTTTTGGTGATCTAGAGTTGTAAAATGAGCCATTTTCTCATAGTCATTTATCTATTGAGGCAGATACACAACTCGCCCACTTTTCTACCCACAGTCTCCAAAGCTTAGGAACTAGTAGAGGACTTGGTTAACTTGGAGGGGAAAGAAATTTTGGGGATGATAGGGTCACTAGGATAGCAGAGCCGAGCTTTAGGAAAAGGGGGAAAATAGGACAAAGAGGGAGAGTTAGCAGTGGAATTATCTAGGGTCCACACAGAATCAGTGGATAAGGTGGATGTTGAGTCCTCAGATAGGTCAATAATAAATTCCTTGGGTCGATCCTCTTTCTTGGGTTGGTCAAGTCCTAGAGCTTTATTTTTAGCTTTGTGGTCTGGGTTCACGCCGGTAGAGCCAGGGGAGGGAGCACTAGCTAGAGCTTTGGCTTGAGGCCAGCTAGGGCTAAAAGTGGGATTATTTAGCTCAATTGAGAGAAAAGGACAAGGGCCAGCTTGAGGCGTAATGTTGAAATAAAAACTATATAATATTAGTATGAGGCCCTTGTGGAGAGGAACCCTATCCTTGACCTTTGCCTTAGATACAGATTGCGATAAGGAAGAAAAAATCCAAAAGGGAAAGCTGAATTTAATGCTTCTACAAATGTGGTTTAACATAGGAAATAAATGGTAGTGGACACATTTGTATCTACCTTCCAAAGTGATGAATTTGATTAAAATGGACACAATGACCTTCGATTCACCAGGTAGCTACTCTCTGTTGAACCCATTTGCAATCTAGGCACCTTCTCACCAGGCTCTAAGAAGAGCCAAAAGCACTCTTTGTAATTAGCCTTGGAATTACGAGGCAACTCTTTTCCTTTGATACTTAAACCAGTCACAATAACGATGGTCTCTGCCAAAACAGCACAGGAAACCCCACCACTGGTGACCTTCCCATCCTCCTAAGACCCTGCAAACTTCTTGGAAAGGTAAGGGTTGAAACCCTTTATACCCTCGATGTATTTGTTAATCTAGCCATCAATAATAGTTTTCCTCAACTTCACACCATTTTTGTAAACCTCGTAGGTGTCTATCTTAATTTGATTTAAATCCCCATGCATCCTTCTAGTAGAGAAGCCACATCTCTATAGAGCCCCAAGAACACTGAAAAAATAAAGCCACTACGTAATACGGAAGACCCAACAAATTCATATTCACACATATCTTTTTGGCTCAGATAATCACAACATGTACAGATAAAAATCCAAAACCCAAAACATGAGCTTTGAGAGGGATAATCAACATAACTTGTCATCATAAAGCTAAGTGATGTCTTCATTATTGCCCAGGTTGGAAATATCCCTTCTGATCTCCGTACAAACTACCTTGGTGAGAGAATTCATGACTTCCCAAAAAATGAATTTTTTCGTGAATCTACGTTCCGCTACAAGCCTATTCGTGGCATCGTTACCCTCCCAGAAGTGTTGGCAATGAAATGCCTCCAATGTGGCGATGTGGATAATTCTTTTTTTGAAAATATGCGTCATTTCCCATCTCACCTTGTACTTTCCATTCAGGTTCATAATTACATTCATTGCATCACCCTTGACAACTAGCTTTTGATAACCACAATTAACTACTAACATTACCCCATGGTAAACTACATACACCTTCACCATGTGGGAAGTTTGAGATCTTAAGTTGACCGTGAATGCTACCATCAAAGCTTCCTTCATGTCTCGAATGAGACCACTGCCAATTGTCCAACCTAGGTTCCCCAGAGAAGATCCATCAAAGTTCAATATGGCCCATGTAGGATCAAGGGGAGGGGGGGAATAATGGGTGTAATGCTAGCATAAATATTAAACAACTGTAAATTTATACCTATCCACATGATATCAATTACATCAACTAATATATTAACTATAATTGGTATCTATTAATAGTATACCAGATGTATAAACAAATGCCTCATATTACTAAATAAAACAACAAGTATTCACTATTGTTCTATCCTAATTCTCATGTGTTCTCTTCAATATTGCCAATTCTTTCTTCTTCCTTTTGGCTTTCCCATGCTCAAGTTTTTCTCGTAGAATTTAGAGAGAACCCAAAGTATTATCCATCACATCCTTGTAGATATCAACAACCTCTTGAGATCATCTTGATTTTTTTTCACATTTGCATTGGCATACAAAATATCCTTATTTTCTTCTTCAAAGGGCACCAAATCTTGCAGTTCCCTAACTTGTTCCTCAATATGTGCCCAATTTTCAAGTCTAATAGAATGATCATTCAATGCTTCCCAAATTCTTGGGTTTTGGATATCTTGTGACTAGTCCCTTGCCCTATCATCGACTTTAGCTAGGGTTTGTAATTTTTTGATCTTATTCTTTAGAGTGTGGAGTTGTTCTAATAATCACTTAATAATTTCATTTTTCCTATTATATAGAACACAAAAGCTATCAACCTTTTCCACAATATTATGATAGCCAAGTAATTTAAAGTCAAAGGAGTGAATAGGGAAATTGGGGGGAGGAACCTTAGAAGGGGATGCAGGCTTGGAAACTATAATTTTATTCTTTTTATGAGGTATTAACTGGGGTCAACTCATACTTAGTAGACCAAGAAGAGGAAGTATCCTCGGAAACACCTCCAAGGCCTCATTAGGAAAAACATTCTTGTCCTTGGTCATGTTATTTATTTTGGTCTTTATTTGAGGATTAAACCTAGTTGAAGAACTAGGGGGCGGGTAAGTGCAAGAAGTTGAGTCCACTTCTAGGGAACTTTTTGTGCATGAAACCCACTTTTGGAAGAAGATGTTCTCTAGAGTTTTTTTTTTCAAAAAATTAAAGACCATTATAGATATGATTACATAGATATAAGATACATAATTTGTTTTTTAATTGCACTAATTTTTAATTTTTTAAATAATTTCTAATAAAATAGGTCTACAAGCATGAAATAATAGGCTTTCTTATTTTTTTATAACTAACTTGTTCACATTTTTTGAAAAAAAAGGAAATCAAAATAAAAAAAATTCTTTTCACTTTGGAAAAACTAAAAAAAATTGAAAAATGATGAATTTTGGTCAACTTATGCTTGTTATATACAAGGTGTTTTCAAAACAAAAATTATGCTCACTAAAAAAATAGTAGAAAAAAATATGCAAAAAATACAAACAAATATGCTCACTAAAAAAATAGCAGAAAAAAATATGCAAAAAATACAAACAAATATGCTCATCAATCTTGAATGTCTTATAAATCACATCCCAAAAGGATTCAAAAAAATAATTTCATGTAGCTCAAATTATGGTTGTTGTACACAAGCATGGAAGGTCCTGAAAAAGTGACTTTTAAATAGTAGTTTTTTGAAGTTACACCTAGTGAAATTCAATTTTTATCATCTGGGTAAACATATAAATTAAATATTTGGAAACTAGACTTTGAGAAATACATTTTATATTAATGAATTTTCTTAAGATTCAACCCTTATGTGATTCAAACTTTTAGGTCAATTGGGACAAATTTTGAAAAACAATGAAAATAGTTCCGCTTTTTGACCAAAAAGTAGACTCAACTTCTTGCTGGCACCCAGGTGAATTATTAAGACTAGAGGATGAGTATCATTTCACATCTTTCTGTCTAGATAACTAAGAAAAAAAAGGAATTCATAGAGGAAGAAGTGTTAGGGCTTGAACTAGGGGAGAGACCAAGATGGAATTTATATAATCTAAGAATGAGCCCTTGGTATAGAGGAAGCCCCCCTTTAACCTTATAATTGTAAATAGACTAAGAAAGAGAAGAGAAATTTGAGAAAGGAAAGTTTTGTTGGAGTATTAAATTAGTGTAGGTTAGTTTTTAGTTTAGATTAATAAATAAAAATTAGTAGTTGGCAAGTTGCTTTCCCATTAGGAAGTTCTAGTAGCTTTAAAATGGAAATAAGGCTTTATTAAAATAATGATCAAGCAATGTAAAATCATCCCGTTTGAATTAATTGAATACAATAATTTTACCATCTCTCAGATTTGATATCAGAGTAGATTATTTTCTTGAGTGCTTGTGGATGTGATCTATGATGGAAGTATTGAAGAAGTTTTTGAGCATTTGCAAAATTAATATTATTACCATGGAGACCAAAATGAGAGCATAAGACAATATCCGAGCTTGATGGTTTGATTCTTCATGCTCTTAGCAAATTTCTACTGAGGTTGTCATGATTGGATATGTGGATGCCCTATAGAACACATAAACTATATATATGCTATTACTAAATAGATTTGTTCTCATTATCTAAGAACACAAAGCTGAAGAGAGTTAATAAAAAAGGGAGATTTTAGTGTAGATACAAAAACATTCCTTGTTTCCTTTGCGTGACAATTTTACTAATGTTCATCTTAATTAATTAAATAATATTTATTTTTTAATTAATTTGTGTCATTCTTCTTAATTTGAATTTTAGAATCATCATTTCCCTCCAAATCTAATATTTGAATAATTTTAATTAATTATTTAATTATTTGGCTTCTATTTAATATTCCATCAAGGTTCCCCAATTATTCTCCTAAAAAATAATTAAATTATTTTTATTATTTAATTAATTTCTTTTATCAAATTTTGATTAAATAATTATATTATTGAATTATAAATATTCCTCGTTATTGTCACCATAAGTAATTCATAATTTCAATTACTTATTGTCTCCAAAAATTAAATAAATAAATTAGTTAATTTATTTATTCCCTCACATGCACAGTTAAACAATTTTTTCAAATTATTTAATTCTAGTTATTCCTCCAGGTACACCCTTTTAACTGTCACTAACTAACAATTCCTCTTTTCAATCAATTTAGTTTGACTAATCAATCAATTTAGTCTTCTTAGTCATGTAATCAATTCAATCTACTATAAATCAACCAACTTAACTATTCAATCAACTTTGTTATGTACTCAGTCAATTATCAATTTGTCTAATTAGTCTAGTAATGATAAATCTTAACCATTCATTAGCTATCAACACCCCTAAATTTGAACCATTCATTAGAGTCTAAAAATCTATAAAATGAAGGTGATTCTTCATTATTTTGGAACTGGATAATTATTGAATTCTTATGCTATCATATTTTGTGCAAATATGAGAGCTAACATTGACAGAAGGAGAATAGAATGCTTCATTACTTTATTCAATGATCTTGCATTATTTTATACATGATTTTTATGTAGTTTAATAACTACATAACTATAACCTTTACAAACTATTTTGTAACTAATAAATAGTTATGGGATTAATTCTATTACTCCAACATTCCCTCCCTTAATACATTGATCCTAAAGACACCAAAACCTTGCCCTAGGGACCCCCTTAAGGCTTACTTAAAAAAACATGCTAATTACATTATGTAAATTCATATTTTGAGAAAATATTCTTCTAAAGTAGAAAATATTGAACCAATCAAGGATCCATCAAGTTATCTCTTGACCCTCAGAAAAGTGTAGCTTCGAGCTGTGTTCTTAGAATCTTAAGCCCTCAGTCCTAAACTCTTGAATCACAGATTCTTGAATTATTCAACAATGATCCTTAAGAGATGTGACATATCTCTATCATTGTCTAGTAACCGTGAAAGGGTATAATTCATGATCATATAATTTGAATCTCACTGGAAAAAAATCCATATTGAGTGCAATACCAAGTCCCAAACCTATCGCCAAAATGAATCTTCACATGATGTGTATTCTTCAAATTTGTTAGCATTAGAAAGAAAAATAAAATAGAAAATAAAAAATGCCAAAAGTGCTTCTCATGCAAAACACCATCACAAGGCGAGAAGTTGACTTGAGATGATGAAAGTCCTCCATCCTCTGATGCTTCCAACCTCTAGAAGTTAAGATTTAAAGCACACAAATAGGATAATCATTAACGATCTCTCCATCATTTGAAATATCCTCCTCTTCAATACAAGAAAGATTGCGTTCATCAGATTGCTCTTTAAGTTTTCCTTTCAAAACATCACTAGTTCTTGTTCTACAAACCCATTTTGTGTGACCTTTCAAAAGTAGTACTAAAGGAAATATACAAGCTCCATAAGCCCAATAAAAAACATCATCCAGTGCATCCTTAACAAATATTAAAACAACAAAATATCCTCTAATATCTATGGCAACTGTCTTGAACTCCATGTTCTGTCTTTCACTTCTTACATAGAATAGATCCTCTTTTATCACTAGGTGATAAGTTTCCAACAAATAGGTTTTTAAAGAGACAAAAAAGTAAATTCTTGATCATGTTCTCAATGATATCATCAATGGAAAGAACATGAATGCAGTGAACATACTTAACATTAAGGGGTTCGTGAACAAAAACTATTTCTGCCATAAAAATTGTCATATTTGAATGTACAATATTATTCATTCTGACACTCAGATGAGTATATGAAACATCCTCGATAATAGGAGAAACACCAACAATGTGTTAGCCCAAAGCTGTTTCAAAACCTCATAGAAAAGCCCATGAATGTGCAACAATATCACCTAGCTGATAATATATTATATGTAAATACAAACTTTCCTAAATGAATACAATTTCTTTAGAACTTGTTGAATTTCACAAATAGTGTCCTTCAATGCATCCTAGCAATGGCAAGATGACATGAATCATTGCTATGATATGCAGTTCACAAGTAAATGTTGGGCATTATAAAATAGATTAAAGAGGAAATAAAGCACCCAATGCTACTAGTTTGTATGTTTGTATGTCATACTCTCATTAGATTAGAACCTGACAACATGAATGTGAGGAGACTCTGGTCTCCTCTAGCAATTATCAGCTTCGGATCAAATGCTAAAACTTAGTATTCCACAAGATGTGCTTCAACACTTTTGGTTTCTACATGATCCTTCATTGATCTCCAAAATAAAAATGATGGTGGACAAATTGTTTGCAAACACATTAAATCTTGATACCTTTAATGCCTAATACCTTAAAATATTATAACACATATTCAAAATGCAATGCATTAAACACACTAGCACAAATAGCAGTTATAGGACTGTACCTTTGGGTGATTACATTTCATAGTGCATTCATATAATCAAGGCACATTTCCATGCTTACCCATCCAATGTGTTAATTCATAGGGCGTCTTGGGGAAACAATTGTTCTTGCGAACTTTCCATCCTTATTTCTATGATACACACCTGAAACAAAGTATCTCGATTAGGATAGCAAGCGTTAACCCTTTTTGATGAATTCCAGAGGTCCTACTCTCACATTATCATTCACTCTAATACTAAATGACAGAGGAGAATATAATATTTCGTTACTTTATTCAATGATCTTGCATTTTTTTATATATGATGTTTATGTAGTTTAATAACTATATAACTATAACCATTATGAACTATTGTGTAACTAATAAATAGTTACAAGATCAATTCTATTATGCTAACAAATATTACATAAAAAGGAGAGAAACAAGGGAGAAGCATTGTTGAATTATGTGCATGGATTTATGATAATTATTTAGTTATTTGTGCATATTTTCATGTTTATCTCTCTTGAGTAGGTGTTTAATTTGTGTAACAAGTTGGATCTTTTTTGGTTTGATTCATTAATCTTGTTGTAGGATTTGCAGATTCAACATTATAACCCTATACATTCAAAACTCTAGAAAGAACTACATAAGTAGTATCCTTATGGATGAGTCTCCAAAATTGGTGTGTAGTGGAAGACCTACAATTGATATAGTAGAGGGTTTCTTTGTTATCCCTAATGATCTTTTATCAGCCATAAAACAATATTTAGATACGTTAGAAGTTTAAGCATCCAGTGCTCAAAGTCTAGTTATTGAAGAAAATAAGGGTTTATTGTGCTCTACATGCCACCATTTAATTAAATGCATCTACTATGTGAGACTATGAAATCTAACAAGGGATATAGTGCAAGGACTCTCTCAAGATGATGAAATCTTTAAAAGCATATAGATGTTTTTACATGATAATGAGAGCGCACAAGAAATGACCAAATGTTTGTTAGTATAATCTAGCAATGATGAATTGAAATCATTATATTGAACAATGTAGTTACAATATGGTCTATAAATGTATATTTATAACATATTGCGAAAGGTGTAAAAGGAGAAAATATTAGTTCTATTTGAAATAGTTAAGCCATATTTTAAATACTTGCCATTGTTTTTGGTGTACAACATAGTGGAGTCAATATTGGGGGTGCGAAAACCAAAAATAAAAATAATGGTCTTTAAAAACCCATAGGAGTCATCAAATGGACATTTTCTAATAGGACTTATCAAAGGTTGGAGGCAATTGAGGCAAAAGGATACCTATCATCCTAATCTAGCTTCTTGCTCAAAGATTATTTATTACATTAGAAGCACCCCATTTGTGTCCCTGAATAAAAGAGGGGGCTTGTCATTTTTTGCTTCTAGGAGAAAGGGGGTTAAGGAACTTGTGGGTGCACTTGTTGTATCCACATTTTCTTGGTGATTTTTTGAGAACCTTAGGAGGAATTCATTACACTCTACAAAGATGTGGACTTTCAACGAAAAGGTTATTTCATGTACATGTGTGTGGTTGGTGATATTTTGATTAGAGGAGGGATTCTTTCTACAACACTTGAGGAGGTTTTAGAAACACTTGGAGGATATGTATACTTTTGGAGGAAAGATGTCTCATGTGCAACACTAGAGGAGGCATTAGAAACACTCAAAGGAGATGTGAAATTTTGGAGGAAATGTGTCTCATTATGCATTGGGACTATTTTTTTAAATTTTTTTTTAAAGAATATTTAATCTTTACTTAGCTTAGGTTTATTACTAAAAAATTCATTTAATAATAAAATAATTTCTTTTTTCTCTTTTATGTTTCTTGGACTTTCCATTTTAGTGACTACAATTGCCACAATTAGGCTATAAGAGACTTAGATCACTATGCAAAAGACCAAATTAAGGTCTATGCATTACAATTAAAAAAATTCAAAATTTGAAAGTATAAATTATGATCATGTAGTTGTATGCACCATAAAATGGTCGCCTAGACTTTGGGCCCCCATTCAGCAATTTGTCAAATCCATGAATCAATATTTTCAAAAATCAACATTTTATCAATTATATCAATTTCTTTGATCAAATCATAATCAATTCAATATTTCCTAAGGTTTGAGCCTTATTTAATTTAAAAGAGAAAAAAATAAAAATCTTATTTAATTAAGAGAACATGCTCCCTTTTAATTAATTAAAAATCTCTTTTAATTAAATAAAAATATCTTTTAATTAAATAATAAAATCACTTTATCCTAAGCCTTTATTTAATTAAAAGGAATTTCCTCCCTTTTTATTTAAATAAAAAATCCCCACTTTTCTTCTTATCCTATGTTGCACAAATAAAGCATTATTCTTATTTTATAAAATGAGGAAAAGTACTTTTTGTCTCATATGGACACTAAAATCAACTCTTATTTTTCTATTGGAGGATATTTGTGCACAAGGATCAAGCTTCTATTTTTTCTCTACCGTTGATTAAGTCTTTTGCCTATTAATCTCAATGGTCCATTTTCATCTCATTTCTTATAAAAGGAGAGCTCTCTCCTTCATTTTCATATCTTAAGTTTTCATGCTAATATTATGCTACAGGTTTTCTAGGTCATTTGGAGCTTTTTTTGAAGACACTCTTGCAATCCAAGCTTTGAAGATTTTGTTGCATCTCATTCCATATTTACTTTCATAGTTGCATGATAATGACATTCTTAATGTAGATTTCCTTTTATGCAATAGATTAATCTCACATAGTCTAAATAAGAGGGATTGGTCACATTTGTTCTTTCTTTTCATAGATTAGTTGCATTGTACTTTCATTTCCATAGACTAGATTGCATTCTCATTCTTAGCTTACTTGCATTGCATTGCATACATTTGGATTTCATTAGAGATATTGAAATTATTTCCCTTGCCTTTGATTTGGAATCTCTCATTGTGTGGTTGACTAGCAAGGTCATGAGTTTATAGCTCTAGCTGAGAGCAATTTTACAAATCTTGCAACATGCATAAAGAGCTATGGATCGATTTGTGAGGGCTCATTCTTGAGTTTCCTTGCATGTAAGGATTCATAGAAGTGCACTACTTTTGTGTGTACATTTTTGGTGCCCACCATGGGGCAACCCACCTCTTGCATGTTGGTCTTGATTATTTTTGGAGCTAACTCTTGTGCAGATTTGTTTGAAGATGGAAAACCTTAGATTTGAAAGATTTGATCATATCTCTCAAACCGCTTGGTGTTTTGGTCTGAAATTTTTTTGGTAGGTTGGAAACATATCAGAGAAGCTCCAATAAAAAATTTAAAATGTTTTGAGCTATTTTCTATTTTTTATAATTTTTTTTATTTTTCATAAAAAATTAATTTTCAGTGCAAATTAGCATATTTTTTGAAAATTTTTACATTTTCAAAAATATCTTCAAATTCTATAGGGGGTCCATTCTTTATGTTTTGAATTTGGATGCAATATAGTGGCTCAAATAATTGATTTATAAAAACTGGTTTGTTTTGGTAAAATGGGTCTCTAGGGCACAAATAAAAAGATTTTTTTGAAATTTTTACATTTTTGGAAAGCTCTCTATTTTTTAGTAAGGGTCTCTATTTTGCATTTCCATTTTTTTGGCTGAAATTATATAAAAAAAATAGATCTTGTTGACTAGGTCAAATGCAAAAAAAATAAAATTTTGTGATGGGTATGCACTCATTTTTCATTGTTCAATGCATGATATGAGTTATCATTTGGATTATTTGCTAACTATTATTGCTCCTAAAAATTGATTTTCAGATCTAACCCTAGGGTTTGCATAAGTTGGATATACATTGCATATCTTGTTTGCTTGTTTTCTTATCTTGTTCATTTGAAGGTGCTCTTGCTTTCATGGAAAATGCTTAAAACAAAGTGTTGGACTTGAGGTACTTTGTTCCATCTCTACAACATTTGGATTTTGGGATTAAAATTGAACCTCTCATGTGTTTGGCTTGAGTGTTTACATACTTTCATAGAACACATTTTAATTGATGCTCTTAATGAGAAATGAAAGAACATAGATTTGTTTTTACAAGTTTATATAAGTGAATGCTTGTGTTTAAACCTTAAGTAATTCTTGGTTCCAATATCAAATATCTCATTGAATGATTGAGGACATGGATTCATTCCTTGTTTACATGAAGATTTAAATGCACCACTTTGTGGACTCACTTCATGTTTACTTGGAAAATTAAATATTCCATGGTTCAAACCCTTTTGCATTTGTGAGTAGTATTGATAAGCAACTTTAGAGTACTTTTGATTGATCTTGTTAGCTAAATTGAGTGTTGGACTCACTTATTTTTAATTGACCCTCATTACCACCCTTTGGATGCAAGGTCAACATTCATAGATAGGGAAGGGGTCTACTTGAAAAGAGCGTTAAGTGTTCCACAAAGTTTCCCTCTTTTTATGCTTTCTTGATCTCATTAGTTTTCTAAAGTGTGGACTCACTTTGAGTTTGTGTGAGGAGTTAAATGTTCCACTTTTGGACTCACTTTGAGTTTGTGTGAGGAGTTAAAGGTTCCACTTTTGGACTCACTTTGAGTTTGTGTGAGGAGTTAAATATTCCACTTTTGGACTCACTTTGAGTTTGTATGAGGAGTTAAATGTTCCACCTTGTGGACTCACTTCACATTCACTTGAAAATTTAAATGTTCCACTTTTGGACTCACTTCACATTCACTTGAAGAGTTAAATGTTCCACTTTTGGACTCGCTTCACATTCACTTGAAGAGTTAAATGTTCCACTTTTGGACTCACTTCACATTTACTTGAAGAGTTAAGTGTTCTACCTTTAGTGCTTTAAGTACTTTTGATAGTGAATTACTTAATTTTATTTTTAGAAGGCCTACTTGGGGACACACTACCTCAAGGGATGACCTTAACTCCCATGTTCCGACGGAGTATAAATAGCGGGTGGTGAATCGAAAGACACCTCTCTTGGGAATTGAGTTTGATATCACTCTTGGCTAAGCCTCAAAGAACTTTATAACTTTGAGAAGTGAAGGAGGAGATTTGAGTTATCATATCCCCTCAGCTGTGTGATTTTGGATTCTTCTCATCTACAGATTTAGGCCTCATGTACCTTGCATATATCGAGGACTCCTCTTAGAAAGCCATGTGTATCCTTGTAGACAGCTTGTTAAGGTGTTGTTGTGTTCTATGTGCCTGCTAAAATATTTTTAAAAACATACACAAGTAGAATCTTTAAGGAGTAGAATACTAAGTCACTATCTCTGTTCATGTGCAAGGTTGCTTTGTCCCTTGCCCATTGCTTGAAGACTGTTTGCTTGAACTCCCTGGTTGTTGTTCTATGTGCTTGATCATCATTGCAGAATATTTTGAAAGATCTAATTAGAATATTGAAACTGAGTTCTATTTTACTGTAGTGAGTTCTCCTTAGAAGCTTGGTCTCCCTTGGTCAGTTCAGGTCAGATCTTAAGTGCTGTCATGGTGCTCAACATCTCAATGAACGTTATGGTATCAATTGCATAAGATGAATCTTAGTCTTCTTCTTTCTTCTCCATTTTCCATGTTCTTTTGAAGTATTCTATTCCCATGGGAAATTCTTCTTCCTCTTCTTGATTCTTTTTCTCTTATTATCTAGTCTATTTTCTTTTATTTTATCTCTTCTTTTGCTCCTATGCTTGATTCTTCTTCTTCTAGAACCATGAATCTTAAATATCTGATTTTGGAACCTTTATTAAGAATAGATGATCTTGAGCTCATTGACATATTCGAAAAGTGTTGTTCCTCCAAAATTCTCATGAGTAACAAATTTATGGCAAAAATAAAAGAAAAATCGATTAAATCAGACGCCTTTGCTAGAATCATACTCATGATCTCATCCAAATATTCTTCATCTTCTAAATCTTCTCATCATTCTTCATCTTCTAAATCTTATCACAATTCTTCTAAACACTATTCACATTCTTCATCTTCCAAATCTTATTATGACTCTTCTAAACATTATTCAAATTCCTCATTATCCAAGTCCTCTTCCTACACTAAGTCTTCAATTTCCTCTTCTTCACAATCTCATTCTTCTTCTACTTCTTCAAAAAGTCTTACTTCTCTTCACAAGACATACAATAATGAACAACATGATAGTCCTTATGATACCTCTTCCACGAAGAGTGACACACCCACCTATGATGACTATGATGACTATGATGATGGACAATGTAGTGATACCTATGACACCTCTATTCCTAAGAGTCCTCTTAGTCATGTCCTTGTGCTTACTGAAAATCGGTCCTCATATTGGAAAGATCATGATGGTGATCCGTATGATTCAGATTTTGAAATTTTTTTTGATAAGTTTTGTGAACAATACCTTGATTATAATCCAGCTACTACTGTTGAGGAATATAAAATGCACCGTGTTGATTTAAAACGTAAATATTATAAGAATCCTTCCTCTAGGAACTCTCATGTTGAAAATAAAGATTGCACTCTCAAGAAGGATCATTTTAATGCTAAACCTTTGTCTTGTGATGGTTCCCTTCCATCCCCTACTTCATCCAATACCAATACATTTCCTAAAGCTTCTGAGTCTTCCAAATTTGTCACAAATCCTTCATCCAACAAAGATCCTAAGGTTTTTCATGCGGTTCCCTATAGTTATCCTCAAGGGCTACCTCTTAAAAAAACTCAAGCTAACCTTCACTTGACTGAAAATACTTTCAATAATGTCAAACCTAAAGAGCCTAAGCCTTTATGCGCTATAATGCCTACTTCAGCTAGTCCTTCACCATCTCTTCCAAAGTCTTCCATACAATCCCAACATGTTTCCTTGTCCTTAGAAGTGGCTCCATGTCAAGAGGACTCTAAAAATGATAAAGAAAATAAAATAAAGAAAGATCAAGATCAAGAACCCTTCATGTCATCCAATCCTTTTCATGATGTCTTTTATCCGTTTCATGGTTCTTTTGATCCTTTACGCCCTTCCTCATTTATTCCACCATGTCCTGAGTCTTCTCCTAAGCAAGATCAAGCTACTAATCACACCGTTGAGCTTATTGATAAACAAAATAACCTTACTATAGTTGTGCTTTCCAAAGATGATACTTCCATTAAGATTATTAAAAATGGTGTCATTACTTTCAATGTTAAGCCTATTGAAATCCAAAGCAAAATAATACACTTACGCTATCCAAAGATCCTTGTCAAGATCAAAGTCTTCCATCTTCTTGTTCTACCATTCCACGTTCGCTTTCCTCTTTCTACTCTTCCTGAGTCTTTGCAAGCTCTGAACAATACTATCAAAGAAGTTGCTCCTATTCAAAATGTTTATGATCTTATTGCAAATCCTAATGCTCACTCTAAAGATGCGGATGTCCTTGGTTCTCATATAGATGTTGATGAAACTATTGATTATCCTTTTTCATCTTCCATGTCCATCCTTAGATCTCCTCCAACAATACTAAGGGCTTCATGTTTGCCTTCCATCTTGGGTCCTTATGTCCCTTCACTTTCCCCTTCTAATTCTCTTAATTCATCATCCATTTTGGGTCCTTACGTCCCTCCATCTCCTATCTTTCCTCAAAATCAACATAGATGCATACCCTTGAATCCTTTTCATCCATCCACCCATCTAAACCAGTCATATTCTCTTTCTTCTTTCACAAGTCCCAAGTCTTTTGGAAGTAACTTGAATGTTCAATACAAGAAAAGGAAGCAATACAAAAATCCATCAAAAAAAGATCACTATGTCTCCTCTAACTGACATGGAAGCATAAAGTCAAAAGAGATATCTAAGAAGAAAACTACAAGACAAGTATGGGTTCCAAAATCCATCATTGAGGATATTCTCTCTAAATCATCAAAAAGAAATGAAAAGCCTAAGGCTATATGGATTCCAAAGTCTCTCTTGAAAGAGTCTAATATTTAACAAAAAGTGAAGTTGACATTCAAGCTTCCAAAGGCTTCCACTTCATCTTCTTCCAAAAATATTCTTCCATTCCATGCGCCTGAACTGCAACCTCTGCTAAACATTCACCATATTCCTTCTCGTATTCCTTCATTCACATTTCCTCCACCCCCTCGCCACCCTTCAAGGTGTGCGTTGATGTTGATCTTTCTTTCCTTTCCATCTCCCTTTTCACAATCCTTCCATTCATTATCCTTCTACCTTCTATCATTTTTTCTCATTTGCCTATTCCTCATATCTTCCAACCTCACTTGCTTTACATAAAACCTTATCCTCCATTTTTTCTCTTCCATTTTCCTTTCTTTATCAGCATCTTTGAGCATATCATTTTGAATCCTTGACATATCATGGTTTATCCTTTCAAGAAGAATTATTTAAAAAGCTTGCCTTCTTCCAAAAAAAAGAAAAAAAAAGAAAAATAAAAAAAGAAAATAAAAAAATGATGAAAAAATTAAAAATGTGCCTTGGTGAAAACCTGGAAACAGGCACCTTGGTAGCAAAAGTAAAGAGAAATAAATTCATCCTATAGTGAAAACCACTCCCTTGTGGCGCCTTGGATAAGTACCGTGATGAAAACCTGGTAATCAGGTATCATGCATAGTTCTTCTACATATTTTATCCATTTCATTCCATCTTTGATCTTGACAATGTTGAACTATACACGAACATTTAGCTATCTTGTGAGCTATCTTACGATGATCTTGCTTTCATTCCATTCATGTTTAGCCTTCATATTCATTTTCCTCCATTCATGCTAGCCTTTCGCTATCCTTTTTCCCTTTGGTCTTGATCTAATAAAAAAGAGTAAAATATGATGCTATGAAGCCTCTTGACATGTTTACTCCTTTGGACTGCATCCCTTCCTTTTTTTGCAGTGCACTTTTGTGACTTATCCTATGTTGGCCTTTCATTGCTTGTCCAAATGTGCTTTACATGACAATTTTTCCCTAGCTTGGGTACTCTTAAGGAGTTTGACCTTGAGGATTTCTTCCCTCCGTTCACTTTCATTCTCCTTTCCTCCATCTCATTCACCAGCTTGCTCATCCATCTTTTCCCTCACCTTGCCACATTTTGGAACTACACGATGTGATCTTGCTTGGGAGTTTGATGCCCATTCTGTCTGGGGGCATCCTTTGTACATATTTTATGATCCTAAAAAAATACCAAAAAAATTGATATATGATGTTGAAAAAATCTTAAAAAGCATAAAAAATCCTTAAAAAATATAAAAAAATAAAAAAATACAAAAAAAATATAAAAAATATAAAAAATTCAAAAAAAAAAGAAAAAGTGCCTTGTTGAAAACTTGGAAATAGGCGCCTTGGTAGAAAAAATACAAAAAATTGAAAAATTAAAAAAATCTCCAAGTGGTGAAAACCTGAAAACAAGCGCTACTTGAAGCCTTTGCACTCCTATTTGTTAGCATGCATCCTCGACACTAAACCTTTCTCCATCATGTCTTGACCTTATTTGGCATAGTCTAGAATTGGTCTTTATCTTTGTCTAGGGGGGATAACTGTTAGCATAGGTATTTTAGGTGCGTTTGTCTCTTGGGGCATTTCACAATAGGTGTTTTTCAACACCACCCCAGACAGTGTTTTTCAACACTACCCTTGCGTCGAGTGTTTCTTAACACTTATCAGATATCTTACCCAATAGTCTAAGTATGATGTGATATTTCTCATTGATAGATGTGATAACCAGAGTCTGACTCTATGACCAACATACACATACTTAGACAATCAACTCGCTTGAGATATGTTGACTTTATTTTTCTTTGTGTGCTGTCTATGAGGATTTCTTTGATGAGTGGTCTCTCCCTGAGAAGTTTTCGATGATGCATAGCTATAAGACTGAGCGTATGAGAATATGTTTTCTTTCTTTATCTGCTTATGGGTATATTTTGTCGATCCTAATTGTCATGAGCATTTATGCTGGTCTTACTTGACACTATGGATTGACAAGGTATTATCCTTCACTATTTTGCGAGTGCATGCTTCTAGCTATCCAGAATTTCATTTGTCTTGATACAAGCATAATCTTGCCATATCAAAATTTAGGTGATCTCACTGCATTAGTCATCTGGACCTACATGTCTTTGATGCCTAGGTGAGATTCCCACATTTCTATCTGATAAAGATCATATTCATATCCACATAGTTATGTTAGTGTGCATTGTATGATCTTATGATGCTACCAATAATGCTCGATGATGATAATTAGATGTCTATAGGCGTTGTGACCTTGCAAGTCAACCACTTTCATAGTAGCTTGCATTCTTAGGTTCATCATAGTTTAGTTTTTACATCTTGCATATGGAGAGAGCTCTTTTTTTTATCATCTACGGACTAGTTGGTCAACTATGCTAATTTTCTGATTCTTCTTGATCATATCTTTCATTTCTAGTCTTTCATATCACATCATTTTTTATCCATTTTCAGACTCAAAATTGAAATTCGAGTCGCATTTCCAAGCTTTCTCATTTTTCTATGTAGTTGATTGACCTTTTGAGGCATAATTCTTCGATCTTTGATGGAATTTCTTCCTTTCCATGTCTTCCAAACTTCTAGTCTTTCATTCACCCCTTTCACTTCCTCTCTCTGAGGTTTGACTTAATCTTTATCCTATATCTTTTTCAGTCAAACCTCATCAACCTGGGGTATGTTTTCACTATTTGATGGTTATCCTATCATGCTCCATCCTTCGATTATGATTTCTAGTGACTTGATCAGGTTTATCAATTTGTTTCTCTCCTTTATCTGATTTCGATTTCGATTCTGAGGGGACAGTACCTATCAGCTTTAATCTTTGATTCAGCTTTATCATTCAGCTCAGCTCAAGATTCTTGTTTTTAGACTTGATTATCACTTAGCAGTGATGGTGGTGATTTTGTCTTTCAATTTTTATCTCCTATTTTTCAAACTTGATTATTGCTTAGCAGCAACGGTGATAGTTTTGTTTAAGGCTTGATTTACACCTAGCAGCAACGATATTGGTCTTGTCTTTTAGCTATTGTTTATGCTTGTCCCAATGTGTTCCCATCCGTTGAACAAACATCTGGGTTGTTTTGTGATCCCAAATTGATCTCACATTTCAATTCTTTTTTGACTGCATGTGTTCTCGAAATGATCACACATTAGTCAAAGAGGGGCAAATGTATGCACCCTAAAATGGTTGCCCAGACTTTGGGCACCCATTCAGCAATTTGTCAAATCCCTAAATCAATATTTTCAAAAATTAGCATTTTATCAATTATATCAATTTCTTTGATCAAATCATAATCAATTCAATATTTCCTAAGGTTTGAGCCTTATTTAATTTAAAAGAGAAAAAAAATAAAAATCTTATTTAATTAAGAGAACATGCTCCCTTTTAATTAATTAAAAATCTTTTTTAATTAAATAATAAAATCACTTTATCCTAAGCCTTTATTTAATTAAAAAGAATTTCCTCCCCTTTTATTTAAATAAAAAATCCCCACTTTTCTTCTTATCCTATGTTGCACAAATAAAGCATTATTCTTATTTTATAAAAAGAAGAAAAGTACTTTTTGTCTCATATGGACACTAAAGTCAACTCCTATTTTTCTATTGGAGGATATTTGTGCACAAGGATCAAACTTCTATTTTTTCTCCACCGTTGATTAAGTCTTTTGCCTCTTAATCTCAATGGTCCATTTTCATCTTATTTCTTATAAAAGGAGATCTCTCTCCTTCATTTTCATATCTTTGGTTTTCATGCTAATATTATGCTATAGGATTTCTAGGTCATTTGGAGCTTTTTTTGAAGACACTCTTGCAATCCAAGCTTTGAAGACTTTGTTGTATCTCATTTCATATTTGCTTTCATAGTTGCATGATAATGGAATTCTTAGTGTAGATTTCCTTTTATGCAATAGATTAATCTCACATAGTCTAAATAGGAGGGATTGGTCACATTTGTTCTTTCCTTTCATAGATTAGTTGCATTGTACTTTCATTTCCATAGACTAGATTGCATTCTCATTCTTAGCTTACTTGCATTGCATTGCATACATTTGGATTTCATTAGAGATATTGGCATTGTTGCCCTTGTCTTTGATTTGAAATCTCTCATTGTGTGGTTGACTAGCAAGGTCATGAGTTTATAGCTCTAGCTGAGAGCAATTTTACAAATCTTGCAACTCCATGCATAAAGAGCTATGGATCAATTTGTGAGGGCTCATTCTTGAGTTTCCTTGCATGTAAGGATTCATAGAAGTGCACTACTTTTGTGTGTACAGTAGTCACCATAAAGTGCTAGGGCCATTATAAAATATAGAGAAAATCACACACTTTAAAAAAAACTACACCTGAAAAGGACTCCATATGAACCTGAATGAAGCCTTGGAAGTTGCAAAAACAAGATTATGCAATTTCGTAAAAAATTCAAATACTAAAATCATAAATTACTTTCACCAATGTGTAGATCACAAAAATCTACCCTAAATACAAATTTTTTTTCAAAAAGAGGAGTTCGAATGATTGCAATATAATTGTTTAAATCTTATTTCTATAATTATGATGCCTAAATCATCACCGCACTTCAAAACTTCAAATGGCTATATATTTGGCCTTTGGTGTCTGATTTGGATGAAGTAAAATTTTATTTTGGTTTTTTGCACCTCCTCAATGTGATACCAACCTTTGATTTACACCAGCAAGCTATAATTTTCCCTTACAATAGAAAACCACAACCCACCCTCCCCCCCCCCCCCCCAAACCCTTGCCCCAAAGTCCACCAAAATATGCACTCAAATATCTCAAAATACTATCCAATGGAACTCTATGGGATCTAATACCATATAATATTTGGCTATGGAGATAGCCACCCAAGATCTAGAGACTAAATAGAAAGCATAATAATAAGAGAGAATGAATATATCAAGAATACTGATATTGATATCAAATATAACTGTGTATTTTTTGAGTCAAACTCATTGGCTCATGTGTCATGAGTAGTAGTTCACAAGAATCCATATCTCATGAGAATAAATAGAACACTAAGCACTCATTACATCTAGGTGATGCTCACAGAGGTGAAGCACAAATACTTCTCAGGAGGTCACCCATCCTAGTACTACTCCAACTCAAGCGCGCTTGACCAAAAGTTTTCCTCCAAAGTTAAGTCCACTTTTCTTGCAACCCCATTTTCAAAAACTTCAACAAGTTTTGTGCTTTATGAACCATCCATTAGAAAGCCTCTTAATCTCATTAATTGATATTTTCCATAGAATGTAGGAGAATAATATGTATTCCCATCAATAATGGAATACAATGAATCAACTAGATTGAATATTACATAGGAGACCCCTTGGTTACATAGACAAGGGAAGTACAAAGGAGTGAATGAGATAACAACAAGTGTTGTTGTCTCATTACATTATGACCAACATGAAAAATTATCACTCCATGAAAGGTGGATAGGTGATAGTGTGATAACACCACAAAATGTGGAGTCACATGTCCACCAAAGTTGGATAACCCCACAAAGTGGAAAATTCCATCTAGTATAAGTGGATATGATAAAATAATAGCATGATAAGTTCACATAAGTAGAAATGCTCTAACTAATCCTGTGTAATTACTTAAGTAAGCCTAAGTAAAGTGCAAGTAGTACCTAGGTATGAAATAACCAAGGTAAAAAGCCTTAATTACACCAATATGCATAGTAGAATCATTGTTGAGAATGCATATTCCTATTTATATCTTTTGATATATCTTCAAAACTAGAAACTGTCCTAACATCTAAATATTTTTTACTATATCTAAGTTAAACTTAAAGACTCTCTCACTATTAAGATATCTTATAATATACCTTCAAAACTATAGATATTTTCTAATATATCTTAATATCCAAAGACTTTCCAAAAATTTAAATATATTTTAATATACATCTTCAAAAACTAGGGGCTCTCCATCATGTTATACTTTGTCTACTCCGATACCACCACAACCTTCTCTTTGCATGTCAATATATGAAACTTACAGTTGTGTGTGTGAAAATTGTACCTGATTTGTAGACACAACACTTCAGTAAAACATTAGAGGTTAGCAAAAATCAAAATCGTGCAAAATTAAAATCTAATTTAACCAAGCGATTTATTGCCTTCTAGTAGGTGTGAGATTAATGTTCTCAGATTGTTATCGAGATCAGTGACCTAGACGACACCTAAACAAAGGATTTGAATGCAATTGATCTAGATATGAATCGAATGCAATTAATCTATATTTTTGAATTTTCTATGCAATAAGAATGATAAAAACTGATATGAATCTATGCTAATATGGAAATTGATATGCTAAAATGATCTAACAATGATATGAAAAAGAATCTAAATGAATGTAAAAAAATAAATAAACTGATCTCACAATAGCCTTGGTTTGCAATAAGCTTTGATTCTCCAAATTCCAATTCTTCAAAATAGTTGTGCAATTCGTAGATGACTTTGGCAAAGTAAGCTTGCAAAATTATGAGATGATTTGAGATGAGCTGAAGCCTTGATTTTATAGAAATCTAGGGCTTTGGAGGTGCATGGGAAAAAAAGCCATAAATCACTCAAATAACTCAGGTTGATTTTTGAGTTATTTTTAAATAAAGGATAATTAACTCACAAAAACATGCAAAAGCTAAGTTTTAACTCAAAATAGAGTTTAGCTTTAATTGATAATTGATAGTTGTCTACTTTTATGATTGTGCATGTTTTATTTATGAATTAATTTAATAATAAAGTAATTTATTTCCAACTTAACTGCTTTTAAAAATAAAATAATTGATTTATGGGTTAATCAATTATTTGATCAAACTTTTATTAAAAACTATATTATTAAATAATGACAACTTGCTTTAATTAATTAAATAAGAATTTAATCAATTATTCATATGATATTAGATTTATTGTCAAAATTAAATAATACAATTAATAATAGATAGAATTAAATTTAATTACACAATTAAGTGGCAAATATTAAATCTAATTAATTAACTATGAAAAATATTCAATTAATCAAGCTTTAGGATAAATGTGATTTATTGTCAAATAATTATAAAATTAAAGATAATTATGATGATTAGGAATATTACTAGGAATATTCCCCGATGCAGAATTTAAGATAATCAATTATGATTCGATGATGTTTAGATGTGCCTTAGATTAGGACTTTGATGTCGATTTCATTCGATTTGTTGATGTAGGAGGTTAATGAGCTTATAGCCCTTTTGGGGTATTACAACAGTCAAAAAATTATAAACAACTATCTTCTTTCCAAGTTTACTAAAATTAGATCTTAATCTATTACAACTATCAAGTGAGAACTATGAGCTCATGGAACTCCTTTTTTAGTTATATATATTATTTAATTATAAGTAGTAAAATTTCCAGCGTACAACTAGATTTATATTAAATTCTTAACAAATGAAATGCAAGAATGGACAGTCTTTTAAACAAACAAAAGATAAGAGAAAACTAGACATATTAAAGGTGACAACAAAATAATAATTATTGGATGTGGTAAAGTGGATTTCCCATCTACTTACCTTGGTCTTCCTCTTGGTCTAAAACCACCTAAATATTTTTGGAATCACTTGTTGGACATATTCAATAAGAAGCTTGCTAGATGGAAAGGGGCTTTGCTCAGCCAGGCAGGGAAGGTAATCTTACTGAAATCCTCGTTACAAAGCCTTCCTATTTATGCCCTTAGTTTGTTCATAATTCCTTCTAAGTTTTCTAAAGCTATTGAGAAAATCCAAAATCACTTTCTTTGGTTGGGATCTGAGAAGAGGAAACGTATTCCCCTCCTTTCTTGGGAAAAGGTATGTAGGCCCAAATGGATGGGAGGATTGGGTTCCAGACCTATTAAGGTTATCTTTAAGGCTCTTTTGGCTAAATAGATTTGGAGAGTCTTTGGAGAAGATAGGGAGTGGAGTCAAATTTAGAAGAAAAAATATTTTTACTCTTAGCCTTATGAAGAGGAATTTTTGGAGCCTTTGTTTTTAGAGGAGGGTTCTTTCATTTGGAATCCTGTCCAATTCTCTAAAGACTAGGTCTCTTCAGGTAGAAGATGAAAACTCGGTGATGGCAAGAAGATCAAATTCTGGGAAGATAGGTGGCTATAGGATGTTCCCCTAGCTGAGAACTCCTCTTTCAAGGTGTAGAAAGATCAATGCTCTGCTACCTTTGGTGTTTGGGTGTTCAAGTATTGGAAGGATACTGAATGGGTCCCACCTTCTATTTTGTTCATCCTTTACTGTCTATTGATATCCTTTTATCTTCTATGGTTATATCTCCTAATTCTAAGGATTCCCTTATTTCAGGTGTTAACCTGAGTGGCAAGTTCTATGTGGCCTCTACCATTTCTTTACACTTTTTTTGATGGGCAGTGGCCTTTTTGGGATAAGGCCTGGCTGAAAAAGCATATTCCTAAAGTTAATATTTTTTATTTGATTTCCCTTCAAAACATAGTTCTTACCCTCGACAACCTTCATAGAAGAGGGTTCTCTTTCCCTAACAGATGTTGTCTTTGTTTCAAAAATGCAGAATAAGTGCTTCATTTGTTTCTTCACTGTGATTTCTCCCAACAAGTCTAGGCACTGTTTCTTATGAAATGAGATATTTGCTAGATTTTCCCGAACTCTTTGAAAGATTTCTTCTCTGAATGGAAATGTCCAAGCTCTAATAAAAATACCATTGAGATTTGGAATCTCCCAGTTCCTTATATCTTCTGGTTTATTTGGAATGAAATAAACAACAAAATGTTTAGAGATAAAGCCTCTTCCTCAGTTCTGATTGTTGACAAAATCAATAGAGGGATTTTTGAATCTCTCAACTTTTTTGACTTGAATGGCCAAAGGGCTCAATTGGACTTTGAGAAAATATGGAAGATGTCCCTTCACCCTCACAAAACCCTTAATCCTAGGGAAGGGCTTGTTTGGTTGTCACACCCTCCTAGATGGATCAAGGTTAACTTTGATGGAGCTTCCAAGGTTAATCCAGGGAAGGTTGGTTTTGGGGGAATTGTTCATAATTCTTATGGTTGCTGCCTAGCTATGGTGGTTAGTTCTTTGGGTGATCAATCTAGTCATTATGCCAAAGATATGGGTGCTTGGAAATCTCTTTCAATTGAAAAAGATTAAAATTATGATAATTTATGGTTGGAAGGGGACTCGATGAACATAATAAATTGTCTTGATGGGTCTAATAAGCCATCTTGGACTATTGATGCTATGATTAAAAAATGATCATGACATCATAAATTCCTTTAAATTTGTGGTCATTAAGCACACTTACCATGAAATTAATGCTTTCATAGACATGTTTGCTAATTATGGGGTTAATTGTAATAAAATCATTATTTGGAGAGGGGAAAACTTATTGCTTGAAGATATGTCTACCATTGTGCGATATGATAGGACTATGATGAAGGCTAGAAACATTCTTAATAACAACTAATATGATTACTTGTCACTGTCACCCTAATTATGGCATGGGCATGTGCCTTTATGGAGGTGATATGCATTTATATAATGTTAACTCTCACACCTTGTGGATGTTCAACATTGTGTCAAATTGGGATTTTTTGTTCATTCAAAGATATTTTTTTGAGGTTTCCTATGTTAATGATAGTTCTAAGAAAATGGGAGGGGATTTATGTAGGGAAGAACTTGATGATTACAAAAAATAGAAAGAGGAACAAAAGGTTTGGAAGAAATTGTCGAAAGGAAAGATTACGCCTTTTATGGAGTGCCTAAAAGGGTATGATAAGGTCAGAGCTAAGATGGTTGTTCAAAAAATATCTGAGTAGTGAGAGAAGGGCCATTTATCTTTGTATGGGATCAGGTTCAAGCTCACAGCTGAGCTCATTGCTACAGTTACTAGTATGCTGCATACTGGGTTGAGCTTCTATCGTGATAGGAAGATTTTAGATGGGGCTACAAAAACCTTCCCTAGGGATGATGAAGAATGTGAGCTGTTGGGTAAGCCAATTTTTGGGTACTTCGATACTGCAAAAATTAAAGAGTTGTGGACATTGGTTCTCACCATCATCATGGAGTATGTTATGGTTGATGGGAGGTTTATGAGATCCCACACTTACTATTTTGTTGTCCTGAACCACTTCAGGCATGAGAAGAGGGTTTTATTGCCCTACTACCTTTGTTGCTCATTGATGCACAACCTCAAAAAACATATGAACATGGTTAGTTCCCCTATTCTTCATAATGGTCTTATTCTACATATCTACGACAACTATAAATTTTTGGTGATGAACAAAAATAAAAAGTTTCTCTTTTCACCAGTTAAGGTGAAACAAAAGTTTCCTAGTGGGGAAGGGGAAAGCTCGGGTTATTCTAACCAAATGTTGGCAAAAAATGTAAAAATTGATAAGAAAATTGAGAGGGATCATGCTAAGGGCATGGATACTATTAAGGAGGAGGATGATAGTGGGGATGAAGCTAGAGAAAGGGATGAAGAGGAAAAGGGTGATATCTTAGAGCGGGAGAAGGGTGAGGAGAAAGATAAGAGGGGCATTGATGATGGTTAGGATATGGAGTATAGTGAAGGTGCTGAGTAGGAAATTGGTCTCCAAGTGAATCTTAGTGGTGATAAGCTAGAGGATGATCATAATAGATTGTTTCGCATAGAGCATGGATCACCTAATCTCTTTAAAGAGGATGAGGGTCATAAAGAGAAGGCTTCAGAGCTGAATGAGGCTAATGATTCTCCCTCCCCTACTAGTGCTAGCAATTTGGGTGAAGGTTTTTACACTGAACCTCTAGTTAGCTATGAGGACTTTGTTGGTGTAATACATTTGTAACTGCCCAAATGTATGATGGTTGGTAACCGTCTAACCAGCATTGTATAACATCTCCTCTTGGTTATTGAATGAATATGTCTCTTAACTCTCTCATGTGGTATTAGAGTGGGCAGAAAATGTAGAGGCAATGAGTTATGAAAGGCGATAGAAGAAATCAATCAATGGAAACTCCTATGTTTTGGAGACGTTGATGGATATGATGACTTGTGTTTGAGATGTAGTGGTTATGGTGAGTGTACGTTGAGAAAGCAGGAAAGAGAGCATGCTTCTGTTGCAGCAGTTGCCATGTTTTGATAATTAGTGCAGAATTGTTGATCACTCGACAGTTTCTAAATTGAAATCTAAGCATTGAAGTTTGTGCTATGTTGTAAACTTTCATTGAGTGTAAAGAATGGTGACAACCTGATGACTTCAAAATTCTATTATTGCCCGCTTTACCAGAAGAAAAAAAAATGGATGAATTTTATCAGATGAGGTAGTTGCTGAAAACAAAACTGTTAACAGAGTCTGAAGAAGGTTATAAAATTATTTGATCTAGTCATGTGAAGACTATCAAAGAAGATTGACATCTAAAAAGGATACGTCTAGCATTGTGGTAGATGATTTTTTTTCTAGTGGTAGATTGCGATTACAAAAATGTCTATATGAAAGGTGTTAAAGGCAATTGTAAAAGGTGGGGTAAGGAGTAAACTCTGCTAACTCAAACATCCACTATCTTGTGGTTTGTTCAAACTATCCAAGTACAAAAAAAACAAAATTTACCTACAAACCATGTTTTTAACCAGATAGATTTCTATTAACCTTTGTTTTTGAAAGATAAATTGGTATTTTGGACAGATGAATGGTATGAATGTTTTCTTTTAGAAAGATAGATTGGTATTTTATAGTTTGAATGGATGGTATGAATGCATTCACCACCTTCTTTCTTTGTTTGCATGAATTGAGAAAAACTTGTTAAGGAGCATAGTAATGCAGGTTAGTTACATCTTTGTTGGCATGAATTGAGAAAAGATTACTAAGAAAACCTTTTGAGAAACAAGAGAATGCATAAAAAAATGGCTCTTATCTTCACATTGGGAGTGGAAACAACTGCATGCATATGGAGATAGAATATTTGAAAAGAAAATGATTGTAATAAGGATTGAAGTCAGAATCTATCATGGGACTCAACTTAATGTCACTGTGGTCAAAAAATAACTCATTCAGAAGTGTTCTATGAATGTTTCTAATTGGGCCCTTGGAAATTGTATTACTTCCTTTGGTGCTACTTTAAAGAGTGAAGTATAACAGGATCATACTAGAGGTTGGCGGCATCGGAGGATGGAGGAATTTCCATCATCTCAAGTTAGCTTCTCTCTTTGAGATGGTGTTCTACATGAGAAGCATTTTTGGCTTTTTATTTTTGTTTTTCTTTCTAATGCTAACAAATTTGAAGACTGCATATCTTGTGAAGACTCATTTTGGAGACAGGTTTAAGATTTGGTATTGCACTCAATATGGATTGTTGTCAAGCGAGCTTCAGAGTATATGATTGGGAATTATACCCTTTCACGGTCATTAGACAATGATAGAGATCTATCGCATCTCTTAGGGATCATTATTGAATAATTCAAGACTGTGATTCGAGAGTTCGAGACTGAGAGCTTAAGAACATGACTCAAAGCTACACCTTTCCGAGGGTCACAAGACAGCTTGATGGAGCCTTGCATGATTTAGGATTTGCAACTTCAAAAAGAAGATTTTCTCAATATATGTATTCATATTATGTAATCAGCATGTTTTATTATGTAAGCCTTAAGGGGTGGATCCTTAGGGAAAAGTTAATTTGATATTTTTTAGGATCAATGTATTAAGAGGGGAATGTTGGCATAATACATTTGTAATTGTCCAACTGTATGATGGTTGGTAACCATCCAACCAGCATTGTATAACATCTCCTCTTGGTTATCGAATGAATATGTCTCTTAACTCTCTCAGACTCTATAGAGCATGAAAACCCTCCATCATGGAAGGGCTCCCCTACCTTGGTGGATCTAAATTCGTAGGACCCTAACACTTTTGATGAATCTAAAATATAGCCAGCTATTTCTATTTCAAAAGATGCTCTGAAGTATATGATTTATAGGTTTTTCAACAAAATAAGAGTTTGGCGGTCACGAATCAGATTCTAAAATAAAGGATTAAAAAGCTAGATGATGAGGACAACAAAAAAAAGGGAAGGTTAGACAAATTGGATCAAAAGGTCACTGAGCTAGCCAAAAAGGTGGAAAAAAATGCTGAAATAATGAGGAAAACCATCATGGTTTACTAGGAGGGCATGGTGATCTCAACCAACAACTTAGATGCCCTAGAAAGATATCTTGAAGGGAAAAGCCCCTCAAAAGCCATTATGGATTTGGAGAAGTATTTTTATGATAAAGATACCATGCCCCCTAGTCTGAGAAAATGTACTAGGGTGAGCCTAAAGAATAAGGAAACTTTTATTTCCAATGATGTCTCAGTTCTTTGAAAGACAGTTAAGAAGATGTTTGATATAGGTGAAGAGGTAGGGAAAAATATCTAGAATATGATTTAGGTGGTGCTATGTTTTTTTTTTGGGCTAGGTTTGTTTGGGGGGTTGCGCTGGATTTTGTGCTGACTCTATTTGGGGGAGCTGTTGGCTTTTTTGTTGGACGTCTATGGTTTGTTTTTGCAGGGCCCCTTCAAAACCCAATTTTGCTTTATCCAAAAACATTGTCATTGACAATCTTAGGTAGCCTTGTCAACATTATCCCCATGTTCCTAAGAATCATCATCAAAATTATTCTCATGCTCACACATCATCATTGTTGAGTGTTGTTTTTACACAAGTCAATTGATAGGAATTTGAAATCCGAATCCCCCTCTTGAAAGAATAACAAAGTGATTCCCAAGGTTGTGGAAGGTTTTTTGTCAACCACCTGAACAACACTTTCGTTGAGTGTTATTTTTACACTAGTCAATTAAAAGGAATTCAAAATCTGAATCCCCCTCTTGAAAGAATAATAAAGTTATTCCCAAGGTTATGTAAGGTTGTTTATCAACCATCTCAACAACTCAACTGAAGATAAATGTTCAATTGTTCATGAGGAGCCCTTTGCTGGATTAATCATTTGAGGGTTGCAAAATAAACTTACTAATTACTTTTTATATCTTCTCAATTTTTAATTTATGCAATTTCCTAATAGTGCAAATCTATTTTTTTAAACTTATGATGAATTCCTATCTTTAACCAATTTCTCAAAAAATATCAAAAGAACAAGGTAACGAGAGTTTGAAAGAAAAATTATTAAAAGTAGAACCTAATGGACCTAAACCACCCTTGTATTGTTCTTGAAAATTAAATCTCAAGAGAAATGTAGAAAACCCACAAAACATAAAATTGAATTACTGACAATTTGTATTATGCAGATGCAATAATCAATGGAATAATGTGAAGATGTAAGATTTATCAAAATTCATCAAATCGTGCAACCACCATGAATGCACACAAAAAACAAAAATTTATCCTTTTCTCAAATGAATTTATTTCTCCAATGATTCGTCACAACAAGAAGATCAAGAAATGATAAAAACCAAAGTAACTGATCGTAGACACATTCACAATGAAACAATTGGCTCTTTGAAGAAATGAATAAGAAAACACATATTCATAAAATTATCATAGATAGTAGAATTCTCACACCATGAATGAAGCACCAATTACATATATATTTTATTGCAAAACAATTACCGACCTTAATTAAATCATTCTAATATGTTTTTATAGTGCTTCAACTTAGAAAAAGAGAATCCCATAGCTAGGGTTTTGACAACACATAAAATGATGAAATAAAATTAAATATAAAGTTTAACAAAGAAAAAATTACTCCTAAAATCATTTCTAACAATTTTGCATGAATTACCACCCATTTTTATATCAAAATCATGCAAAATTAGTTTGGAATCAACCCCCAAAATGTAGGAAATCAAATTGCAGTTCACTATTTCTTCCTTTTTTATTCACGTAGCTTGATCTTTTCTTTGTTGAATTCACCCAAAATGCATGGATCTAACTTCTCTTTTTTCATGTAACTGATAGAAGAATACTGGACTTGAAAAAATGACCCCAAAGATGTATGCAATCTGCCCCAAAATTGATTAAAAATTAAAAATGTGATTTCAAAAATAGTGCCCAAAATTTTCAGAGTTGGCAACTCTAAAAAATGCACCTCCATAAATTTACTATGTCCACAATCTTGTTTCAAGAATTTTAGGGTTGGAAACTTTGAAAAAATGACTCCTTGAAAAATGGACAAGTCTCCAAAACTGCCTAAAAACTTTGAAGTTCTTGGACTTAATCTTTTGGAAGGATTTTGAGATGTGCCCCGTGGAATTGATTAATGATCTCCTTGATTTATTCATAGTTGGGCAATGACATAGATTCTAACTTATTTTTTTGTCCCTTCTAGAATATTTTGATGTGCATCCACTTGAAGATTTTTGAAGATCCTCAATATTTTCCATAATTTGTTTTATGTCTTGCTTATAATAAAATATTTGATGCAAGTATTCCTCTGTACTCACTGCCTCAATGGTGCCCTTAAATTGCTGAATGATATTTTGAGTGGAGTATAGATGGGTCTTATTTTCATCTTGGTATATCTCTAGATCAAGTCAATCAAAGAATTTGTCACCTTGAGCCAACCAAAGTGTAGCATCCCTTTTCATCATTTTAATTTCTTCATATGCAGTCGTGAATTCCTTTACTGCAAAGTGCATCATGCCAAGCCATTCATAGAACTTGTCTAGTTTCTCTACTTGGTATATATTGAGAAAAATTTGGAATCCTTTCTTTCGAATCCTTTTGAGATTCACCCTTGCTTGTTCCCAAATCTCAATAGAATCATACAAACCGTGGTCTCTCTCATTAAAACTAGTCAATTGACTTACATTCTTCACTATCATTTCAAAATACCTCAAAAATACCTCAGGGTTCTCTGCGTTGAATGTATCAAAACTGGTCTTCCACTTTGTACAAGCTTTAAGAAATGAATGAGGAATATTTGAAGAAATGTCTAGAGCTACTTGCTTCTTGAGCGTGGCTTGTAATGAAGCCTCTAGATTAGTTGGATCAATAGGACCAATAATTTTAGATACAAACTCCTTCAAAACTTGGTTTTTCTACTAGAAACCCTACATTTTAGTCTCATCTTGATCCATATATTTAAATAATTATTTAAGACCTAAGGTTGCCAATGCCTTCCCACCTTCACTTTTGGGCTCTCCCAAATCTACCTCCTCCATTACATAGTCTTTCAAAGTTATATCATTAATTTTTGTCATTGGAGGAGGTACTTCCACTTGCACCTTCCATTTTTCATTGTCATCTTGTGTTACATAAGACATTCTCTGAGAAACATGGTTGGATTCCTCTTTGTGGAAGGCTTGCCCCAACATACAGATATCTACATCCTCTTCTTTTGTGTATGTTCTTCTTTGAGCTTGGATAACCTTTTCCAACTAGATAGGTTTTATGGAGGCATTCAATGATTGATAGGGAAAAATAAGATCCTACATCACCCGAACTTCTTCTTCTATTTCTTCCTCTCCCTATGTGGCTCATTCCAAAGCCTCCCGACCATAGAATTTTTAGGTGTCTCTTCCTTGTCTTGTACTTCTTGTTCACCTTGGAATTATTTATCTCAAGAACCTTCTCTTTCTTAGGAGTCTTTTCCTTCTCTTAGGAGGATGACGAGCCAGTCAATCTCTCTTCCCATAGCCTAGTTACTAGCCTATCTTTCTTCTTTAGCACTTTTTCTATTCATGATTATGGAGATGGAGTAGGTGGAGGAGTTAAATCTTGTGGCTCCTCAGTAGCCAGTGTTGATTCATCACCCTCGGGTTCCTTAGTTGTTTTGTGTATACCAATTTCCCCTTCCTCAAGCCCAATTACCTATTTTTCAGTTTTATCTCCTTGTTCCTCCATCTTTATCTCTTTATCTATTTTTAATCCTTTGTCCAATGATGGATGGACATGTATCTTCATTTTTGGCTCCACACAAAATAATTCATCTCCCCTTACTCCCTCCTCTTGAATTTTATCAATTGATGTTGGAGGGGCAGTAGCTTCAGTTTGTCCCTGTGCCCATTCTTGTGCTTGGGCTAGTATTTCTGAAGAATCAAAGGCTAGATTAATAAACTGACTTGGTGGATCATGGAACTTTGGGATATCTTTAAAATATGATATCTCAAATTCATCTGAATCCATTTTATCCCTAGCTTCCTTTTTACCTTCTATTCTTGCATCTAAATCAATTGTTTCCCCTTGTACATGATGTTGGGAAACCTCTTCTTGACCTTTCTTTTGGACAACTACGGTAGCCTACCTAGTTCTTTTTACTAAAGGGATATTTTCTTCATCTACTTCCTCCTCTTTAGGCAACATATCTAATTGAGGGGATACCAAAGCTATTTTCCTTTTGTATACCCTTTCTTTTACTAGGGGTTCTACATCCTTTGGCATCTAAATTATGAAGGAAATTTCCTCTTGTTTGACGTGGATAGTGCCTTAGGAGATTGTGATGGAGCAACACTTTGTGGAGTTTCCTATTTAAGAGGAGGAGGGACATCATCATCTTTATCTTTCCTCTTCTCCATTATCCTCTCTATACGACCATAAGTAGAAGGCCTTACATACCTCTAGGCTATTTCTGGCTGTATGGGAGTAGTCTCTTTGAAGGTAGGAATGTTTACTTTCTTTCCTTTCTCTTTGTTTACCTTGGAAGGTGGGTCTAATTATGGCTTCATTGGCACATGGTACAGTTTGAAGGGCTTACATATCTACTTCAGTGTTAAGTCCATGATATTTATGGCTATATGGGAGTAGTCTCTTTGAAGGTAGGAATGTTTACTTTCTTTCATTTCCCTTTCTCTACCTTAGAAGGTGGGTCCAATTGTGGCTTCATTGGAATTGGGTACAGTTTGAAGGGCTTACGTATCTACTTTAGTGTTAAGTCCATGATATGTCTAGCTTGGTGTTTCAAGTCATTGTTCTCATCTTGAGCCACTTAAACATTTAGAATAGAATTATTGTAGACCTTGTCCTTATTGTAGATTGGCTCAATAATATCATCTGTATCCTTGTCCAATAATTTAGGAGGAATAAGCACTTCAAGAACATCTTGGGAAAGCTCCAAATCAATTCAATAGTGAATACTGTCAATGCAATTTGTCCACTGATCCTCCAAGTGGAGATCATGTTTGTAAAACTTCCCTGGTATGTGGATATAGGTCCCAATTGGGTCAAACCTAGGCCTTATCAAATTGTATTCCTATAGAGGGTAGTCCTCCCACTCCAACCCTATTGATTTGCAAAATTCGATATCTTATACTGAATGTGCTCCAATGGAGATGAGGAAATCCTAACAATGCTTCTTCTTTGTCTTTATAGTCTCATAGGTATCGGACAATTGCCTAACCATCTCCATGAGGATTATTCTATCAGTAGGGTACCTTGGAAACTTATTTGGGGCAAGCGTGCTTCTTGCCACCCGAATTTATGTAAAAGTTTAGAATTGAATATAATAGGCCCCAATAGACCGAACCTTAGCTCTAGCCTCCTTTGATAATCTCTTTGCAAAATCATCTTCAATGGATTTGATGATTGCAAAGATGAAAATGTCATTTATAATTCAGTACTCAGGGCTATCATTGTTTAGCTTTTCCTTCCTTTCTAGTTGAGGATACATAGTATATGGGGCCATGCATTTTGATCCTAGAAGGTTCCCCTTTTGGTGAGTCTGGGATAATATACCCTTGCAACCAAAAGATAGAAAATGTAGGAGGTCATATAAAACCTCAGACTACTTTTGATCCTCTCAGTTGATCATGTAGGTTGTTGCTAATTATAGTTGTCCAATCTATCTGCACATTTCTTCTTTTGATCTTTTCTATAATGTGGACCATCCATGGTTCCAAATTTTGTGCCATCAATAGGCCATATACCCTACTTAGGAGTATTATTGCATGTCTCATATCTTCAACCAAATAGCCTCTTCTCATGTCAATCTTATCCAATTTGTCCTTCTTCAGAGGGTTAATCATGTATTTTTCATTGATGAGCTCATAGACTTTAAAATTACCCTGGAACCACATCATACCCCTATCTATAGTGATTGGATAGTAGTGATCTACCTTCCTATAAATGGAATAGCTCTTCAATGATATCTGGTATCAATTTGAATATGATATCTCCATCTTTATTCTTTACTACCTTCTCATATTCTACATAATGGTCTGCCAATGTTAGGATGAGGTCTAGTGAAAGGATGGAAACAAGATGAGATACTACATTAACTAACCCCACCAAGACCATGGTAGTACAATCTACAAACCTGGTGTTAGGTTGAGAACATTGTGTGAGGAATTAATTCTGATCCATATGACCAATATCCATATCAGTTATCTCAATATGTACGTTTCCCATTCTAGAAGAGGTATTGTATCTCTTGAACTTGTATTTCACTGGTTGAGGAGGATTCAACATCTTTTTATAAACTGTATGCAACCACAACTTGTTAGTAGCATTTTATTAAAAGTATAAAATTATTCATCTTCTCAAACTTATTATGTAAGCAATTTGACCAAAACCCTAAAAAACCTGAAAAACAAACTCCTTGGACTTTTTAGCATTTTAGACCTTTGCAGTTTGAAAAGATCACCAAACTTTGAAAGTATGAAAGTCTAATGTCTTATTACACCATTCAAAGCCATATTTTTATTATTACAGAGTGTAGGGGTGCGAAGGAAATTTCAAAGGGCGAAAGGTCGAAAGACTAATAGTGCATTTTGGGAGTACCAATTTTGCAAGGCAACAAAGGTCATATTTGTGTGGTATCGGAGGTCGAGTGTATTGTCGGAGTGCGAAGGTCCAAAAGGTCGAAGGTGAAAAAGTGCAAAAAAGGTGGAGTTGTTTGATGGTCGTCAATTATCAAATTTGAACAGGGAGATGAGTCTTTTGGTGTATCAGAATGTGAAACTCTGACACAAGTGTTAGTTACTTGGTTGATTTAAAGTTGTAGCCTATTGACGATGCTCGACTGAAAACTAAAAAGTTAAAAGAAACCCTAAGAAAAAAAAAACATAAAACTAACATGAACCTAAACAAACCCTAAATGACAAAAAGACCTTGACAAAATAGAGAATCAATAATGACTCTAAAAAAAAAAACCAACAAAAAAGAATATGAGGGCACAAACAAGAAACCCTACCTTGTAACAAGCAAGGGGAAGAATCCACGATTATTGAGCTCATGATTGATGCAAATGATGACGAAACCAATCTCTTGGTACATGAAGTGAGTACAAAAACCTAAAAGAAAAGTCACAAAGAAACAATCGACGTCATAGTTCGAAGATAACAAAACATAGAATGACAAGAAAAATGAAAAATGCCCTGTTTAATGGCCTGATTTGCGATGACATCGACAACTATATAGGCTTGACCATGTTTTAGACCTTCACAGTCTGACAAAACTATTGGACTGTGAAAGTTCGAAAGTCCGAGCCTCCTCTATTTTCTAAGGGTTTACAGACTTTCAACCTTTTGGGGTTTTGGAGGTCTTGTGACCTTCAAAACACCAAAAGTCTGAAAAGGGCTTAAAAACCCACTAAGGGAAAGAGTTAGCTCACAAAATCCAGAAGGACAGAAAACCTAAAGGACCTAAAAGGGACAAAGGAGACTAAAGAGGCCTAAAAAAGGACACCAGAACAATACCCAACTATCGGGAGCCTTAGTAGGGATTCTCGGTCTTAGTGCAACTCCAGACTCTAAACCACGAAGAAAGTTGAAATACCAAAAAAGGGGGTCCCCATTCAGGCCAAGTAGCCAGAATAGGGTGTGTGTTGTAAAACCACAACAATCATCATCATCACTATAATTCTCTTATATCACAAACAAATAAATCATGTATCCTTAATGTTTTTAAGGGTTTGATTAAAAAAAAATCCTTTCTACCCACAAGTTACCATTTAGGGAAGGAACATATTCAAAATCTTACCAATAATTAAATAAGTCCAAAATATTCTTTATTAATATATGAATAATTCAAGATTAATAATTTTCTTTCCCATTTGAGCCCTTAAACCAGTTTTTTCATCTATATATTATTAAATATTAGTGGTTCGCCCACTTTTGCTAAAAAAATTAATAATAATGATTTTATTGATAAAGTCAATAGTTGAATATGTTTTAATAGTTATGATATATTTATTAATTTAATGCTCCATATTTTTAATAATATACATTTTTAGTTGTGATTTTGAAGTTGTCTTGATGAAGAATGCTTATGGTTGAATGAAATGGATGATTTAGATTTAAAAAAAAAGAACAACTAATCTGATGTTATATTGACATATCAATAAAATAATACTAATGCCAATCATTAAACTTAATGTACAATTAATAGTCTATATTTTTTGGAAGTATTTTAAGACACCTCAACAAAAACTTTACCAATATGACATCATATTTGATAATGTAAATCTAATACTTTAATTATAAGTAAAATTTTTACCAAAAATATAAATTTATAATACCATTAAAACCTTATCCCCAATATAATGCTTTATTGGAAGTAGAATGGAAGACTTCCTCTCCAATCAAAGCCCACGTAGGCATAAGAAATTCAATCTGTCAATTTTCAACTGGTATACTAACTGTCAATGATTTTTTATGTGGGGGAACAGTTTTGACAATAAAACCAATTGATGGGGACACCATACCTGAAAAAAGGAATTTATTGGCTTGAAATTTGAAATCTAATCCTAAATAGAGATAGTTTGATGTGATCGTGCTGTAAGTCTTGGCATCGAAATATTGTAAGGAACATAAAACATTTACTGCCACTTACTAAATCGAAAATTGAATTCATCAAGAAAATTCGAGGTGTAAATATGCAAGTTAAATGACTGAAGAACCCATGATCTTGCTAAGGGCCAATCTTAAGTAAGTTTCAAATCCTCCATTTGTAAAAATAGAAAACTAAGTTTTAGGGTTTATCTATAAGTTGCGTTCCCAATCTAAACTTTGACAAATATTTTTCAACAATGAAATCCCTGCTATTCATCGGATTTAACCAGTTTGAATGTTCAGAATATGAAATGGTGTGGAAATCACATTACTTCAATCTTATTTAGCTATGGTCAATGAATTTGGCTCCAGTAAGGGCTTCTATCATTCAAACTTATCCATTCACGCTATCGCCCAAAGCAACCCTGAATAAAGAAACCGAGTTAGATTCTTAGATTGCGACTTAACAACACATAGACAATAAAATAAAATAAACACTACTAAATTTCAACAAAGCAGGTTTTATTAGAAAGATTAACAAACCAATCCACATCTTGACCTGTTCCACAAAACCAATTTGGTAAGATTCCATTTCAGAAAAATGCAATTTGGTATATGGATAGTGTACTTATACTTTGTTAATTAATCACGCCTGATTGGGTGTATGGATTGTCATGGAATTTTTAAGTTATTTTCTAGAAAACCTTTGGCCTTATCAGGAAAAGAGATGGAAAACAACTGGGCAAACCACCAGTTTCATTAGCTGTTGAGCGGCCGGCTTTCCGAACCTTCTTTCTCTTGCATGTTTATCTACGATAGCCTTTAAATCCAAATCTTCTCGTTTCTCAGAACACCCATTATTTCTATTAGCCCTTTCAAAGACTATAGTATATGTTCTAAGATCATTCGACTTCTGGCATAGAATCTTTGGAATAGGAAAACCTAAAAGTGCTTGGTTTAGGGTTACTATGGAAGGATTACTGCCTTACATTTACAGAGCCATTGTTCAGCACACGGAAATTGGTGGGCAAGGGAAAACCCTCCAATTGGCTTCTCCTGGAGAATCACAGAGGATTTTGTTGGATTCTTCATACATGAGACTTTCAGGTGACTCTGGAAGATTTTCCTCTGAGTTAATGGCGGAGGCCATTCTCTCTTCCCACAACACTTCAAATAATATACCCAACAATCAGAGCTCCAAGAAAATTTCTTCAGGCAATGCCCATGTTCGATTCCCTCCCTCACCTGTGGTTCTCCCACAGCAGCTGAAGGGAATGTGAAATGAAGAGGAAATGGAGTGTGGTGAATCTGACCTGGTTTTAAAAAGAAATCATGGCAGATCAATTGAAATCTGTTATAGAATAGATTTTCTCTGTGTGGGTTTCTTTGAATTTATGCATGAGAGGGGAGGAGAGTTTTTATAAGTTGTTTGTATAGTTAAAATCCTGGTACAACTGCTGGGATGATTCTCTGTATTATCATTATTATATCAAATGTTTCTGTAAACATGAAATGTATCATTTCGTAATTTGCTAATGAATTTTTTGTTGATCTAGTTCTCTTCTTGTCTTTATCAGTATCAACTCATCTGTCTGATACTCTGCCATTAATTATATGGATCTAAAGCTTTTTGTTTGTTTGAATATGGATAAGAGTCTTCCAAGTGACATATATATTGGAATACAAAATGATATTCTCTTACATAATATCAAAAAAGGCTTTGCTCACATTCTGAATGCCTTATTGAAAGTTCTTTTTTCTTAAGTTTTTCATGTAGGATTTGATTTTCCACATTTAAATGGTGCAGCTATTCTCAGCGAGAGAAGTGGGCAACGTTTATTCTCATCTCTGTAGTCATGTGATTTTTTTGATTAATTTTCTCTCTTCTCAAGGAATTGACGGATCAAATAACCTGCTTGTGTCAAATAACCAGTTTGTGTAAACTTGTAAATGGAGTTTTTCTCCGAGGAGAAGAGCAAAATAAGTATAATGCAAATAAATTAAAATTTTGATTATGTGAGAGTTCAATTTATTGTTAAAAATCTTTAAATCAATTGTTCTGATTTTTTGTGATCTTTAAAATTTAGAAAATCTATAATATCTATAGTTTATCATCCAACTATAACTGAAAAATTAATGTCATGGAATTTAAGACATTCTTTATTTTATTATTAAAAAAAATTAACTTAATTATTTTTTAACTTGTTACCCATCTTATGGAAAAATTAATGCAGACAATTCAAGGCATAATTTATTTATTGACATGTAATGAGATAAATTTGAAAAAAAATGTAATTAAATCCATAAAAAATGTATGCAAGTAGAAAAACAACCCATTGTAAAGATTGAAAGAATGTTTAGATAATGGATTACAAGTTGTTTGTGATAAATATGATCTACCTAGATAAAATCATCAAAACATAAAAGGTAGCAATATCTATATTTAAATTTTTATGTAGAGACATTCTTACTGCCATCCCATCACCCTCTAGAACATTTCTTGGTATAGCAATTTATTTTTAAGTCTTATTTCCACTCCATCCTCTTGGTAAAATACATTTATTTAAAAATACACTTCCACCCTTTTGTAACTATAGAATTCCTTTGAGAAAAATAATTTATTTTTTGATCTCACTTCCATGATATTTTGACTACAAAATGGCTCTCAACATAATAATTAAATTTATTAAGAATTTTTATTTATTTTATAATTACTATAATAATACGATTTTGAGATATGGTATCTCAACTTTGTAATTCTAACATTTAAATTTTATATTTCTTATAGTGCCTTTGTCTTCATTTCAAAAAGTTGGCATCACATTTTGAGGTGTTGTTAATTTTGTATTTAGAAGATTTTGTCATCACATGCACAAAGAGGCATGTGCCCAATTTGACTTGCATGTTATATGTGGATATTTTGGAAGATGTGATAGAGGATCTTGACTAGTATAAATAGGAGTTACTTATGACATATTTTATTGACATGTATTACACTTTCAATTCGTAAAGTATCACAATGATGAACTATAAGTTCTCTTCAAATAGGTTGAATTCCAAAAAATTTATAATTGTAGAATTTGACATAATTTGTTTAAGGTTTCTTAATAATGACATTGATAATGATGTAATGATTAATTAGTACCAATTTTTTTTTTTGTAATGTACACAAATATAGAAAAGTTAACATATCTTTGGGAATAACTCCTTATCTAGGTACTACCAATTTCTCCTCCCTTATAATTGTATAGAAAAAATATGAAGTCAATTCTATTAATAAAGTTATCTCAATAATAAATAAAATAGTGTACACAGTGAATCAATAAATAATTACTAATATCATAGGTCAACAACTATGAACAAAAAAGGTAATAAGGTAGTAGATATTTTGGCCAACATTGGGGTTGGCTTGCTAAGTAAGAAAGAGTGACATATTAATGATAGGATCCCAGTTGATCTCCAAATATTTCTCCATCATGATTATTGGATGTGCGAAGATGTGCTTCTCAGTGCCCTTAGTAGAACATCATTTATGTGGAATATATTGAACTTTCTAGTTGTCCTTTGCATTATTTTCATCAAGTTATGTTTGGCTTTGTCTATGTTGCAGAGAGGTGTATTTGGGATTTTCACAGAATGGGGGGGGGGGGTATAGGATTCAATTGGATCCTATTATTTATGAAAAAATGACAGAATAAGGAAGCCATGTGGAATGAGCTTTCAGAGGGGGGTCTTACTGGTTATATTGAGAAGCTTCATAGTATAGATGTTCTAGTTACTGATGCCTTTATCCGTGGCTAGAAGGAGGGATTTCTTTGTGTGTATGTTCTAGAGTTGGAGGTTAATGAGGAGTTGGTTGCTAAAGTTTCTAATACTCTTATTAAGGGAAGAAAATTCTACAAAGATAAAAAGAGTGCCACGAAGGCCATGGAAACATTTTTCTTTCCAAAGGAGAGGGGAAAAATAGAAAGAATACTGATAATGGGTGGGAGAGAACCTCACTTTCGAAGCCTTGGCATGATGTTATGGAGGTTATCATGCATTACAACACCCTTGAAAATAAATTCTACAACATATTTAGTTACCACTTTGTAATTCTAAATAATTTCCATCATGGTAAATGCATTTCCTTTCCCTTTTATATGGTTTCTTCATTGAATAATAGTAGAAGGGCCCATATGAATAATGCTTCTTCCCATGTTCTCTATGAGGGCTTAATATTTTTAATCATGGACTATGTTAGGGCTCTCAATCTTGAGAGAAATCATGTGGCTAAAGCTAGAATTGAGTATAAGAAGAATGTCTCTGTCCATTATGGGGATACCTCTTCAGATGAGGAGGTGGATTTTGATGGGATGAGATATTCCATATATACAACAAGTAGGGCCCCTCTAGTAGAAATAGGATTGTTTCATTTGATGAGGAGGATGACCCAAATTATGTGTCTAATTCAGTGGAGCCTTGTACTGATGTGATGGGTAAAGGGGTGTTTAGGGTTTCTATGTCCAGTGCTAAAGGAAAATCCAAGATTTATGGGACCACATCAGTCAATGCCAGTAAGAAAAAAACCATATGGAAGAATGTCCCTCATGTTAATTTGGGTGAGTCAATGGAGGATCAAGGTGCTAATGTTTTTATGCCCATAGATTGTGATGGGATTACCCCTAAGGAGATGGGTATTTCAGTCTCCAAGAATATGAGTTAAAACCTCAATTTTAGGAATTTATAAGATAACCAATATGCTCTATTTAGCTGGATTATCCATGAGATCAATACTCTTAAAGAGAAGGCCAATCCCTCTTTTGGGAATCTTGATAGTATTTTGGTCAATACGCAAAACCTTTCTAACAAGGTCAAGTATTTGAAGAAGGATCATGAAGAGCACATAAAAGTGCTAGAAAATGACTTTCACAAACCTTAGGGAAGTTTGAGTGTGGTGGTGGCCATGAGAAAATCTACAATGGACAACACGAGTGATGATCTTCAAAGAATCTATGAGCAGGCTAAGGCTATCCATGCCATCTCTATGGGAAACTTTCCCACTGGTGGCATGAAGATGGTTAAGAAAGGGAAGATAGAGGATGCATGTAGGTGAAAGAGGTATAAAGCTCCTTTAGAGCACATGGATGTAGATGTAGATGGGATTGAGAGGTCCATGCCTAGTCCAATGATGAGACTCCACAACAAAGATAAGGGTTTGAACCTTGTTGATATCATAATTAGGAAATATAAGAATATAAATGAGGATATCATTCATAAGAATGATGAATTGGTCAATATAGTGTAGGCTTGTGGTCTAGTTTTCTTTTTTTTTCATGATTGTAGTTCAGTACTAGGGTTGGGTTTGCTATGCTTTTTGTGGGATGGTTTTCATTTGTTTTATTGATGGTTCCCAGATGGTTTCTTCTATGTCTGTTAATGTATCTCTTTTGTTGAATTTTGGTTTCTAATCCTTGTAAAATGAATTTCCCCCTTTAATCAGAACTATGAATAGAAAATTATAATAAGTACATTAACTATATAACTAAATCCATAAGGGGAGACAAAAAAGAATCTAAGTGTATAGAAACAACATCAAAAGGATGGAGTCATCAATTGCATTCGGCATTGAAATTTAAATTCTACAAGGGTGAGAAATCTTGGGAGTTGCAAGGATGGTGGTGGGGGAAGATGTGTGATCTCTAAAGGTTTTGATAAGGAATTTGATCCTTCCTCTGAGAATGAGTCAAGTACAAACAAGGACTTGGATGCCTTGTTGTCTCTTCATTTGGTTGCAAAGGATTCACATTCTTCTTGTGTGGCTTCAAAGTCTATGTAGGAGGGCCTCAGTAACTTGAATTCATCTCCAATGGGTTTTTAAAGAGTTGACCACAATAAAAAATGGTTGGAGATTTTTGGTTCCCGCCTTAAAGGTAAATATCTACCCCTATTTCTCATAGTCCTAACCCAATTTTTGGTATTTTTTCTATTTCAATTTTATACTTATTATGGATAAGAGCATTGCTTCTATAGAATATTCACTTGTCAAACCAATTTTATTGGCCCTTGCTTGGAAACATTGAATCGGTTTGTGCTTGGATCACCAAAAAATAGAAGAAGAAAGTATATGTCGATGTTGTGGTGATAGCTAAAGGATTTTTCTCATTTTCCTTTATCAGTGCACATGATTTGGATACTATTTTATCTGGAGGCCCCCAGATTTTTTTGATTATGGGAAAATAGGTTTTGAAGGGACTTGAAACCCTTTACAAAAAAGACAAGCTACAAAACTAAATATCAAAAGCTAAACATCAAGTGGACATCAAATAACCAAAAGAAAACAAAACATGGGTCAATTGACCCAACACTTATTGAAATTTTTTTTGAAGTTCTTCATTTTTGTGAAAAAAATTGACATTAATATTGAGAAGATTGTGGACAATGTTTTCTTGGGAAACCTTACCTTTATCTTGGCTACAAGTCCTTGTAGTTCAGAACTAAGAAAGGGACACGTGCCCACCTCTTGATGTGCCGACACATTATTCTTTTCTTTACTCTTCACACTCCCTATTAGAGACTGAGAATTTCCCTTGGAGTGGCCCTAGATGGCTTGTGCACATTCATTCAACAACTTAAGCCCATCCATGTTGTATTACATAGCTATGTGACTATCTGCCACCATAGCTCTTAATTTTTCCTGCACCTTATCAAAAGAGTCTTCCAAGTTCTTAATTTTTCCTACACATGTCTCTTTCATTGCCTTGACATCTTTAGCAATATTTGAATTTTGGCAAGAATTTTATCCAAGTTTAGTATAGTTATCATTAAATTACATCTTTTCAAAATATAAGAATTGGTAAATATAATCAACCATTTAAATTTTGACCAACTAAGTACCTTCATATTCACACTATAGATTTTAACTTCAAAATATCTAAAGAATGATTTGAGTGACCTACTATAAAATAATATATCAAAAATTAAGATCGACTCATACAAAATAATTAACCAATATAAAAATCATTAACATATTGTTATGTCCTCAATAAGATAGATTGTAATATCCCTTCATTGAAATACTCTTTCCACAACCAATTATATATTTTCTATTACTAAGATAAAATATCAATTTACATTATTTACATAATTCTTCATAAATTTAAAAAATAATTATTTACTAAGAATTTTTCTAATGTGCACCCTCAATGATGTAGTTTTTAGGATGTATCCACCCTAGTGTTCTTAGGTTTTCTACCCTTACCAAAGCATCATAAATATACAAGATATAAAGTAAAAAAAGTAATATAAACATTCAATAACTTACACACAAGAATATGAATGGTTAGGAAGCCATAGGATGGCCCTAGTCCAGCGGACAACCCTAAACCCTAATCCTAATTCCTAAACATATCAATAATATTAACTAGGAATCTAAATGTACCATACATCATACACCTCAAAGGAAAAGTGCCACAAGATTCCCCAATAATACTTAGGGTTAGCCCCATATCACTCGAGAACCCTAAAATGCCAAAAATGACCAAAACTAGGCTCCGGTAGAGAGTTGCACAGTTGGTTGAAGATGTTGTGCAGTTGGTTGCTCAAGCTGAGTAGTTGGGGCCTCAACCTATGTAGTTGGGGCCTAGAGCTATGTAGTTGGTAACATGAACTGTGTAGTTGGTCTCCAGAACTGTGCAGTTGGTTAGGAACTATGGTTTTTCAAAAATGGAACTTTCAGAATGGGCTTGCGGGAAAAATTGGGCATGATGGAGGTATTGGATGTGGAATCAGGGAAAGACCCAGTTGAGATCTTCATGTTTCCCTTCCAAAACATCCCTCAAATCCATTCTTCTAGCAATGAATCCCTACTCTAAATTTGGGAATAGGAGAAAATTGCAAAGTCCAAATTACAAATTGAGAAGGAGAATTGATCTTCCTAAAGTTTGGAAGTGTCTATAGACCTCCTAAACACATAAGAGAGTATAGTAGAGATCTTAGGAAGACTTTAGAATTAAACAAATACATGGAAGAAGACACATAACTCACATAGAGAGTAAAATAATTTAAGGAAACATATACTTCAAAGCGTATTCATTATCATCCTTTCTCTTTCTCTTAACTCTTTCTCATAATAATACAGACACAATTTAAATAGCAATACCATTCTCTTAATATAGATTCATATAAAACAACAGATAGAAACCCAAACAATCAAGAAAACCTATATGAAGGAGCATCTTTCAGGATAGCTCCTACCTGGGGTCCTGTGGAGAACCGTTGGATAAGAAGGATCTTGTCAACCTTAGCCTACTCCAAGCACTCCTCCAAAACTCCTTTTGGATGTAGCACTGACCTTCCTTGGGAAAACTCAAATTAAACTATCCTATCAAAGAAATGATCAAAATTCTCTCAGAGATTATTTTTCCAGCCAACTCTCCCATCCCACAGGGATTCTTCTCATATAAAGACTAAGGGAGTAGTTGTACAGGAAAAACCAATTGATGCAAATATCCCAACCAATAATTGGTTAATAGTTTGGTTTTTAAAACTTATTAATAGAGCCATTCTCGAGAAGAGGATTAATAAATATTAATTCCACACATATTTCCTTTATTTAAGGGAAACATATAGTAACTTCTTTTATTTTAAAGCATACTTACTAATATTAAGTTACCTAGTTGCCTAGGATTATGGTAAAAGAGTTTACCATATATTTATTAGTTACCCAAGTAAATAATTTATTATTATTATTATTATTATTTAAATAAAACATAATTACTTTCACACACATATTTATAGAAATATTTGTATCCATATGCATACTTGTGCACCCAAATGCTTATGTGTACATATATTATTATTAATATCATAAGCATATTATTATTATGAATATTATAAAACATATTATTTAATCAAATACTAAATCATACTTAATACAAAATACAATAAGTCATATAAGCTCACTACTAGTAAAAGATAGAATATTTCCTCAAATAGAATTAGAGTTACCATACAAAATTACATACTCAATAAATGCATACAACAAGAAACAAGCTCCACAAAATCAGGTAAGCTAAGACAACACAATAATACATCACCAACATAAGGACTAACTCAAGAACTCCGCATGACTTAAGACTAAAAGGGTCAGAGGTAGAGTTCCTTCTTACGGAACCATGGTGATATCTACATAACAACAACAATAATTGAGGATTTTGAGGGCTCGCTCAGACCTGTGAGACCAGGTGGAGATGATGCCCGGTACCTGCAAGCCTACATCACTGAGAAGAGATACATGTGCATAGATAGATATATATCCAAAATAGGATTGTTTCATTTGATGAGGAGGATAACCCAAATTATGTGCCTAATTTAGTGGACCCTTGTACTGATGTGAAGGGTAAAGGGGTGTTTAGGGTTTCTATGTCTAGTGCTAAAGGGAAATCTAAGATTTCTGGGACCACATCAGTCAATGCCAGTAAGAAAAAAACTATATAGAAGAATGTCCCTCATGTTGATTTGGGTGAGTTGATGGAGGATCAGGGTGTTAATGTTTTTATGCCCATAGATTATGATGGCATTACCCCTAAGGAGATGGGATCTTTGGTCTCCAATAATATGAGTTCAGACCCCCATTTTAGAGATTTACAAGATAACCAATATGCTTTATTTAGTTGGATTATCCAAGAGATCAATACTCTTAAAGGGAAGGCCAATCCCTCTTTTGGTAATCTTGATAGTATTCTGGTCAATATGCAAACCCTTGCTAAAAAGGTCAAGGATTTGAAGAAGGATCATGAAGAGCACATAAAAGCACTAGAAAATGACTTCCAAAAACCTTAGGGAAGTCTGAGTGTGGTGGTGGCCGTGAGAAAATCTACAATGGACAACATGAGTGGTGGTCTTCAAAGACTCTATGAGCATGCTGAGGCTATCCATGCCATCTCTATGGAAAAATCTCCCACTTGTGGTATGAAGATGGTTAAGAAAGGGAAGATAGAGGACATAGGTAGGTGAAAGAGGTACAAAGCTCCTTCAAAGAAAATGGATGTTGATGTAGATGGGATTGACAGGTCCATGCCTAGTCCAATGATGAGACTCCACAACAAAGATAAGGGTTCGAACCTTGTTGATAGCGTAATTAGGAAATTTAAGAATATCAATAAGGATATCATTCATAAGAATGATAAATTGGTCAATATAGTGTAGGCTTGTGGTTTGGTCTTGTGTTTTGTTCATGATTGTAGTTCAGTAGGGTTGGGTTTGGTATTCTTTTTGTGGGATGGTTTTCATTTGTTTTATTGATGGTTCCCAAATGGTTTCTTCTATGTCCGTTAATGTATCTCGTTTGTTGAATTTTGGTTTTTGATCCATGTAAAACTAGTTTCCCCCTTTAATCAAAAGTATGAACAGAAAATTATAGTAACATTAAATATATAACTAAAGCCATAAGGGGAGACAAAAAAGAATCTAAGTGTATAGAAATAACATTGAAAGGATGGAGTCATCAATTGGATTTGGCATTGAAATTTAAATTATACAAGGATGGGAAATCTTGGGAGTTGCAAGGATGGTGGTGGGGGAAGATGTGTGATCGCTAAAGGTTTTGATAAGGAATTTTATCCTTCCTCTGAGAATGAGTCAAATACAAACAAGGACTTGGATACCTTGTTGTCTCTTCATTTGGTCGCAAAGGATTCACATTTTTATTGTGTGGCCTTAGAGTCTGTGTAGGATGGCCTCAGAAACTCAAATTCATCTCCAATATGTTTTGAAAGAGTTGACCACAACCAAAAATGGTTGGATATTTTTGGTTCCCGCCTTAAAGGTAAAGATCTACCCCTATTTCTCATAGTCCTAACCCAATTTTTGGTTTCTTTTCTATTTCAATTTTATACTTATTATGGATAAGAGAATTAATTCTATAGAATGTTCACTTGTCAAGCCAAGTTTATTGGCCCTTGCCCAAACATTGAATCGGTTTGTGCTTGGATCACTAGAAAATAGAAGAAGAAAGGATATGTTGATCTTGTGGTGATAACTAAAGGATTTTTCTCATTTTCCTTTATCTGTGCAGAGGATTTGGATACTATTTTATCTGGAGGCCCCCATATTTTTTTGATTATGGGAAAATAGGTTTTGAAGGGACTTGAAACCCTTTACAAAAAAGACAAGCTACAAAACTAAAGATCAAAAGCTAAACATCAAGTGGACATCAAATAACCAAAAGAAAACAAAATAGGGGTCAATTGACCCAACACTTATCGCAATTTTTTTTGAAGTTCTTCATTCTTGTGAATAACATCAACATTAATATTGAGAAGATTGTGGACAATGTTATCTTGGGAAACCTTATCTTTATCTTGGCTACAAGTCCTTGTAGAAGAACTAAGAAAGGGACTTGTGAGCACCTCTTGATGTGCCACCACATTATTCTTTTCTTTACTCTTCACACTCCCTATTGGAGACCTTGTAGATGCCCTAGATGGCTTGTGCATGTTCATTCAACAACTTAAGCCCATCCACGTTGTATTACATAGCTATGTGACTAACTGCCACCATAGCTCTTAATTTTTCTTGCACCTTATCAAAGGAGTCTTCCAAGTTCTTAATTTTTCCTACACATGCCTCTTTCATTGCCTTGACATCTTTAGCAAGATTTGAATGTTGGCAAGTATTTTATCCGAGTTTAGTATAGTTATCATTAAATTACATATTTTCAAAATATAAGAATTGGTAAATATAATCAACCATTTAAAATTTAACCAACTAAATACCTTAGCGTTCACACTATCTTTTAACTTCAAAATATCTAAAGAATTATTTGAGTGACCTACTATAAAATAATATATCAAAAATTAAGATTGACTCATACAAAATAATTGACCAATATAAAAATCATTAACATATCATTATGTCCTCAATAAGATAGATTGTAATATCCCTTCATTGAAATACTCTTTCCACAACCAACTATATATTTTCTATTACTAAAATAAAATATCAATTTACATTATTTACATAGTTCTTCATAAATTTAAAAAATAATTATTTACTAAGAATTTTTCTAATGTGCACCCTCAATGATGTAGTTTTTAGAATGTATCCACTTCAAAAATCTTAGAAAAAAAGGTAAAAATGTATGAAAACTATAATACTAACCCTTAACTATCTTTCTATCAAATTATTTTTGAAAATAATAAATAAAACATGAGATATGATAAATTATAATTAACACAAGGAAAAAATAGGGTTGCACTTGTGAGACAAGTTATGTCATATAACTGTTATCACACAAGCTTCCACCTTACGGAATTTACAACTCAGCTGCCTTGTGACACATAGGAACATCTTGAAGTTGTAGATAACCTTGTAATGAAGATGAACCTCTACTGAAGGTTGGCTTCCTCTTAGTGCTCACCTATACTAATTCTAAAACTAATGATTTTCCAAGAAAAAGAAAAAGAAAAACTTTAAAATGACTTAATGCTTTTGAAAATGAAATTACAGCACAAAACTAATACTAAACTTATATTATTATTTTGACACGCAAACTTCAACTATTCAAATGATTTTACACAACCTACAACACACCTATAACAATACTTTTATCCATATACCATCATTTTCACTGTTACTATTTCTGTAATATATTTAATTTCACCCATTCCTCAAGATAAAAGAGATTCTAATCCTTGAAACCCACATATCGATACTTCTCACGCGAACAGCCGAGGCTGTCTACAGATATACGATCATGCTAAGATCGATATCTGGCGAGTTCAAATTTTCCGTTAGCACAAATCAATAACTATGTTTTAGGGTTTACGGCAACGTGTATAAGGCGCGTTGTCAATCAAAACTTAGTTTCTCAACAATGAAAATCAATGTTATTCACTGGATTTAGCCTGTTTAAGTATTCACAATAGGAAATAGTTTGGAAATCACATTTCTGCACTTATATCTAGCTAAGCTTAATCGAATTTGATTCCAAAATGAACTCTTTATCTCCATGATCAAAACACGCATGCCATCCCTCTACGCAACGCCCAATTAGAACTTGAATTAGGTTTTCACATTGCGAGTGGAAAACGCGTAGAAAATACTAAATCTAAGCAAACCTGCTTTTGTTGAAATATTAATAAATCGACCCACGTATTTGACTTAACTCTTAATCTTAGCATGATCGTATATCTGTATATACTGTCCCGGCTGTTCGTGTGAGGCATTCCGAATCTTCATTTGCCTTTCATGTTTATCTACAACTTGACTATAAAGCCCATCGACCTCTCATTACTATTAGCCATTCAAACAATACAATATATTACATTTTTTCCAATCACTGGAAATCGTTCACCCATTTCAAAGTTCAGGCAATAAAATTATAGGAAGAAGAAATTCTACAAGCGTCTGTTATAGAGAAAGTATGGAAGGACTGCTTCGTTACATTTACAGGGCCATTGTTCACCACAGGGAAAGACATAACCCACTGGCTTGAACTGAAGGTTCACAGAGGCTTTTATTGGAGTCTGCATACATCAGACTTCCAGAAGACTCTGGAAGGTTTTCCTCTGAGTTAATGGCGGATTCTCTTTTCTCTTCACATAACATTTTCAAATATCTCCCTTCTCATTCTGCTTCAAGTAATGCACTCAACAATCACAACTTGAAGAAAACTTCTGGGTCCAGTAATACCCATGTTTAGAACTGAAGGGAATGCGAGATGTATTGGCTTTAAAAAACTGTATGACATATCGATATAATGTTATTCTGGGATAGATTTGCACTGTGTGAGGGTTTCATTGAGTTTGGCATGAGAGTGGAAGAGTGTTTATAGTTGTTTGTGTAGTAAATGCCTAGCACAAGGGCTGGGATTTGTTCCTATTATGTTACGTGTTCTTGTGTCTGTGAGGTTATCAAGTGTATCATTTTGTAATTTCTATTGAATTATTTGTCGATATACTGCCTTTCATGTCTTTCCAATCAATAGCAACTCATCTAACTGATCACTCTGCCTTTAAATCTCGAGATCTCGAGCCTTTGTAATGCCTGAAAACGGCATAGAATCTTACATGGAACATATATTGGCCCGGGAAAAGGATATAGGCTTTTACATAGTATCAGAAATGGAGCACCCACTCTCATAAAAGGCTTATAGTTTGAATACTTTTACTAAAAGCCTTTTTATTTTGATAAAATATGTTGGATGAGTATAATAAGTACATTGTTTTTTCAGTTATAATATAACCAGCAACAATGATTTTAAATGTCCATTCAAATTGTATATGAAGATTTTAAATTTATCATTGTTTCGTTTCATATGGGATTATAATTATAAAGTAATCTATAAAGTAATCTATTTTTTACAATCATAGTAATAAATTTCAAGATTGAAACTACTTTTCACATTCCTCAAATCTTCTAGATTGTTACTCTATATAAGCCTTTATTCTTTAGTACAAGAATGACTTTCAACTTCAAATCAGGTTGTATAGTCACATTAAGATCCATGGTGCTAGACTTAGATTATTGCTTTGTAGAATGCAAAAAATGAAGAGCACTTCTTGACGAAGTGTGAAAAATAGATTACAAACAATATCCCCTTGATTATCTTTTTGTTCCCCCTTATTTTTTTGGCACTTTATAGAAGGAGTTCTTTATTAATGATAGTGCATGAGTGTGTCCATTGGATTCGTGATGAAAAATATGCATTTTGTTAAAAATAGACCTCAATTTTGAGTTGTTGAGTAAAATTTAAGAGCAAATAAATTTTTGCCTCTTTTACAAAATTAATCCTCCTTCCCAAAAAAAAATTTGCACCAAATTTTTTCCTGAAATAAAATAAGATGGAGCAAAATTAAGCCCCCTTGGGTTGGAAAGAATCAAGGGCTAAAATCCCATATGACCACGGGCTACAAACCAAAAAGGTAGCGGGACCATTGATTTGTGACAAAGGAGAGTCGTGGACCAAGGAGATTTAATGTCCAACCATGATGACGCTGGGAGGGCAGGGGTGGACACATAAGGTCGATGCCCGCACACACACATGATGAGGTTGGGAGGGTAGGGGTGGACACATAAGGTCAACACACACACGCACACATAGAAGAAGAAGCCTCTTAGGTTGAACAAAGGGGGCCTCGTAGATCTGATTGCATGATAAAATGGGTGGTGATGCATGGATCTAGGTGTCATAAGTGATCTTAAGGGTTCCTAGGATACATTAATGGGCCCTATGATTTCTTAATGGGCTCTAGGTGTCATAAGTGGTCTTAAGGAGTCCAAGGATACATTAAAAAGGTTCTTAAAAGTCTTAAGGGTATTCTAAGGGGTACTAGGTGTCTTAAGAGTTCCTATGGGTCCTAGAATGTCTTAAAGGGATGTATGTACATCACAAGTGGTCCTAGGGGGTCCTACAATACAGAATTACATTAATGGGACCTTGGTAGTCCTAAAAATTCCTAGGTATCTAAAGTGGTCCAAAGGGGTCCTAGGATATATTAGTGGGTCCTTAGATGTCTTAAGGGGTCTTGAGTTTCTTAAGGGGTCCTTGTATGTATTAATGGGTCATATGATACATTGATGGGTGCTAAGTGGTCCTACTGTACATTAATTAGTATTGTGATACATTAATGGATCCTAAGATGTCTTAAGGGGTCCTAGGTGTCATAAGTGGTCCTCATATGTATTAATGGGTTCTAAGATACATTGATGGTGGCTAAGTAGTCCTAGGGTACATTAAGACTTAACATTGGGATACATTAATGGGTCCTTGGGGTCGTTAAGGGTCCTAGGTTTTAAGATGTCCTATGGGGTCCTAAGATACATTAATGAGTCCTAGGGGACCTAAGAGGTTGTAGGTGTCTTAAGAGGTCCTAAGGGGTCCTAAGATATATTAATGGATCCTAGGGGTTCTAAGGGGTACTAGGTGTCTTAAGAGGTCCTAAGGGGTCCTAATCTACATTAATGGGTCCTAGAATGTCTTAAGTTGTTATAGGTACATCATAAGTGGTCCTAAGGGGTCTAAGGATATATAATTACAGTAATGAACCCTAGGTTGTCCTAAGAAATCATAGGTGTCTAAACTAGTCCAAAGGGGTCCTAGGATGTACATTGATGGGTCCTTGGATTTCTTAAGGGGTTTTGAGTGTCTTAATGGGTCCTAGGATACATTGATGGGTCCTAGGTGTCTTGAGAGGTCCTAAGAGGTCCTAAGATAAATTAATGGGTCCTAGGAGGTCATAGGTGTTTAAAGAGGACCTAAGGGATTCTAAGATACATTAATGGGTCCTAGAATCGCTTAAAGGGTTGTAGGTACATCATAACTAGTCCTAAGGGGTCCTAGGATACATAATTATATTAACGACCCCTAGGTTGTCCTAAGAAGTCCTAGATATCTAAAGTAGTCCAAAGGGTTCCTAGGTTACATTAATTGGAATTGGGATACATTAATGAGTCATAGGGGTGCTAAGGGGTGCTAAGTGCCTTAAGAGGTCCTAAGGGGTCCTAAACTACATTAATGGGTCCTAGAATGTCTTAAAGGGTCATGGGTACATCATAAGCGCTCCTGATTTTGCTCCAGATTATTTTGGAGAAAATCGATCTTTAGCTCATTGTGATTGATCTGTGCATCAAATTTTTGTGGGCAGTGACTCATTGGATTTGTGCCACCATTGCAGAGCCTTTTAATTTTTTTCACATGATTCATTTTCTTCTCTCTGTTTTCATGTTTTCCATTTGGTGTGAGGTAGAACTTTCCATATCTTTTGAATTGCTTTCTCTTATGGAATGAAATAAAATGATTTAGTTCCATGGGTTGATAATTAGCATTCCCCCAAAATTTCTACACATTTTTTTACCTTATTGGGATTCTCTATGCATTCACTATTTTTACATTTTGAAAATATGGGTTTCAAGATGTCATGCAACCTATTTTTTCACATTTTCCCAAAACATGAATTTTATTGGACAAATGTGTTGTTGGGTATAATTGAGAAAATGGGTTTTACATTTGTATCTTGGTTTGAGTTTTATTTTTGGTCATTTTTCAAGGTTGCCTCAATTTGCATGGCTTCCTATAATTTTTCTCACCATGTTTAGCATGTTTGGATTGTTGAACTTAGTACTACTCCATGATTATAGTAGGATCGTGCTATCATAATGGATTGAGGAAATCTCTAGTAATAGAAATTGCAATCCGAACTCACATGTTTGTTACTAGAATGGTGATTTTTATACTATGTCAAATTTTGTGAGAATTTGGATTTTAATGCTGTTGGAATGTTTTTAACTTTACTCATATTCTAATGAGATGATTGATGGATTTCATCAAAATTCATGCTCTTGGAAAAGTGGCCAATCGAGTAACTTGTTATTTGACTTGGTTTTGTGTTTACTCGATTTTCTTGCCTTGAGTGTTTTGGAGTGAATTGGCCTCCTGGTATTTCTTTTAATGCTTGTTGGTAATTGTTATCCATGTCCTTGATTTAGACCAAGAAGATAGTATGTTTTATGCTCATTTCCTTGATGTAGACCGAGTGGACAAGCTATGATGTATTATGTCCTTGGTGTAGACCAAGTAGACAAAGCCTTTCTATTCATGTCCTTGATATAGATTGATTGGATACGCTTCTTATTTTGGTCTCCTTCTTTTGATGTTGAGACATAGGACTAGGTGTATTGAGTTGTCATGGGGAGTATCTCCTTATGTGGACCCGGACCCAGAAGTGGCCACATAGGGTGTATCAAAGAGTTTTCTAAAAAGTGATAACTTAATAAATGAATTGGGTAAAATAATAAACAAGAGTAATTGGAAATCCCAGATGTTAGGATTGACTTGTGTGGTACTGCGGAAATTATTGAATCCCCAAATTTTAGGATTGACTTGAGAATGAGGTAGATAATATTCACCCCTGATTTTAGTATTGGTCTATGTGGGTGGTGATAGTATCTATGGTCAGTACTCTCTCGTATAGCTCTAGTAGCTATGAGTAGCACCTTGATGCACTCAGGATTGTGGAATTGTTGGTGTGTTTGGTACATTACTCTGCATGATGAGTATTTCCATGCTTTTTGATTATCTAAATATGTTTGTACTAATTGGTGTGTGTGTTTTCCACTCCCTTCTTATGTGTGTACCATGTGTTTGTGGTTGAGTTACTATCTCCATGAGCATAGTGGGGTGGGTCTAAGGGTTCTACATGGTAGGGTGGCGTTGTGCTTTACCACTACTAGGGAATGGTGTACATGCGACAAACTCCTTCCAGAGATAGAGTATAGAGCATGATGTTCTCATTCTTTCCCTTGTCCACTTGCTTTGAGTGATTTTGTACTATGTATTGAAATGATCAGTAGATTAGATTGGATTTGATGTTTATGGATGTATTGAGTGTTTGCTACCTCAAATCATACTATTCAGTACTCCTTGATGTGGATCTAGTTATTTACCAGTTGTACGTTGGTGTCGGGTTAGGTGTTGTTTTGTTTCCCTTAAAATTTTGGCCAAAATTTGTGGATCAGTGCATGTGCCTACATCAATTTCTATATGAATTAGTGTTTCCAATATAGACTGATGCATGCGACTCTCTAATATAAGACTTTTTGTGTTAGACTATTTACCGGTCAGTTCAACATCTACACATGCCAAATTGACACCTGTGTGAATTGACGTCTCTACCTACCTTTAGATTCTGCACCCAATTTGAATTTCCAATCAGGCTCAAATTTCAAATGACTTTCTTATGTGTATGATATGAGGATGCAAGAGAATCCAAGGTGTAAGATAAATCTTGCATCACCGAAAAATATTATCTAGTTTTTCAATAAGGGCTATTTTGGGCATGGTTCCTATTTTTGGCAAGTTACTATTTTTAGCAAGTTTTCATTTGAGTGAAGATTTTTCTAATTACTTTTTTGGAGGTTCAATTTGGATATATAAGCATGTTGGTAAAGTTTCATGGCAAGATAAAGTCTCATTTTGAAGATTTTTTTGTTTTTGTTTTCGTGGGGTGGTACACAAAATTTGAACTTAGATTTGAAGGCCTTAGAGGCTTTGAAAGGGGGTCAAGCTTTTCTCATAACAAAATTTTAGAGTCCAAGTTGTAGAGCACTTCAAGAGGTTTATGAAAAGTGGTTATAATATCCAATCAGGTACACAATGCATAGGATATGGCCTTTGAAAGTTGTAAAAATTTAGGAGAAAAAGTAAAATTCCTTCAAATACTCCAATAAGTGTCGCAACCCATCTGGGGGCATATTCTTGACATATTCATGATAGAGGAGCATCTTGGGTTTCTTGTAAATATTGCATCAATCAAAAATAATTTCCTTTCATTTTATTTTTAGTCTATTCCTATTAGTCAATTTTGTTCGCATTTCAATATGTTTTGTCTTGGTGGATATTTCTTGAGTTTTTGGTTTAGATCTATCTGCTCTTCATGCTAATGGCTTAATTTGAGTTTTTTGATCTTGTAAAGCTTTCTCGTGGCTTGCAGATATAATTAGTGCATTGCTTGATGATCTTATGCTAGTGGTTGACCTCCTTATTTTATCACACATCATTTCATTTCAATTTGGAGGTGATCCTTATGATTTGGGTCCTGACCTATTTGTTGTAATACTTTTTCATCATCTTTGAAGAATTTTATCTCCTTGGACATCTTGTGGCTTGCGAACTTGTATATATTATGGCATTTGTTTCTTAGTTAGTTTTCATTCTAGTAGCTCTCTGAGATAGCTCTTAGTAGTTAGATTTTTCATCTAGTATAAATCTGGATTTGTGTATGTAATTCGTCATGTGTGCCTTATTGAATAGGTTGAATAACTTAGAGCGGGGGTGAATCAGTTATATATTACCACACACACTTACACAACTTTTCTCTGTTGATTAAATCATAATTAAAGATATAACAACTCCAGATCTATCGGTTAAGCACATCAACATTTACATGATACATATGCAATTGAGAATACAAAAACACTGACACAAAGAGCACCAAATTTTACATGGAAAACCCAAGATGGGAAAAAACACGGAGAAGATAATTCTCATGTAATATAAGAACACCTATTAAGGTGACACCAAAAGGTGATTTGTTACAAAGGCTCACTACTAGGACTACTCATTGTAGGTACAAAGGCTCACTTCTAGAATATTAAGGCTCACCACTAATACACAAGGGCTCACTACCAATATAAGACTCATAGAAAGAAAATATGAAAAGAGATATAATCCACCACTAAGATTCACAAGAAGCTAACCATGAACATAGATCTCTAGCAAATAGATTCACATCCACTTCACATATCAATGTAGATGAGATTTCATTGTAATGATTAATAATTGATGCGAACAACTACACTCCATATATACAACCTAATAAGATCCAACATGTCAACCGAAAAATTTGAAATAGTTCACACCAAAACATTCCGACAATGGTAATAAATTAATTAAGGACCACCTCAACCAATACAACATGCCTCTCTTAAACCAACATGCTACACCATCACCAAAGAAGTCAGTTCCAACAGATATATTCAACACATTAAAATTTCATGGTTGGGATCGAAACACATCCATATAGGATTGAACAAAAACATAAAACCTACCAAGATGTAGATTCCACAAACCAAAAGCTATTGGTGAACACACTAAACACACCAACCGATATGCCAAGCTATTGGTACACATCAACTGATACACCATTATGTCAGATACATTGAAATTAATACACATAGAGGTTGCAAGATGAATATGTTGACATCAATGACAACCATTAATGATAAGATCATTGGATAACATCAACCTCACATTCTAACAATCTCCCCCTTTGTCATTGATGGCAACATTCATCAATAAAAAATAACAGAAAAAATATTTGTAACCAACCAACTGAAACATTATCCCCCTTTGAAAAAAAATGAAAAAGGACTAGGAAAGCTCTCCCTTTATAAATCACTCCACTCCTCCACAGAAGTAGCCTCCAATCATCGATCCAGAAAGATATAACTATGTAAAGTATTGGATCAATGCACACACCAGTGCATCTAGTGCTTGATAGGAAGGGTTAAAACTCCCAACTTCTCCTTGAGATACTCAAAAGTATCTTTATTCAAAGGTTTAGTGAAAATGTCTGCTACCTTCTCCTTTGTGGGTGCATACACAAGCTTAACTACACTGTCCTCAACCTTCTCTCTAATAAAGTGATATCTTATGTCAATGTATTTTGTCTTGCAATGCATTACTATATTCTTTGACATACTATATTAGCACTAGTGTTATCACATATGATAGGAATCCGTTCACTAAAACTAACTCCAATATCCTTTAGAGTCCGCTTCATCCATAATTCTTGAGTAAAACATGAGGATGCTACAATATATTATGATTCAGTAGTAGACAACATTACAAAATCATGCATCTTCCTTGACCAAGCAACTAATCAAGAGCCAAGAAATAAAGCTCTTCCATTGGTACTTCTTCTATTCTCCACACAACTTGCCCAATCTGCATCTATGAAAGCCACTAGGGAAAAATATAGCTCATTTGGGTAACACAATCTCATATATTCTATTCCTTTTAGATATCTAAAAATCCCTTTCACTGCCACAACATACTCTTTTGGTTCTTGCTAAAATATGGCTACCAAACATACTTCATATATGATCTATGGTTTGGTAACAATCAGATGCAGGAGCATCTTGGGTTCTTAGCAATCTTGTGTCACCAAAAACAAGTTCAAGTTGTTTAGTTTGCTTGGTAGTTTATTGGTTCCTTCTTTGACCAAGTTGGTTCGGTAGTCTCCTGGTTCCTTCTTTGGCCGAGTTGCTCGGTCGGCTTGCCGAGTAATTTTCCTAGCGCTTAGTAACCTTGCTTACCGAGTGGTTTATTTTGGATTTCCTATTGAGGCCAACTTGTGCATTGAATTTTGGTCATAGAGTTAATGTTGGTATCGATCATTGGGAAGCGTGTGGCCCTAGATCTAGTCATTCCTTTCTCCAATGATGGATTTGAAGGCCGACTTGTTTCGGTAGCCTCTTGTATAAATAAAGTAGTTGGTTGTAGTTTTAGGCATTAGTTTTGGAGAAGATAGAGGATAGTTCTAAAAGATGAATCCTCACATGTATGAGGACTTCTGTATTGATCTTTGAATATATTTGGCCGTAACTGGGAAGGCCTTACAACTTGGCATGTATGAATCAATTGATGAATAATATATAATTTTTTCTATATTCTCTCTTCCTTGTTGTGTATTTGCTTACACATATGTGATATATGCAAGGGTGGTTGTGATCAAGGTGTGCCTTTGGCCCTTCTTCCTACCCTGTCTTGCATCAAGTGGTATTAGAGTGAAGTTGAGATGTGGATCTAGATTTGGGAATCTAGGTTGAGGGTTCCTTCTTGTTAAATCCTAGTTGATATTTGTTGTGGGGTAGAAGATTACGATTTGACCTACAATTGCAAAGGGTTTTCAAGATGGTTCATGGGAGGTGAGATGCAGATCTAGGGTTGGTAAATATGTTAAGAAAAAATGCTGCTAGGTTAGAAGCTGTTGAGACATCCCAAAGCCAAGGAAGACATCTTGAGGATGTTAGTGATGAAGAAATTGAAGAGGAACAAGGTGAAGCAAAACCTGCACCTGTGATGGATTAGTGTGAGGAAAGATTGTTGAAAGCATTAACAAATCTGAAATTTACTCCACATTTCAATCCTCCTGAGTACATTGGAAAGCTAGATTCAAATGAGTTGATGGATTGGATCACTGAGATGGAGAAGTATTTTAAGTATGAAAATGTCCCTAAGGAAAATAAGGTAAAGATTGCAAGCACAAAGTTGAAGAGTCATGCATCCTTGTGGTGGGATCATCTTCAATTGGACATAAAAAGGAAAGGCAAAGACAAAATCAAGGTATGGAATAAGATGGTAAATAAGTTGAAAGTACCTTCTGATTATTAGATTAACCTAGTTAGGCAAATATAAAGTTTGAGGAAGAAATATAGCTTGGTAAAAGATTATACTGAGGAATTCTATAGACTAGATATCAGATCTAGACATGTGGAAGATGAAGTGGAAAGAGTTGCTAGGTACTTGAATGGGTTAAGAGTTTCTATCCAAGAGGAAATTAGTTTGGTTAAGTTAGAAATCATTGAGGAAGCTTATCAATTTTCCTTGAAAGCTGAGGAGAAATTGAAAAAAAGACATGAGCAAAGAAAAAGAGGAAGAGGTGGTAGATTCCCTAGAGGAAGAGGTAGATCCTATGGTGAAAACAATAGATTTGATCAAAACAAGGAAAATCTAGATAAAGCCAAGACCGAGTGGAAAGGTGAAAGTTCTTCTAGAGGAAGAGGTAGTAACTACCAAGGTGGTTATAATAGAGGTAGATTCTGAGGAACTTGTTATAATTTTGGAGAAGAAGGACATAGGTCATTTGAGTGTACACATACAAGCAAGAAGGTTGGTAATAGTAGAAATGCTTTGGTGCAAGAAGAATCACCAAATGAACCAAAGAAAGAAAAGAACTTGATGGTCAAGAGAGCACTGTGGAGTGAAAGTAATAAAGAAGATCCAGTAAGGAAATTTTTGTTCAAGACCAGATGTAAAGTCTCTGATGAAGTGTGGAAGGTAATCATTGATAGTGGAAGCTCAGAGAATTTGGCATTGAGGAAATGGTTACAAAGTTGCAGCTATAAAGGTTGAAACACCTAAGACCCTATCAAATTTCATGGATCAAGGATTAGCATACACTATTGATAAGTGAACAATGTTATGTGAATTTAAAAATTGGAAAGTACTATGATAAGGTGTTGTATGATATCATGCCTATGGATTTTTGTCATATTTTGTTGGGTAGACCTTGGCAATATGATAGGCATGCTATATATGATGCGAGATTGCATAATATATACTATTTGGGCTAATGGGAGAAAGAAAATCTTGTTGCCTTTGATTGAAGAACCTGTTAGTAATGTTTGTACATCTATGAAAATTTGTTTGATGGAAGGAAGAAAGTTTTTTCAAGATTTGAAGAAGAATGATGTATGTTTTTCTATGATTCCTAACAAACCGAGTGATGAGAAAATAATGGATAACATCCTTGAAGAGGTTGATAAGATACTCACCAAGTATAGAGAGATCATTTCTAATAATGTACCTGATGGTTTTCCACCAAAGAGAAGTATTGATCATTGCATGGATCTGATCCCTAGAGCTAGTTTACTAAATAAGGCACCACATCAGTTAACACCTACCAAGAATCAAGAATTAAACTAACAAATCCAAGAATTGTTGCAAAAAGGTTTGATCCGAGAAAGTTTGAGTCCATGTGCAATACTAGTGGTATTGGCACCTAAGAAGAATGGAGAATGGAAAATGTGTATTGATTCCAGAGCAATAAACAAGATAACAGTGAAATATAGGTTTCCTATACCGAGAATGGATGACATAATGGATAGTTTGACTAGAGAAAAGTATTTTACCAAGATTGATTTGAAAAGTGGGTATCATCATATTAGAATAAGAGAAGATGATGAGTGCACTAGTAAATTTTACCCTATTTTTCGATGAGGATTAGTCAAATTTTTGATACCCATTGGTCGAACAAACGACCAAAACTATTGTCAAACTTTTCTTCATTGATTATACGACAGGAAAAAAGGTCATCAAAATTCTAACCTCCTTAGTGGTTGAATTACCAACCGAATTACCTGGAAGAATTGTAGATCAAATCTTTTATCTGTGCGACCAACATTCATCGAAATTGCAACCAAACAGGGTCCATAATGTTGTCAGAATCGATGTCGAACACATGGCATTCTCGTTGAAACACAAAACATAGTTTGTCTCTTTTGTGATGAGATGTGGTCAGAATCGACGTCAAACACATAGCATTCTCATTGAAATAACTATTATTAAAATGTTGAAAAAGTGACCAGTAATAATTTTTGGTTAAAAAAATTATATACACACACACACACACACACACACACATATATATATATAGATATATATAGATATATATATATATATATATATCTACATATATATAGATATATATCTACATATATATATATATATATCTACATATATATATATATATATATCTACATATATATATATATATATCTACATATATATATATATATATCTACATATATATATATATATATCTACATATATATATATATATCTACATATATATATATATCTACATATATATATATATATATATATATCTACATATATATATATATATATATCTACATATATATATATATATATATATATATATATATATATATATATATATATATATATATATATATATCTACATATATATATATATATATACTAAAGTTGCATTATCATTGGTTCCCAAGTATTTTTCTCTTTGACATTTGTTTCTCCATCTTTATACATTATATTACCATGCATCTCTATTCTTCATTCAATAGTCATTTGATTATTAACTTAATGTATGGCTACATCTAATATATTAACCTAGTGGGGTGCTTGTATCTACCTTCCTTATCCATACTTCATTCCTTAAGACTTAGTAACCATACATGAGAGAAGAAACACAATAGGTCTTCTTGAAGCTATCTCACACTAAGCCCAAGAGAAGAAATTTGGGGTCCTTACCTAGTGGGGTGCTCCTATTTGCATTCCCTATCTAAGCTTCATTTCATAAGTCTCAGTAACCATTATTATGGAATTGGTGAGATGGTCGTAATAGAGGATCTTTGATTGTCCTATCTAAGCCCAAGAGTGGAACTTTTGGCCCCAGTGGCAAGCAACATGGACATCCATTTGGGGTCCCTACCTAGATGGCAATCCTTATGATCTTTGAGTTGTCCTTTGGAAGCCCTTCAAATTCTTCCTCATCTATGGATATGGATATAGTTGTCCCACCTCCACATCTTTGATCTAGACTTCTTTGTGATGTCCCCTTTTAAGATAACTTATGAAACCAAGAAAATTAACTTGCAAAATCAAAAGAAAGAGACATATTTCCTCCATGATGTAGGTGCAAGAGTATTGATGATGACAGTTCATAGTACTGTCCATGAAGACTAGAAGAATAGAAAGAGAGCTTCTGCATGACAATGATAACATTGAGATCTTGCTATTTTTCCTTATTTAAGACATGTTCTCTCAAACCTCCTTACTTGAGGTTGACTTAGTAGCCCTATCTAAGCTAAGAATGATAAAGAAAGCAATGAGAGTAATGACCAGCAAGAGCGTGGGTCTGGTGATAATAGGGAATAATAAGGGGTAGTAAACAAGTAATCAGTACATAGTCCTTAAAACCACAGTACATAAATCTCAAAGTAGCAGTCTTAATGCTGACACATTCTTTTATGATAGAAGTCAATGGGCTAGTAATGATGAATAAAAGGAGTCCATGAATAGGACAGAGATGTATAGGTCCGTCTTGACAAATTAAAAGAGAAAGAGAGTAAAATGTTGATGAAACTTTTCTAAAGCACACATAACAACCTTATACATAGTAAAATTGAATGCAGGACAGTCTTTCAAAGGACAAACATATATGAAAAGATTCAAATTACATGTGAATACCCTCCTAAGTTGGGCTTTGTAGAGATAATGTGTCCCAGAGAGAAGAGTTGTGTAATGCATCATCCCATACAGTAGGTTTGGGTGTTGGCATACATTGTGTTTGAATAATAATGTGGATATGATATTAAATCACTATTGTATCTGATGACTTTAGGAATTATGCAAAGTTAAGATATTCCAATTTGTAGATATTCACAGAGATCTCTGCTCTTCCTAAAGTATTGATATAAGCTATACAATGAACCTCCCTCTAATGATAGCAATGATGTTATATAGTGTTGTGTCCGATATGTTGATATAACCTTGAAATTATGAATATGAAGCTCTACTTGATATGGCAATATCATAGTACAAGCATGAAATTCCCAAGTTGTGCTTTTGGCATTGAAATACGAGCATGACAAGACTTCACAAACATAATGAATTGGAAACTTAAGATAGATCATGTAATGCAATGAACCTTTGGAAATATAAAATAAGAAACTAAGTGTTGATATTAAAAGGGCATACATACCAGTAACAACAATTTCCCTCACATCATTTCTTCTCATTGCCTCATCATACTTTTCCCCAAGTGCACCAAGGATTGCAAAGAAACAAGATAAACAAATCACAAGCATATAGCAATGTTAGAACAGTAAAAGAATACTTTGACATAAGAAAAAAAATACACAATATTAAAACATGACATTGTGCTTTAAAAACTAGAAAGGTAATAATAGGAGACCATTCATTAATTAGCTGTTTAAGTTTTCATTAGTTGAGAATTGATACTCATTATCAAAAGGACAAGAAACTCATCAATGTCCTCATCATTCCCATGGTTCAATGTCTAAAGGACAGTGACATATACAAAAAAATCAGTGTTTATAGATGGACTGAAAATGAACAAAGAGGTTTCAAAAAATAGTGATGTGTACACTATCAAAGAACATTGTGGTATTCACAATCAAAGAACAAAGATGTGCTCAAGGTTATAAAATAGTGATTTGTTTTAGAATGTGAAGAGTGCAGTAAGAATAGTAGTAAGTAATGTTGCAATAACAACAAATGTGGGACAAAGATGTAATGGAAGTGAAAAAATAGTGATTGTTCAAGGGTTTTGCTATACAAAGTCAATGGTGAACAAACATTGATACAAAACAATGAAATGACAGGATCCATGAGGAAGATCAGTTGTTCACCATTCTTGATGTAGCAAAGTCAACAAGATCGGTTCAAGGCCATAAAAAAAATCAGTCACAATTATCTAGGAACTATGTTAAAGCACTGTCCCAAGAAATGATGAAGGCATGTTTTCAAGAATAGAGATGGAGTCTTTGTTTTGATAGAGGGGTTACATTTTAGAGAGGGATGAAAAGAACCATAATACAGAGGTATCATTTTATTATTTTGTCATCATGAATATATAACACGGTGAGTTTGTAAATGATTGTCATAAAGAGCAAAAAAAGATACCTAATAGGAACATAGTAAAGTATCATATGAGGCAAATTAGAGGCCAAAAGGACATCAAGTGACAATCACAAGAACCTTATTGCAAAAATAATGGTCAAGTGGGCTTAAAGACAGTGTTGCTATAATGCATTAGCAATACATAACAATGATTAGTAAAGTGTGCAAAAAAATAGTGATAGAGTGTCGATATGCATAGAGGTCATAATAGTAATAAATTTTTATAACAATGCTTTTAATAATGCTCCAAACATTTAGAATGCAAGATACCTGTAACGATGAACTTCATTTCGACTTGCTAATTGGCTGTCACTATTAAATCTAAGCTTATCTTTAAAGTTTGAGCTTCACTTGGTTTTGAGAATAGTTTAATATTCTCTACTTAACAAGGCCAACCACGTGAAGGTGTAAGCTCATTTGGCCCCTCCCCCCCCCTAACATCACTCTAAATTCCCCATTAACATCTAATAACATTCATTCATTCATCCATTTTTAAAATATAACATTCAATCATTATAATCACATGATAACATTCATTAACACATAAAATTCATTAACACACAACATTCATGAATAATTCATTAACACATAAAATTCATTAATACACAACATTCATGAATAATTCATTAACACGTCATTCATCAACTTACTAGTACAAAATTACATCCATTAAGATAACATTCTTTCATTACCAAAAAATGTTAATTATAATCATTTCTTTTTGGGTATCTTGCTATTTTTTTTCATGTAATTTCTAAGAGGAAGATCAATGTCCTCGTCATTCCCCTCCTCTACTGTTTCTAATGGAAACACATGTCTCCTCCTCATTTGTTCAGGAACAGAAGGCCGCTACACCAAAGGGGGGTCCGCTGTAATAACAACTACATCATGAGTTAAATTCACACATAATTAATTTAAACGAACAAAACATAGATTTTCTTTACCTAAATGTGCCACATGATCTACATGGTGATCACTCTAAACATCCTCTGGCACTCGTTCAACATGACATTCTGTATCCTCTAAAATATACACAAAAAAGGTTACACCAAGTTCAATTTAAGATGTTAAATTGTATTAATAATTACATAATTAATTTTAAATAGAAAATGAGGACCTCCATTGACACTACGATGCACATCAAGGGCTTCATCATGCGGCGTATGATTTGTGTTATGATTAAGAGGCTACATTGCAATGTCATGCACATTATTATTGTTACCCTAATTTTCATATACATGCAAATTTGGCTAAAACCTATCCCCAAGTCTCTGTTTTCACCTTCCCAGGCATCCCTAAAATTTTCATGAATTTATCTCTTGTTTCCTGGCCTTTGCATTTTTTTTATTTCCCTGGTCTGCAGTTTAAATATTTGAAACAAGTAGCCGTTGGTGCTAAATTAACCCTGCAAGCCCTAAGCCTTGTTATATTTCCTTGTTACTTTATCAGCAACTTAAGTGATCAAAAAAGGCACGTGCATATTAGGTTTCTTCTTGTTCACCAGTTCGCTATTTCCTTTCGACGGTGTTTTAAGTCATTCAGCGATTCCATGAGAATGCCCTCAGTCGGGCATTTTCTTAATCAAACCCTAGGTTCACATGTAATTCGGTGAATAGAAAAACCCCTTTGTTCATGTACTCACCTAGCTCAACCATGGTTTATCAAAGTATCTCACGAATAAGAAGCCTTTGGTCGCTAAATCACCAGGTCCAAGTGGGGTTAGTTCTGCAGGTAGCGGTGAGATTTTGCATCGAACGATTGTCTTATAGTCTGAAGGAATATTCCAGGAGCATTAGATCATACACTCATCGTGGATTTGGTATCAGGATTACTTGTCAGAGTGGGATCCCAGTTGATGAGATCAATGGTTGTCGTAAAATCTCATAGGTTATGTCAGAGGCATGCGATCTTACAACAACCGTTGATCTTCCCTTCTATACAACACTTCAGAGTTTAGTGTGTCCATTGCCACGGTGTTCTACTTGGAAGCTTTTCATTGGTCAAGAGATGATGACTTGTATTTTTGTCAATGGGCCCAGGGATGTTAGAAGCTTGGAAATCAATGACTGGCGTATCTTCTCAAGGTGTTTTTCTGACACATGAGATTATGCGCCAACCGTTGATTTCACTTTATCTCAGGAGCATTCTCGATGGGTCCTTTCTTGCTGATGTGATCATTTTCTATTGGTTGCTACATGCTGATGAGGACTTCGAGGTGGACTGATGTGTCAGCGGGGTTGTGGCTTAATGAAGATCTACAGTTGGTGTAAAAGCGCAAAGAATATTTTGGGGCTATAAGATCTTACGCCCGCCGTTGGATTAGAACCTTGTCTTAAGTGGGTCCGATGTTAGAGAGATGCCAAGGTGTTGCTGATGAGGCGGTTAGAGCAAATAAAAGATTGATAGGTGGCAAGTTTGGGCGTAGGTTTGATAAAATATTTGGCGGCCTCGATAACTTCTCTTTGGTCTCTCATTCACTGGATAAGATAGCAATGCTCTAAATGATTTGGCAAGTGCATGAATGTGTGTATTCGCAAGATTGCAGGATAAGTTAGTGAGGCCCTAAAATTCTTAGTGACCTAGCGATTGTCTTCAGTCGCCAGTGCACCAAATGTAAGCCAGAATTCTCATGAGTGGTTAAAGGAGTATTCAGCGAATCGATGAATGAAGGATTTCTCTTGTTCACGGGATATAACCAAGGTTAGCTAGAAGACTTAGAGATTCAACAACAACCTTGTTCGCTGAATCACTTGACCAGACTAGGGTAAGCCAAAGGATCTCATGGCTTAGAATTCTTCAGTTGCATAGTCGCTGAAAGACTTAAAAGAGAAAAGGGCTCGAGGTGGGTCCAAAAATGACAGAGGTGCTAACATGTTCACTTCCTATTGGCCATTATAGCGAAAGCACAACAAAGAGTACACACTATGACACCGTTTAATATTGTAGATAACATGAAGAAGGTGAATGTCACCATGTCCATGTGGGACTCTTTGGCTCTTCCAAGATAGCCTGAAATTTTGAAGAAGGCCATGACAAAAGTCACAACTCCTTAACCTACAAAAGAAGCTGCAAAGCCAGTGTTGGTTAACACTGATCAAGAAAAGGAGGCTCCAAGTAGCAAATCCAAAGGCAATGCCATTCAAGGTAGGAATTCAAAGCCACCTCCCTTTTATGTATCTCTAATTATTGGAAAATCTTTAGTACATAACTGTATGGTAGATAGTGGAGCTACTAGCACTGTAATGCCTAAGAAGGTAGCCAACCAATTAGGACTAAAATATGAACCCTTCCAAAAGAAGGTTACCCAACTTGATGGATCCTTAGTTAATACTATAGGTGTGGCTAAGGATACCAGTCTAATCCTACATGCTAGTCCTAATTTTTCCATCCTCCTTGATATATATATCATAGATCTCCCTGCATTATTTTCCATATGTTTGTCAAGGGAGTTTACAGCTAATATAGGAGGCTACATATCTTCTGACTGGTCTCACATGTTATTTCATACAAGGTATGGGACCAAGGTCACCATCAAATCAGAACCATTAGCAGCACACCATATAGAACCATATGTGTCCAATACCATCAATGCAAACTGCCCTATATTTGATGGCAATGACTTCCAAGCTATTAGTGAAGCAAGCACAAAGATAGAAAGTATCCCTGATATTTTTCTAGATGAAAGAGCTTCAAAGGCCCAAGAAAATCTAATCTAGGATTTTGGTTTGGGAAGTTATTTGATACAAGAAAGTGGAGCTATAGAACCAAGCCTTCTCAAAAAGGATACTGATTCAGAGGATCAGAACAATTAGGTTTGGGAATTATTTTTTGATGGGGCCAGAAGTAGACATGGTTCTAGTGGTGGTGCTATGCTAGTGTCCCCAAAAGGAGAAAGATATTATACTACCTTTAGATTCAGTTTCTCCTGCTCTAGCAACACTATCGAGTATGAAAGTCTAGTCAATGGACTAGAGTGGGCTAGAAAAAGAGGGCTTAAAGCCTTGAAAGTTTATGGTGATAGTGAGTTGGTTGTCATCCAAGTAAGAGGGATAAATGCAACAAAAAATGATGTCATGAAAGCATACAAACATAGAGTTTGGGATGCAATTGAATATTTCTATGCTTTCAATATTGTTGCTATCCCTAGGAAGCTAAATCAAAATGCAGATAGGTTGGTTGCTGTTGGATCTCAGTATGATATTCCAAATAGCATCTCAAAAGAAAGGGATCAATAGCATATCAAAGTGATTATTAGACCATCTATTCCTGATAATGATGTTAATTGTCAAGTGTTTGATAATGAGGAACAAATTCTGCAGTTCTTGTTTGAAGAAGATGTTTTTCAAAACACAATCAAGATAGGCTATCACAAAACTATGGTGTCCAGGTGATAAAACTCAAGTCTAATAAGATGCCTAGAGGTCTTGTCACCTTAGAGACTATCTTCAACAAGGATGATGAAGTTAAAAGAAGAAAATCTAGCCTGGTAGTCCAACAAGAACATTGTGTTGAACTAGAGTTGGAACCAGGTAAGAGTCTACAATTTGGAAAAGTGAACACTGAATTGGAAAAGCAAGCTTATACTCAATTATTCAAGGAATTCAGCAATGTTTTTGCATGGCAATATGAAGACCTCAAAGGTTTTGATCCTACCCTTTCTCAGCACACTATTGAATTAGAACTTAATGCCAAACCAGTGAGGCAAAAAAAAAGGCCTGTTAATCCTAAGCTTGAGCCACTTATGCATAAAGAAGTACTCAAATTGATAGAAAGTGGTATTATCTACCCCATCAAGCATACTAGTTGGGTTTCCACCCTTGTTCCTGTCAGGAAGAAGAATGGGGAGCTAAGGTTATGTGTTGACTTTAGGGATCTTAACAAAGCTTCATTAAAAGACTGCCATCCACTACCCTCTATGGAACAAATCTTATAATGTGTCTCTAGATTTGAGAGATTTTCATTGTTGGATGGCTATTCAAGATACAATCAGATCTTAGTAAATAAAGAGGATCAATATAAGACTACATTTACAACCAAGTGGGGAACCATGGCATATCAAAAGATGCCCTTTGGTTTGTCAAATGCAGGTGCTACATTTCAAAAGGTAATGGATATGGCCTTTAAAAGCCTTATGTACAAGTTTGTGTTGGTCTACTTGGATGACATAACTATCTATTCTAAGCATGCAGTAGATCACATCAAACATTTGAGGAAGATTTTTGAAAGGTGTAGAGAGTTTGGGATATCTCTTAATCCCAAGAAATGTGTGTTTGGAGTTCATGAGGGAAAACTGTTGGGATATGTAGTATCCAAAGAAGGAATTACAGTGGATCCTGAGAGAATTGCAGCTATCCTAGAGCTACCCCTACCACATAATAAGAAAGGTCTCCAATCTTTCATAGGAAAGATTAATTTTGTTAGGAGGTTCTTGCCTAACATTGCAGATTTACTCAAGCCTTTGACAGCCATGTTAAAAAAGAATTCAGCTTTTAGTTGGACCAAAGAAGGAAGAGTTAATTTCCAAGCCATCAAAGAAGCCTTAACAGAAGCCCCTGCTCTCCTAAACCCAAATTTCAATAAGGATTTTATCCTTTATGCTTATGGAGGTCATGATGCCATATCTGCAATGTTGACCCAACAAAATTCAAATGGATTGGAGCAACCCATTGCTTTCTTTGGCAAAGGTTTAGAGGAGTATGAACAGAGATACTCTTTTATAGAGAAACATGTACTTGTTGTGGTAAAGAGCCTTAAAAAGTTCAAATATCTATTGAACCATAGCAAGGTACATTTAAAAGTTACTCATCCAAGTGTCAAAGAATTTTTGCTTTCCAAGGACCTTAATGAGAAAAGAGCTGGTTGGATCACCAAGGTGATGGAATATGACATAGATATCCAAACTACCAAGCTGGTTAGAGGAAGAGGCCTTTGTGAGCATTTGGCAGGGGATGAAAGTTCAAAGAAATCAGAGCAAATGGATGCATCTTTGGTTGTGCATTCTATAGAAGAACAAGCCAAGGCAACAAGCTGGTTGCCTAATATGATAAATTATTTGAAGACACGACAATGTCCTGCAGGTTTGGATTCAGCAAAAAGAAGGTATTATAGGTTGCAATCTATTCCTTTTGTGTTGATAAATGAAATTATTTTTAGAAAGGATCACAATGGTGTCCTTTTAAGATGCATAGATTCAGAAAAGGTAGCTGATGTCCTATTTGAATTTCATGATGGACCTTCTGGAGGTCATTTCTCTCCTAGGACTACTGCTTTTAAAATCATGAGGGCTGGATACTATTGGCCATCTATCTTCAAGGACAGCCATGATTATGTGAGAAAATGCATCAAGTGTGCCATGTTTGTAGGAAAAGAAAGGCTTGCAACCTTGCCCCTACAACCAGTCAGAATAGAGCAACCCTTCATGAAGTGGGGTATAGATTTCATTGGAATGATCAATCCTCCATCTAGTGCAGGCCATAAATGGATAATCATTGCAACAGATTACTTCACCAGATGGACATAAGTAATTTCTTTAAAGGAATCAAATGAGAATGCTGTATTAAATTTTTATGATGATATAGTTCATAGATTTGGCACTCCAGACTCCATAATTTCAGATAATGCATTGGCTTTCATAGGCCTCAAAGTCTCAGAGTGGGCAGTCAGAAATTGCATCTATCTGAATACCAGTTCCAATTACTACCCCAAGGCAATGGCTTAGCTGAATCAACAAATAAGAACTTGATTAGGATAATCAAGAAGACTCTGCGAGAAAATCAGAGAGATTGGCCTACTAAGCTTAGGTCTGCAATGTGGTTAGATAGAATTACCCTAAAGAAAACCATTGGTAATTCTCCTTATGTGCTAGTATATGGTAGAGAGGCCAAGTTGTCTATCTCAGTTGAATTGCTAGCTCTGGACTTAGCCACTCAATATGCTATGTTTGAAGAAGGAGATCCTTTGCAGATCAGATATGCTTAGTTGATGGAATTGGAAGAGATCAGAGACAAATCAATGCAGTTGATGGAGTTTCATCAGATGTAGACAAAGAAAAGTTTTGATGAGAGAGCCAGGGTCAGAAATTTCAAGGTTGGGGATGTAGTCCTCAAATGGGATGAGTTCAGATCTAGACCTGGTAGGCATACAAAATTTGATTCATTTTTGGGTGGACCATTTGTTATAATAGAATGCAAGGGGCCTAATGCTTTTCAGCTATCAACTCTTGAAGGAGTTCCCCTGCCTATCTCAGTCAATGGTTTCCACCTGAAACCCTATTTTGAGGTTAATCCCTCTTTGTGAATTTTGTAAAAATGCTTTCCTACTTTCTTCCTGCTTTCTAGTTAGTTCCTTGTTTTCCAAGAAGTGTTTGTACACAATTTGTCTCTCCAGTTCCAGTTCTGTCTCCTTGTGAGAATTTTTGAGTTTTGATAGCCCCATGCCCAATGGATATGTCAAGGCCACTGATCCATGTCTAGCAGGCTGACATCCAGCATAAATCACCAAAATGTTACCTTAATTTTCATATACATGCAAATTTGGCTAAAACCTATCCCCAAGTCTCTATTTTCACCTTCCCAAGCATCCCTGAAATTTTCATGAATTTATCTCTTGTTTCCTGGCCTCTGCATTTTTTTTATTTCCCTGGTCTGCAGTTTAAATATTTGAAAAAGTAGCCGTTGGTGCTAAATTAACCCTGCAAGCCCTAAGCCCTGTTATATTTCCTTGTTACTTTATCGGCAACTTAAGTGATCGAAAAAGGCACGTGCATATTAGGTTTCTTCTTGTTCACCAGTTTGCTATTTCCTTCTGGCGGTGTTTTAAGTCATTCAGTGATTCCGCGAGAATGCCCTCAGTCGGGCATTCGCTTAATCAAACCCTAGGTTCACATGTAATTCAGTGAATTAGCGAAACCTCTTTGTTCACGTATTCTCCTAGCTCAACCATAGTTTATCAAAGTATCTCACGAATAAGAAGTCTTTGGTCACTAAATCACCAGGTCCAAGTGGGGTTAGTTCTGTAGGTAGCGGTGAGATTTTGCATCAGACAGTTGTCTTATAGTCTGAAGGAATATTCCAGGACCATCAGATCATACGCCTGCCATGGATTTGGTATCAAGATTACTTGTCAGAGTGGGGTCCCAGTTGATGAGATCAATGGTTGTCATAAAATCTCATAGGTTATGTCAGAGGCATGCGATCTTATGACAACCGTCGATCTTCCCTTTTATACAACATTTCAAAGTTTAGTGGGTCCACTGCCACGGTGTTCTACTTGGAAGCTTTTCATTGGTTGAGAGATGATGACCTATATTTTTGTCAGCGGGCCCAGGGATGTCAGAAGCTTGGAAATCAATGGCTGGCGTATCTTCTCAAGGTGTTTTTCTGACACATGAGATTATGCACCAACCGTTGATTTCACTTTATCTCAGGAGCATTCTTGGTGGGTCCTTTCTTGCTGATGTGCTCATTTTCTATTGGTTGCTATGTGCTGATGAGGACTTTGAGGTGGACCGATGTGTCAGTGGGGTCATGACTTAATGAAGATCTATGACTGGCATAAAAGTGCAAAGAATATTCTGGGGCTATAAGATCTTGTGCCCGCCGTTGGATTAGAACCTTGTCTTAAGTGGGTTCAATGTCAGAGAGGTGCCAAGGTGTTGCTGATGAGGCGGTTAGAGCAAATAAAAGATTGACAGGTGGCAAGTCTGGGCCCAAGTTTGACAAAATATTTGGCAGCCCTGATAACTTCTCTTTGGTCGCTCATTTGTAGGATAAGATAGCAATGCTCTAAATGATTTGGCGAGTGCACGAATGTGTGTATTCGCAAGATCGAAGGATAAGTTAATGAGGCCCTAAAATTCTCAGCAACCTAGCAATTGTCTTTGGTCACCAGTTCACCAAATGTAAGCTAGAATTCTCATGAGTGGTTAAAGGAGTATTCAGCGAATTGGCGAATGAAGGATTTCTCTTGTTTGCAGGATATAACCAGGGTTAGCCAGAAGACTTAGAGATTCAGCAATAGCCTTGTTCGCTGAATCGCTTGACCAGACCAAGGTAAGCCAAAGGATCTCATGACTTAGAATTATTCAATCACATAGTCGCTGAAAGACTTAAAAGAGAAAAGGGCTCGAGGTGGGTCCAAAAATGACAGAGGTGCTGACATGTTCGCTTCCTATTGGCTACTTACTTCCATGGTGTTTTTGACTTTTCAGAGGGGTTTTAGGTTGTTTTCTTAGTGCATCACGGCCATCCATCTACCAGGAATTATAAGAGATCGACGGTTATGTTTTAAAATGACTGGCTAGCCATTGCAGTTCAAATTTGAATATCTCTGTGGGGGGTTTTTTGCCAGTATTTGATTTGCAGGCCACAAGCGGCTAGGTAGCTCAGAAAATTTATGTCTCCAGGACATTTGTAGTTGAAAGAAGATGATGAGGAAGTCTGGGCGGCTGTTATGGGTCGATTCTTGTCCTAGAAAGGTACCAACTTGAGCATTCATGGTGAGACTTTATGCAGGAAAGTAGATGAATCCAGGTCACTTGTTTGCAGGTTGATGTAGTACAAGGATGGGCATGCAAACTTGAGGTTTGATCAGCCATATTTGCAGAGTTACATTCATGATCAGACTTGACAGATGTAGGGTTTATTATTCTAATGTAAAATCCATGAAACCCTAGTTAGGTTTTTTGACTCCTACTTGCGTGCAGTTGAGTATGTATAGTCTTAAGATGTTTGCAAGATTTTTCTAAAATTTTCTTCTCCTCAAAAAGATTACTACCAAACTCGTGCTCTAAATCTTTAATGAAATGATCTTTTAATTTTTTGTCTTGCAAGTTCCACCTTTTAAGGAAAAACAAAAAATTGTTAGATAGAAAAATTAACTAAAGTTGTGTACCTTGAATATAGTAAAAGAAAAGACCTGAATGAAAGGAAAAATATTGTACCAATTAATGATATGAAAAAACATAGTGGGATAGGGTTAGTTCACTTATGATGTTCCACCTTGTACGTATGGTGGGCCCGAATATCTTTAGTGCGAGGTCATAAAATGTCTTATAAAATGAATCGTTTCCTGTAAAAAATGTTGTGGGATAATCAATCCAAAAATTGTTATGAATAGGTAAATGCATATTACAATATAAAAAATAATAATTTTAAAGTATCTAGAAGCTTAGGACATTTTAAAGGCATCAATTCATTATCATCAATCAACAATGACGTCTGCATAACTCCCGTGCTAGAAAGATTTGTAGATCTAGGAAATGATGGTGAATTATCACCAATACATGTACTTTGATCGGTATTTGGTGTAGTAAATTATGCCGGTGTATCTCCTACTCCACAAAATTAATCTACTATGTGATGCACCCAATATTAAAGTACAAATTATCAAATCATAATTAACACAAAACCAAATATAGCAAAACAAGGATTTACCAGGCATAGACCATGAAGGTGTCGATGTTTGCATGCTCCTTGTTTTCGACATTGCACTTGGCAATCTCTAATGGACATCCGTCGACCTCCTAGGAGGAGTCTCCTACACTTGATGACCTGAACAATACATTGTTAGCAAATACATTCTGAAATAATAAAAGTAAGAGTTAACTTAAGAAGTTTTTGAATGTTCCAAAGAAAACATTTCTTGTAACTTGTCAACTAAAGGATTATTTTACCTGAGGCGGCCAGAGCTCTACTACTACCGGTCTCACCACGTTGTCCTTGACTAGGTACTTGAGTTTCCAAAACATCCTGTAACAAGAACACATATTATATATTTTACTTCACAACATAAAAGAGTATAAAATATAAACTTTTATTGAACTTTTGTTATAACTAAAGATTCATTATTGCTTACTTCATAACGACATGCTTGCACCATCAATTTAGATAGCCTTGACTTTAGCATCTCAGTTGGATTTGCTTCATCCAAAATGCTCATAATTTTTAAATTGATTTTTTTTAGTTTTTTCCTCAACATAATTTTTATATTAGGCATTTCTGTGATATCATCATCAGAAGGGGTAGCTATTGCCTCTGTTGCTACAGGTGCTTTTCCCCTATCCTGAACATCAAATTGTGATAGGAATATCAGTAAAACTATCATAAAAACTCCAAAACCCTAAATAAAATAACGTAATAATATAACATTTTTCAACTATGAGTATTAGTTTCTGGATTCAATTGTGTAGCATTTTTTTTACCAACATTTCGTAGCATTTTTCAACTATCTAATTTGTACAATTTCAATAAGGCTTACTATTGCTGAAGAATGGGTGGGAGGAGCATCCTCATGGCCTCTATCATGTGGGAGATCCATATCTGTGACAGATTAAATATAAAAACTTCAGCGAACTGAAAGCAATAGACTTAGCAAAACAAACTTATTAATAAAATGGTATATAGTACTTACCACCCTCATGATAGTAACTTTTTTTTGTATCTATGTGATTTAAATGGTAATCTATTAGAAGTTCTTCCCCTGCACTTATTGATTTTATCGCACATACAAAAACTTGATTCCCTTCATGCGCCTCAAATACGCAATTGGGTTGCTTATTAGTAAGGAAGGTCACGTACTATTTATAAAACCCGTAATATTACCTGTTTCTTTTGGTCTCCCATCAATGTACATTGCAAATCTTTTAATTTGATCATTTTCTTTCCATTGTATATAATTTGCTGATAGTGCATACCTACGCATACTTTTTTTATATTGAACAATCCGCATCCAATCATTGTAATTGTAACATGAACTGACATACTTGAATAATTCAACAACTTTTTTGTAACATACCTTTATCCCATCCATGGAAAATAGGCCCAAACCATGTAATGAGGATGGAGCTATGTGATATATCCTCTCACTAACACAAAAATCAGTGTTAATTGGAGGTAGCTCATTGGGTACCCATTCTTTCTCAATATGTGTGTACCGAAAGGGCACCTTGATGTCGCCTTTGGTCTCATCGTCATAAGAACATGACCCCTCTTTAGCAAGTAAAAATTTCTTGCATTTATCAAAAAATTTTCTAATATTTTGACCTCTAGTTGATCTCCCCATTTTAGTCGTACTACATGTAGAATTTTCATCTACCATTCCCTCATTTCCCTCATTCGATGTAGATAGATCTGACAAGTACCTATTTGGTGGGTCCTACAATCCATCAAATGAGATATTGTCATGTCCCCGCTTCAAATAGAATTTTGATAATATTTAAATAATATATATAGAATAATCAACTTGTGGCCCATACGTACGGTTCTTCTTTGTCTATACGTGGGAGATATAAAATGTACTAAGTTGAAAGTGATTATATAATTATATGTATATATGGTTCTTCTTTGTCTATATATACATTATATGATTATATAATATGTCTATTTATAACATACGTGCTTAGTGATAAACAAGAAGAATATAACAAAATTATGTTTATTTATTGACTTATACCTGCTGATCCATGTCCCTGTGCACGATCCATGCCAAAGGGGTTAAATTTCCTGCATATGTTAATCATTTATCTTAAGTTAGCTAAAAATTACATGATATGTATGCTACAAATAACTTAGAAGACAACATGAACAATATGCAACATCGTAAACATGAACAAATTTACCTTATATATGGAATGCAAGATCGTCAACAGAAGGGGTGACAATGTCTGTAGTCAATTGCCTGTTTGCAAAAAGGGTGATAATCAAACACAATATATACATGTATCAGCAGTAATTAATTGAGCATCGTAATCAAAATATTGGTAATTATAAATCACATATGTTGTAATCATTAGAATTGAACATAATAAATATGTAATCATTAGAATTGAAATCAATAAATCAATATTAAACATATATACTAATCAATATAAATATATATAAATAATTAAATCACCTATATACCTTGTACATTTCAATCATTTCATTGATCATCTTCTTCATCCATCTCATCATCATCACCATCATCATCATCATCATCATCATCATCATCATCATCATCATCATCATCATCATCATCATCATCACCATCATCTTGATCTTCATCATTTGCTTCTTCATCATCTTCAATATCTTCTTCTTCCATAACATTATATTGTATTAGCCTTCCTTTTGGATCATGTCTAACAACTATATACACCTAAAAATAGTCATCTAGACTATTAGCCCCTTGCTAGCATTTTTGCTAAATTCATCAATTGCTTATTCTTGATCAAATCTTAGTTGTATCATTTATTTGATTATTTTCTATGGGCTAACCATTTTTACCTTAAAGTCTTTATTTATTCAAAAGGAATATTTCCTCCCCTTTTAATAAATAAAAAGCTCCCACTTTTCTTCTTATCCTAAGTTGCACAAATAAAGCATTATTCCTATTTTATAAAAAGGGAAAAAACACTTTTTGTCTCATATGGGCACAAAAGTCAACTCTTATTTTCTCATTGGAGGAATCTTGGGCACATGGATTGATCTTCTTTCAAGCTCCATCATTGATTAAATCTTTTGCCTCTTAATCTCTATGGTCCATTCTTTCTCATTTTCTATAAAAGAAGAGCTCTTTTCTCATTCTAGATTCAATCTTTTTATGCTAATCTTATGCTGCAGAATTTCTTGGAGACTTTGGAGCTTTTGAAGACTTTAGATCTTTTTGAAGACATTCTTGCATCCATCTTTCATTTCTTGCATTCTTAGCTTAGATTCATGTTTATGCTTTCTTAGCTTAGTTTCCTTTATGCTTTAGATTAACTCACATAGCTTAATTAGTAAAGGGTTGTAACACTTGTTCTTTCCTTTCATAGCTTAGTTGCATTGTTCTTTCATTTCCATAGCTTAGTTGCATTTTCACCCTCATATTGATTCTTGGAGATATTGGCATTCTTGCCCTTGTCTTTCTTTGAATCTCCCATTGCATGGTTTACTAGCAAGGTTATAGGCTTAACTAGCTCTAGCTGAGAGCACTCTTAATATCCTTGCACTCCATGCCTAGGGAGCTCTAAATTGCATTCTCAAGGTTTCCAATCCATGGACTCTCTTGGAAGTAATGATTTAGAGAAGTGTACTACTTAGTGTGTACATTTTTGGCACCCACTGTGGGGTAGAACATCATTGTTTTGTCCTTCTTTTTCTGCATTTCTATCAATTTTTTGGCAAGTTTTTATCTCATTTGCGGTCTCTAGTTTTTTTGCTCAGAGTATCATGCAATACTTTCAAAAGTATAGCGCAATAGTTCTTTGTATACTGGCATGACACTTTACCAGTTCAAAGTATCGCTCAGATATTACAGGAACTATCACCTGGTGTAAGGAGAAGTATCGCCTGGTGTAGGATGAAGTATCGCCCAGAAATATATTATCACCTTTTTATATTGTAAAGTATCGCGTGAGTGTCTATGCTATCACTTGTACCCGACAGTGAGCTGTTTCTTGCCTCTTTTTGGCTAAGTTTAGATTTAATTAGTTTGCTGGTTTAGTTTGCTTTAGTTAGATAGATTTCATTTGCAAATTTCATTTAGATTTTGGATTTTTCTAACCTTGTGGGCCTAACAAGTTGTGCTTGTAGGTGTTCTCATTGCTTGAAATATTTTTCCAAAAGAACGCATGTCAAAACTTCAAATGCACAAGGGCTACTAATGATTTTTGTAGGGCTACCCAAAGCATAAAAACCCAATCAAGTGCTTGTTGTTTATTTCATTTCAAGTGTGGCAATTACTAGTTATTTCATTTCATACAAACATAATATCTTGTTGTAGGAATTCTTGGGTGGTAGGAGAAGTATGCTCTTCACCCTTGTGGTGAACCAAAAAATCTTGACCCATCTTTGGATTTTGAAATCAAGAGGGTAATTGAACATTTTCTTGGTGTGTTTGGGAGAAAACTTTGAGATAGTGGAGTATGCTCTTCACCCTTGTGGTGAAACAAAAACCTTGAACCTCATAAGTTGATCCACTCTTTGTTTAGATCTTTAGAATCTTTTAGCCGGCTTGATTTTGAGCAATCAAGAAGAACGACCCAAGTGGGAACAAGCTAATACCAAGCTATTCCAACCCACTATAATCTCAAGGCTATCAAGGACACAAAACCTTGGTAGACATAGTACTTGTCTTCGCTTGATGTGAGTACTTGTGGGATTGTGACCATGAGGAAAGTATTGAGCAAGAATGCTTAAGGTACTCTTGAGGCCACGAGGTCTGTTACTTGCCGCAAGGTAAGGAGTCCCTTTGGGGAGCAAGAGGGGTACTATGAATGGAAGCCCTTACTAAGAACCATAGATAGAAGCCACCATATTTTTCCGCTTATCTTCTTGGTGCAAGGATTGATCCAAGTGGAATAACCCGAATCACCCCAAGATTACTCACCATATGTGTTCCTTTGGTTGTGTCTTTGGCACTTCCATGACAAAGCCAATATCTATTGTGGGCAACCACTTTGTGTGAGGCAATGGAGCATCAAGTTGTGGGCCAAGTTGTTAAGTATCGAGCCTTGTATTTTTAGGATAGTAAGTGCTTGAAGTGTTCTCATTGTGCTATACCCATGTAAACATTCTTGCATACTCAACATCTCAGTAGCATTCATAGGGTCTTTCAATTTTGATATCACAATTGTTTGTCTTGGCAAGGTTGCTTTTGCCCTTGTTTCAAGTGTTTGAAGACATGTTTGATCCCATACTATTTGCAAACCTATCAAATTACTATTGTCATTGTGATTGAAATCAAAAAAATCAACCCTCAAACTAAAAATTGTGAGAAAACAGTCCCAAAAATTGAGTTTTTTATGTTCACTGGTCAAAGAGTCGTACAATTCCACAACAGTATCACACCCTGTGGAGAGAAATATTGCACGATAGTTCACCCCTACTGGACTATCACCCCGCCTGCCTGGAAAGTATCGCCCGGGCTTATTGAAAACTATCGCATGGTTTAAGGTGAAGTATCACCTCGCTATAAACTATCGCCCTGCTTGCCTGGAAAGTATCGCCCTGAGTCATTCTACTGTCCTATCACTATTGCAATTCAGAGCTATTACACTTGCATTTTAACTTGCTGTAGAGTGTCTTTTTATGTTCTTATCTGAAGCTGGTTTGTTACCTACATACTTAGGATTGTTCTAGACTGAAATAAATGAGCTAAAACTATTGGATTTGAGCCTATCGAATGTCACTTTTGATCACTTGTCAAAACATGGTTACCTATCTAGCTACTTTCTAATCGAGCTTCTTGCTCACATCTAGGCTTGTGTTAATTGACTACTGTAAGTTCTTGAGCATTTTGACCAGCCATCTCTATTATTCTATTTTAACAAGTGATCATCATTGGCTTTCGCTTATCTCAATATCTAAGAAACTTTGTCTCATTTCATTGGTTGAACAACTTTCTTTTTCATGCCAGTTACAACTCAGTCTCAATTTGAACAAGGGAGTCACCCTTTCTTCAATTATACATAGTTACCTTCTCCCACTAGATGCTCACGAGCGCCTATTAGCAATGCTAGTTCTAGTTTTGAAGATTCTAAGGCTACCCCGTGGTACAAAGGAGGCTTTCTCTTTTCCGCATTTAAGTCCTCCAAAAACACAGACAATGTCTCACTCACTCTCACTGAACAAGAAAAGTTTTGTCGTTTGCAAGAACACTTTGAGCACAAGGACAACCAAGTGCACTTAGACAAAGAACACAACCAAACCATAATGGATGCTGCTAGGCACATGGCTTTTAGAGGAATGCCTCATGAACAACCCAAGACTAGTAGTTATGAGCATAGACCACTTTTTGGTACTAATGGCAACTATGGCAACAACACGCCACCTAGATCTCCTTCGAGATGAACTTTTGTTGTACCTTCTTCACCTCCTAGACCACCTCCCTCTCACCATGAGGAAGAGGTTGTTGATGAGATTTCTAGTGAGGATCTTATTGCATTTGAACAAGATGAGGAATCCCAATGAAATATGCTTAAGCTTTTAGAGCGCAATGGAGACCAATATTTCCAATATATGACTTCTAGAGGATACAAGCTTCCTCCCAGCTATGATGTCAAAAAAATTGTCCAACAAAGAGTACCAACTGAATTGGAAGTCCTTCAGGAAGAACTACGTCAAACAAATCAACGCCTTACCCAAATGGAAATAGAATGAGAGCCTCCAAAGGTCTCCTTTGTAGAATCTATTTGTGCTCTTCCTTTTGATAAAAGTCTATACATGGTCCCATTTCCTAGGGATATTGAGGTTCCCAAGTATGACAAGTATGATGGAAATGGTGATCCCCATGACCATGTGAGTCACTTTTACGCTCTTAGCATGGACTTCCTTCATGAAGACACATTTTTTCTACGATTATTCCCTCAAAGCTTAAGAGGACAAGCTTTAGAATGGTTTGCAAAGTTGACACCACCTCTTAAAACTTTTGATGAGTTGGTTAGGCACTTCACCCAACATTATTCATACAACATCCAACAACCTATCACCATGATAGACATTAGTGCTCTAAAGAAAAATCAAGGTGAGCCATTTGCCACTTACAATGTTGGAGGTCATTGTATTCTCTATATCCTCGACAACTAGACAAAAGAGAAAAGATTGACATTTTCATCAGCACTCTTGTGCCAGAATTGTATTATGATCTAAGGAAACAATTGTTCTCCTCTTTCAATGACATGGTTGAAAGTGCATATCAGATTGAGGATGTGGCCATTAGAAAGGGGGATATTGTTATTAATAAAGATACTAGAGGCAATGGTAAAGACAAGAGAAAACCTTGGAATAGGAATAAGTATGTTGTCAATGATGGGGTTGTAGATGTCCCTAAAGCTAAAGAGCCTACTTTCAACCTTTCTAATTCTATTTATGCAAAAAAACAACAAGAAGCTACCAACGCTCAAAATACTCCTAAGCCTCAGAATGTAGACAAACCTAAGAACCAATTCTGACGATGGGTCTATACCCCATTGGCTGAACCATATGATGTGATTCTTAAGACTTTGGTTGTCAATAATTATCTTACACTTCTTGAGAAAACTCATCCATATGATCCGCCAGTTAAGCCTGATTGGTGGAGAGAGGATCATTGCTACCACTATCACAGAAACAAGGGACACAAGACTGACAATTATTTCATGCTTAAAGATGCTATTCAAGATCTCATTGATGAAGGTACAATTCTCACAAATGGCTTAGTTAAGAACTCTAATCACCGGGCTTTCAAAGATCCTCTACCTAAGTATGACAAAGGTGAAACCTCTCAAGTACATAAGAAGAATCATGATGCTAAGATCAACTATACATATACTTTTGATTCGCCTGTGATCAACATGGTAGAGCCTGTTGAGAGTGTTCTTATGATGAGATCCCAAGATGATACTAAATCCAATCATGGTATGCCAAAGTTGGTCTTGCAAACACATGGTAGTTCATCTTCCCAAAGTGAGGCACTGAATGTTGTTACTAGGGGGAAAGCTAAACTGGTCCTTAAAACTACGTCTAATCCTAAACAAGCCTCATCTTCCAAACCAACAGTTCCTTCAGCTTTGTCTAGCTATGATCTTGTCCATCAGTTGCAATGAACACCCACATAGATATCTATTTTTGAGTTGCTTGAGCTATCCCCTTTGCACAAGGAGATCCTTGAAAAGGCTTTGCGTACAGCTAATGTCCCTAATGACATTGACCCAGATAGGTTCCAGGCTATGGTCAACCACATCTCATCACCTCATTATCTATCCTTTTCTACAAAAGATGACTTATCTATTAGTCACCCTCACAATCTTGCCTTACATATTGAAGTTATGGTCTACCATACTCGAGTCCGCCGAGTCCTGATAGACAATGGTGTAGGGTTAAACATTGTTTCTTTCAATGTGGTGCAATAGTTGGGTTTATCAGAATTTGATGTATATCCTAAATGGAAAATTACTATAAAGGCATATGATGAAGTTGAAAGATCTTCCAAAGGTCTTGTCATGCTACCTGTCCAAGTGGGCCCTGTCATGAAAGATATTATGTTCCAAGTATTGGACATCCCACTTGCTTATAACATTCTTTTGGGTCATCCTTGGATCCATGACATGCAAGCTATGCCTTCTACATACCATCAGTGTGTCAAATTCCCACATAACGGAGCTGAAATTGTGATTCTCGGGGATCATTCTATTGCTATCAATACTCTTGCTACTGCTGAAACATTTGTTCCTCACAAAAAACCCTCTAATGATCCTACTGCATCCCTGGTTGCCGCTAAGAAAACTTTTAAGATGATGAGCCTTGGTATGGGTGAATACACGTTGGATTCCCTTGCTGCTATGCCTACTTCTCCTAGATCATATGGGAGACCTTCTGATAAGATGAAGCCTTCTGCTTCCGCCATGACAATTTTTGGTAATTTTGTTCAAGCGTCCATACCCCTAGAGGCAGAAAGAGAAGAACAAGTTGTTAGAGAATGGATCTATAGAGATGAAAAAGATAGTATCACTATTGCTACTCCTATTTCTCCTAAGCGCTATGGTAAAGGCTATAAATTTTTGTAGAAAATGGGCTATCAAGGTCAAGGACCTATCAATGATAATGGACACGCCCTAGTCAAGCCTTTGAGTCATACTAATGGTTGACCCTCTAAGATTACAATAGGTCTAGGATATGATGTCAATGATGACCTCCCTACATGTTCTAAAAATGCTCCCATGATTAGTGATTTAGACACAGATATAAATGAGTCACCACTGCACACTATGGCTCAAATGGGAGACAATCTTCCTTCTACTTCACTCCTTTGGGGAGAAGAACACATATCTGTTGAGGACATAGCTGAAGCCGCTACACCTAGAAGCCAAAAATGTAGGAATATTTTTTGGTTAATGAAAAGAGGAGATCTCACACATAATGACACTGAAGCCTCTACTTCTAAAGGTCCTAAACCTTCTTGGTGCAAACTTCCTAGTAGAAGCGTAACAACAGATTCAAATGAATATGAATGAGATACTCTCTCTGACGGATCTTCCACAGTGGATATGGAAGTGGATGTGGTTCATACTTATGGTGACCAACTCGATGTAGTTGATGAGTCCCACATAGGGTCTGATGAGTTTAATCCACGTATTGCTTTCATGGACCATTCTGGTCCTTTTATGACAAGTCTAGATCTTAACACTTTCAAAGCTTACCCTATAAGCTTGACCTCTCTTGTCACCAAAGATGACATCCCGGGCATAAATGCTATTGAACCAGTCACTTCATTTCATCTCACACAATCAGATCTCATAGCTTGGTCCACCCAAGATCAACAAGCCATTGAACCTGTTACTTCTTCCACCAGCGAACCAGCAACAAAAAGGACTGAATCAGAAATCAACTATCTCAATCATCAAATCAAAATAAAAGAGCAATGGTCAGATGGTGAAAACCACATTGTGGTGGTATCCAAACCTAAAAAAAGTAAACATAAAGACCTGCTAAAAAATGATGATTATCAAATAAAAGATGACAAGCTGATTCTCTACAAAAAAATGGTGAACTTTTTCAAGAATTACTTCAGATCTGTCATATTTTAGCACATTCCTAGAGCTCTGATCAAAGCTGCTAATGCCTTGGTTCCTTCGGCATCCATTTTACAAATGCAAAAGCATAAATCCCGCTTCAAGTTCCTGGTGGAAGACTTACGCTATCCTGCCCACAATTCCTACAATGCCACCATCTTTTCCTATTTCCAAGATCACATTATCCTTGATGATCTCATCCATAAAACCTCACACTCTACCCTTGTCTCTGGTAACCTGTATGGAAAGGGTCTAGATAGAACTCTCCTTAAGTGTTTAGAAATAGAGGAGTGAGAAAAGGTGCTCCCTAAAATCCACGATAGCATATGTGGATCACATTCTAATGGTATTATGCTAGCTCGGATATTGCTTAGGGTTGGTTACTATTTGGGACCTTCTATCATTACAGCAGCAGTATTTGGGCCCGGGGCCTATCACTTATCTACGTCTAAGGAAGCAGAGCTTATCGAGCCTATCAATGTTCTACATTTGCAGAAGTTCTATGCCTAAGGTTCTTGAGCTCTTTGTACATATCTTAATGATCCTGAAAAAATTCAAAAAAAATAATTCATATATGATGCTAAAAAAAATCCTAAAAAGCATATAAAGTCCTGAAAAAAAGAGCATCCTAGTGAAAACCTAGCAATAAGTGCTTTGATGTCTCACCAAAAAAAAAAATTCAAAAAAAAAAAAAAAAAGAATAGAAAAAGTGCCTTGGTGAAAACCTGGAAATAGGCACCTTAGTAGCAAAAATACAAAAAAATTGAAAAAAAGTCCTTAAAAAATCTATCAAGTGGTGAAAACCTGGAAACAGGCGCTGCTTGAGACCTTTGCACCTATGTCTATTAGTCTTGTGTGGAGCACATTCGCTCCACTTCTCGCTTTGCCTTTCCTAGCCTAGAATTGACTCTTGTCTTAGTTTAGGGGGCATACGTTGTTCTAGCTTATCTCGGGTCTCTTTGTGCGTATGGGTTTCTTAGGCACCTTGCAAATGGTGTTTTTCAACACCACCCCAATTGTGTTTTTCAACACTACCCTAGCGTCAAGTGTTTCTCAACACTTATCAGGTGTCTTACCCGTAGTTTAACATGATATGATATTTCTCACTGGCAGATGTGATACTCAAAGTTTGACTCTATGACCTACACACAGACACTTAAACACTTGACTTGCTGAAACTTTCTTGGCTTTATTTTCTTCGTGTGCTATTTATGATGATTTCTTTGATGAGTGTTCTATCCCTAATAGTTTTCGATGATGTTGAGCTAGAAGACTGGGGCATGAAGACATGTTTTATTTCTTTTTCTGCCTATGGGTATATTTTGTTGAACTTGGTGGTCATTAGCATTTATGCTTGTTCCACTTGATCCTAGGATCTACAAGGTATTATCCTTGACTATTTTCTGCAAGTCCATGCTTATAGTCATCTTGACTTTCCTTGTGTCTCGATGCGAGCATAATCTTGCCATATCAAACTTAAGAAATCTCACTGCACTAGTCATCTTGACCTACATGTCTTTGGTGCCTAGGTGGGATTTCCACATTTCTATTTGATACAGATCATATTCAGATCCACATAGTTATGCTAGTGTGTATTGTATGATCTTGCGATGCTACCAATAATGCTCGATGATGAATATTAGAGTCTAATAGCTTTGTGACCTTGCATGTAAACCACTTTTCATAGTAGCTTGCATTTTTAGGTTCATGTTAGTTAGTTTTGCATCTTGCATATGGAGTAAGCTCTCCTTTCATCTTGCACAGACTTCTTAGTCAAACTACGCTCACCTTTCACTTCTTCCCGATCATGTCTTTCGCTTCTTGTCTTTCATATCACACCATTTTCTCTTCATTTCAGGATCCAAACCAAAATCTGAGTTCACCTTGATTATCAAATCGCATTTCTCCTTCTTCCACATAGTTGACTGACCCTTTTGAAGCTTGATCTTTCGATCTTTGCTGGGGTATATTTCCCTCTTCATCCCCATCTCTCTCACCTTTCTAGTCTCTCATTCATTTTATTCATTTCATCTCTCCTTCGATCTTTGATGGGGCATATCTTCACTGCTTGATGGTTATTCTATTCTCTTTCATCTTTGATTATGATTTCTAGTGATTTGATCATGTTTCTTTTGCTTCTGCATTCCCTCTACCTGATTTCACTTTCGATCCCGAGGGGGCAGACACATCATATTTCTATTGGCTATTCTCTAGAGCATATGCTTGACCATTCCATTTTCTCTGATCGATCTATCTTTGCGCTTGACATGTTAGTTCTCATCTTGAGTTCTGATACTGTCCATCTCTTTCCTAAGTGTTCAGTACTATTGCTACCAGGCTGATCATGTAGGATTTTCTATTGCTTTGCACTTCATTCTTTGGAGTCAGATTGCTATCTATTGCCTTCTTGGCTGATCTATTCTTTGACGTAATGTGTTCCCAGATCGATCACACATTAGTCAAAGAGGGGCAAATGTATACACCTAAAAATAGTCATCTAGACTATTAGCCCCTTGCTAGCATTTTTGCTAAATTCATTAATTGCTTATTCTTGATCAAATCCTAGTTCTATCATTTATTCAATTATTTTCTATGGGCTAACCATTTTTATCCTAAAGTCTTTATTTATTCAAAAGGAATATTTCCTCCCCTTTTAATAAATAAAAAGCTCCCACTTTTCCTCTTATCCTAAGTTGCACAAATAAAGCATTATTCCTATTTTATAAAAAGGGAAAAAGCACTTTTTGTCTCATATGGGCACAAAAGTCAACTCTTATTTTCTCATTGGAGGAATCTTGGGCACATGGATTGATCTTCTTTCAAGCTCCACCATTGATTAAATCTTTTGCCTCTTAATCTCCATGGTCCATTCTTTCTCATTTTCTATAAAAGAAGAGCTCTTTTCTCATTCTAGAATCAATCTTTTTATGCTAATCTTATGCTGTAGGATTTCTTAGAGACTTTGGAGCTTTTGAAGACTTTAGAGCTTTTTGAAGACATTCTTGCATCCATCTTTCATTTCTTGCATTCTTAGCTTAGATTCATGTTTATGCTTTCTTAGCTTAGTTTCCTTTATACTTTAGATTAACTCACATAGCTTAATTAGTAAAGGGTTGTAACACTTGTTCTTTCCTTTCATAGCTTAGTTGCATTGTTCTTTCATTTCCATAGCTTAGCTTGCATTCTCATTTCTAGCTTAGTTGCATTTGCACCCTCATATTGATTCTTGGAGATATTGGCATTCTTACCCTTTTCTTTCTTTGAATCTCCCATTGCATGGTTTATTAGCAAGGTTATAGGTTTAACTAGCTCTAGTTGAGAGCACTCTTAATATCCTTGCACTCCATGCCTAGGGAGCTCTAAATCACATTCTCAAGGTTTCCAATCTATGGACTCTCTTGGAAGTAATGATTTAGAGAAGTGCACTACTTAGTGTGTACAACAACAAATGACCAACCTTGTTTATGTGGAACCTCTGAGTAAAACCCTTGCTCACATTGGCTTGGAAGAACATAGGGCTCATCTCCAATTGGCTCAAATGACCTTGTATTAATCATTGTAAATCCATTATCATGTTGAATAACAGTTCTATCTGGATCATTTTGATTCAGTCATAGCCTGTACCATTTGACGATGAATAGAACTACTTTGAAAGAGTTAAAGTCGCACTCAATTATATCATCCAAGATGTCATAGTATATATTTTAAGATTGTTGAGGATGTATGTCATTTCTAGATGATATATTAGTGACCTCAAAAATTGCAGTTATCTCAGAATCACAAGTTTTCTTCGTGTCATCCAACTTTTTTATGCGAAATTTGTGGCCATGATAGTACATAGCTTTGTGGTGCTTGACCTGCAATTTTTCAAGCATGTGAAAATTATTTGCATCGTGAGTTGATACGAAACATACGAGTCATGATCATTAATAAATTTGTACGTACCTCTCTACCTCTTAAACCATATGCTAGATCAATTACCATTGGCATAACATTGGAATCTCCATTACGATGAGCTTCTCTAACTAATGAAGCAACCCCTTCCCATGTTAATGAGCAACCATTTTTTTGACATCATTCAATCCATACTGTCATCCAATCAAGATTGTTCACAATATACAAATGTATTGCATCCCACTCTCGACCAACTGTATAAAAAAAATACACCAATTATAAATAACTTATATTGAAGATTTATAAGAATTAATTAACTACAATAACATCTTATATTTACCTCTCACTTTCCCATCAAATACTCCCCTTCAAATTTGTTAATGGAGTCCAGATCCCAAATACGATCTACATGGATCTTTGCTGCAAACTTAGGAAGATATTCACTAATGTACACCATGGTATGGTATACCATATATCTCTCCACCATAGAACCCTCAGGATGTGCTTTGTGTTGAACCAAGCCTTTCAAAAATTTCAAGTGCCTCTCAACCATCCACACTGACTTAGTTGGTACAGGTCCACACAATTCAATCTCCTTAACTTGATGTATGAGGTAGTGTTCTTGTGCATTGAAAAAAGGTGAAGGGAGACACTTTTGCATTTCACACATAAGAAGAGGAATTTTTCTCTTCCAATATTTAATATCTTCTTTATTGATTTTTTTTTAATGAAAACCACCTCATGTATTTTTCAAGATCATATATAAATTGTTTGACACTGTTGGCGAAGTGGTGTGGGAGATATAGAGGTAGAACGTACTACAATATTTGTAAAATGATCTTATCAATATTTTATAAAAGAATGCAATGAAAACTACATGCAGTATACAAATATATAGTGAATAAAAAATAACATTAATTACCTTAATAAATGTATGCCAATCGTGTGTTTTCATCCCTGGCCCAAATTCACTTTTTTTTTATATGAGATCATTTATGTTCGTAGAAAACTCTGTGGGAAATCGTGTTTTTTTATGACTTCTTTTATAGCATCGCTCTGTTGCTCTGACAATAACAAACTAAGGGCACTTGTATCAATTTGGTCTCCATTATTATTTGATTGAATGACATTTTTCATTGCATGGTTGGATTCTTCAATGTCACTACAAATTTTGACAATTTTGTCTTTGTCATGCCTTCCATCCAAGATTTTCCATAATGTCTCTGTTACATTCTTTCCAATATGCATAGGATCAAACCAATGCATAATTGAGAGTTTCTCGTAGTATGAAAACCTACTAAATTGCATAGGATAACTTTTTAGTCCTTTTGGAAGTTGGTCATTAATGCCTTGATGACCTTCACGAGCATCAATTACATTATAAGTAAACAAAACACAATATCAAAATATAAATTTTAAACAAAAACCATCAAATGGAATGACATTACATTGATGATTTATTTTATTGTATTCCAACTTCCATAGGTGAGGTGTCATTCTCCCTGGCTTTGATGTAGTCTCTGCTTTCCCATTGAAAAGATGTTTTTCAGTAATTTGGTACTTATGGTTTTTGTGGAGAAAGTGTCTATTCTCATCGAACACCTTCTTTCCTAAACTTTTTGAATGATGAGATTTCATCTTTGGACCACAAAATAGACATGCAAATTTTCCCTTTGTCTGAAGACCTACAAAATCATGTATTGGATTAAATATGTTAACTTTGTGTTAGCACTATAACATACCAAAAAAGAGGTGTTAAGAAGAGAACATACCACAAAAATGTGTTAGCCCAGGGGCATCATGTATTGTCCATACAAGCATTGCATGGAATTGAAATTGTCTTTGTCCTATTGGTCTAGAAATGTCATACATAGTGACCTCATTCCATAACACTATCAAATCGTCGATAAGGGGCTCAATATATACATTGATATTTTTAACTTGGTACTTACCTAGTTGAATGAACAAAAACATTACATAATTATTATGACCATTTTGATGGATTATTTATAATAAATTAATTTAGATGACTATTAAATGAAAAAATACCTGGAACAATCAGTGCCAACATTATGTGCTCCCTCTTTATGGACATCCAAGGAGGAATTTTATTGTTGATAACAAAAAAATGCCACACCGAGTAAGTAGATCTCATCTCTCCAAATGGATTGACACCGTCCACTGCCAATGAAAGCTTGAGATTACGAGGTTCTTCTTTAAAGTGTGGCTATTTTTCCTCTATTTTCTTAAATGTTGAACCATGCATAGACATTCACATAATGTCATCTTAACTTCTATTGCATGCATGGTAATCCATAAATTGTGCCAAGCTATTGCACCTGAATAATTCTTGTAGACGTGGAATAATGGGAATAAACTGAAAAACCTTGCGAGGTACCTTTTTTGTTATTCGATCTAATCGATATCTACTAATATGACAAATTGGGAATTTTGTTGCAAATTCATGTTGTTTATGATATATAATATGATCATTCGGACATGCATGTATTGTTTGATACTCCATTCTAATATCTTTCATAATGGAAGATAATTCTCAGTACGAGCGAGGTAAAATATTTTATGGTGGTAACAAACACTCACCTATCAACCTACGACCAATAATATAATTTGTTAAATAAAAAGAATATTAATTGCTACATGATTCACCCAATGTTAATTGTAAGGGAATTACGACTAAAAGAATGAAAAAAGATGGCATACCTTAACATACGTGTCATTTCTATGTTGGATAAACCATTCATAACCTTCAAGTTCACCAACAACAATATAGCGGGAAGAAGAGTTGTTTGGGAGCCTTCATATAGGGGCTCGTGTGCCTTCTCAAGTATAGGTACATCAAGGTCTGCATCAACATCATCATCATAATCATCATCATCATCTTGATCATTGTGATCTTCTTCATCATCGTGGTCTTCTTCCATGGGATCATTACCTTCTACTTCTATATTCACACCTCCATGTTCCCTCATTTGGAAATCCACATTCTCCGGGTTGTCATGGTCCATAACATGAAACCCAGGGAGGTTAACCTATATGAAAATGATGACCTTATATTAACCATGACCATGATTTCATCATCAAATCATGTCTTATGTATTTTATAAATTATTAAAATACATACCAATGGATGAAATTCATTTCCCCCTTCAATGTGACCATGCTGCCTACAATGTTCCTCAGCTGTTTTGATTAGATATCTTTGAGTCTTTAAGCCCTTACAAATTTTGCAAGGACAATAACATTTTCCATCACCTTTTCTTTTTAAGTTAGACCACAGTCTAGCAATTGTCTTCCTATTTTTTTGTGCGTTGATATCGTCAGACATGGTCTTTCTTGAATAGAATGACTCATTGGTGGAAGAAGGATGATTTGTTTGCAACCTACAGGTACAAATCATTACCAAACAACCATTTTCTCAACTATAATTTTCTCAACGCAAAGGGACATTTATCATACCAAATCAAATTTTAGAAATGGACGGTTCTAATGCTTTTCCATTACAATAATTGAGCATTCATCATTTGGTATTATGTATTCCATTTAAGTTTGTCAACAATGTTCAAAATGTTGTCACCAAGTACAGACATAGGAAATAAAAAAGGGACAAAAGACAAGAAATAAGAAAAATGATTATGACTATAGAAAATATGCATGTTCACAATACTACATGTGCATATAAGAGTCGATTAGAGAAGGTATATGCATAGGTGAAAAACATGCAGATTTATTGACCAAGCATTACTAGGAGCTTGACCCTACAACAAATGGACTTGTGATGATATTTCACAATAGTACATGTGTTGCAGGGTAAGCTCCCAGTAGTGCTTATACAAATATGCATGTTCATTACCTATGCATATGAAATAGCTCTAATGGTTACTTGAAAGAGTGGCTTAATATAAACAAAATGGTTACAAAGATGAGAATATGTTGTTAGAATAATGGGAGATAATATAAATATTAAGTCAAATGAATTTCCAAGACAAAATAGAAATCATGTTAATGAAACAATAATTAATCTTGCCTAGCAACCCTTATGTGTGCCATAAAATTGGACCTAGATAAAAAGAAATATGGAATGTAGGACACAGATCCATCATCCAATAATGAATGAAACATAGCAATAGAAGTCACTTGGCCAAACAATAAAATGAGGCACCTTCAACATGGTTAAATTCTCAAGGCTCTATTGTCAAACAAAATAAAGCATGATCATATATAATGTAATGTTGTAAGCCCATACGATGATTTCTCAAAAAAAGATTTTGCAACTAACACATATATTCCATTTTACATTAATCAAAGACAAATACACCACCAACATAAACAAAGGGCCCCATGGATTAGAAATAAAAAATAGTGGCAAGATGGACAACACACAAGAGAAGATCATCCTTATCCTATGTTGCATATGGTTTTGACCATGTGGCTAATTTTAAAATTTAAAATATTACAATTACCCTTAATTTTATGCTTCTAAACTGATAAGCATTCAAACCATGAGTTTTCTTCTTTTTTTAGTAGTAGATTCTAGGCTCTTTAATGATCGGGTTTCAAAAGGTCATGAAATAGTGAAAGGCCTATTTTCATGTATTTCATTACCTTTTTATTAATCATTGTTAGACCCTAGGTAAATTGGGAAAATGGTTGATGTCATATCATAGACAATGAAAATAAAATATCATTAATATGTATTAAAGGGCAGTAATGTCAAATATCTAATGGCAGCAAGGAGATAGAATGCTATCAAGAACCGAGATAGTAACAAAGCATGCAATATTAGATGGTGAAAATGAGGCAATGATAAGCAATAATAGAACAAAGGACAATGATGTCTAATATTTTCATAGAAGTGGCACTATGAAAGGCTTAAAATAATGATGTACATCAAAATACAGTAAGATCAAAGATGCAATATCTACCTAATAAATTTCGTTCCTTTTAGATTATATTCACATTATTTTAACTTCAAAATTTTACATAATTCTACTTCAAATGCATGGATTTCATTAGCATTGGAACTCGTACACTTTATAATAAGAATTGAAGACAAGTCACATAAAGCAAACAATCATTTAAACATGGACAATGACCAAGTATTGTGACCTCTCAAATAAAGATTGAAGATAAATAGATAAATAAATAACTATGAATAAATTATCATAAAAATAAAAATTAAATGCAAACAATATTATGTTTGAAAAGTATTTAATTGTTTCAAATTGGCCACATGATGTGAACTGAGAATACTTATTTGATATTGATAAATATTTGAAGTGTTATTTTAATATTACTTATATTTTAACTCAAATATAACTTTAAATTTGTAGATTGTTTCACAAAATAGTGGTAATGATGCAACTTGCATAAGTTCAATGATATTGTTAAAATTGTGGATGTTTATAGGAACATATAATATCATATCTATACTAATAAAAAATTATATATTCTTAGAATGGGAAAGACCATGATCATAACAACTAATATCTTTTGTTTGTGTGAAAATGACTATTTCTTAAATGGTTCTCTTTTGTATCCTATTCACAAGTAGATTCTTATGTTGATGCAAGGACTAGGGTAAGTGTGAGAGATTAGGGCAATTTGTCCTTCAAAACCTTCTCAAAGGTCTCCAGGACAACAACCTACTGGAACCTAGACCCCACACCTTCAAAGTCCACTTAATAACATGTCCTAACTACCATTCCCAACCCTGAATACAAGATTTAACAATTACTCTAGGATGGATGATGCACTATCTCATAATGACTTAATAGGATAGGTACCAATCTTGGTCCAATAATGAAGGATGACAAGTCTGTCTTATGGGGGGTTGAAGCTTAAAGTGGGAACCCAAATACGATCTACATCCAATCTTGGTCCAAAGTGGTCACAACAAGAATCTTAAAGTGGGAACCCACTGTCCTATAATGATTGACAGTATTGATGAATGAAGGTTCCTCAATTAGTAACCACACTTGGCTGCCCTACCACAAGGTTAACCTTTTAAGGATGTCTCTGTAGCTTATATCACACAACCATCTAACTCTTGGTTTCTTCTTTAGAATAATAGATAGAGGGTATGGAAATCCAAAAAAGTATAATAGATAGAGGGTTTCTTTCAGATGTTGTAGTTGTAAATGCTCTCATGGATATGTATGCAAAATGTGGAAGGATGCAGAAAGCACGTGAACTATTTGACAAAATGCCTGAACAAGTTACGATTTCATGGAATACAATGATATTAGGATATGCACAAAATAGTGCTCCCGATGAAGCTTTACAGTTTTTTTAAAGAATGCCTCAACCTAATGTGATTTCATGGACATGCATTAAGTAGAAAGAGGTTAAAATATATATAGGCTTAAATTTGTAGTGTATAAATAGCTCTTGAAAATGCCAAAGGTTGCACATTTGATTCAACATTTCTATCAAGAGGTTAAAATATATATAGGCTTGAATTTCACATTATAAACCATTTCTCCACTTTCAATCATAGCTGGATTATATTTTCTTATTTGTTTCTTAACTACTATACCCAACCTAAGTGACCTTACAATGGCTTGATCAACCCCTTAGACCAGTCTATCAACCTTTCAAGGCACGGTTGCCATTTTGGTATAGAGTGCTTGTTGGGCCTGCAAATCTGGCTTTCTGCATCTAACACCAAGTTTTACCACAAAATCCCCAAGTGTTATTGGGATTCTTTGACACTCTCCTTGAGGTAGTCATCCTCTAAAAAGATCAAATCCTGGATCATTCTCTAGGCCTCCCAACTGTAAGAATCTTAGAGGCCTAATTATGGCACCCACCAAGGCTCTACACTCTCAAGTGTTCAAAATATTTTCAGCCAATCAATACATTGTGTCCCCGTAACTCCTCCCTGAGACTCTTCACATTTGTTGTCTCATTAGTGAAGATGCACCCCTGTACTCCCTAAGTACTTTCACTCACCTAGACTATTACATATTCTTCATAAGCCTTCAGACCCTTTCTAAATGTCAATTGACTCATATTGGCATCCCTCTCATTTACCAAGTTTGTAACTTGGTCTTGACATGCCCTGATCTTTAGGACTATCCTATGGCAATGCAGGCCACCAGTCAAACTTGGCACAATTTCAGGTTTTGGTTTCTAAATTTCCCAAAAGACCCCTCAAGACAATCACCGTGTCTTAATCTATGTTCTCTTGGACAGAGTGTCCCTCGAGGTATAGATTTTGGACCCTATACAAACTCCCAAATCCACAGCATCTCCTTCAAAGATAAAAATCCTGATGCTCGATCTAATATAGTAGGTGCATTCAAAACTTGGCACTCGGCCAATCCCATGATGGTCTCATTAAGAGGTGAGTAATTCAAAATTCAAATCCTTGAATTGAGACTCAAAATTGAAACCAAATAACAATTACAGGTTTATGCTCATTATGATGCCAGTCACATTTCGAATGCCTGGCTATACTCATATCAAAATCCTCCAATCCACATTCTCCATGGTAAGTTTATTGAAATATTATGATACATTCTACAATTTTCCCTCCTCACCAAATGCCAATGACTTTCATCGGATCGTAGGAAAGAAATAGATGTTTGAAATTCAAACTGCCGGCTAGGGCACACCCACGGGTCTTCCTATTTTGCAACCCAATTCTCTTTCCACACTTAATCAAATCAACTCAAACCACTTGCAAATGAAAGATAGAAGTGTTTAGAAGACTTCCATCTAATTAGATTCTTGACTTCTTTCAATACGGGTTTGCATGAATGTAAATACCAGCCATTTTTTTATGGAAAATGCAATTTTTTTAAATTAAATTTTGAAATCTTCATTAGGCAATCTATATAATGGATAAGAAATCCACGGCTTTGGCCAGCTCCCCAGTAAAGCTTTGGCCTTCTCTGCACCACCAATAATATCCCAGTTAATACCAATCCCAGCAAAATAATAAAATATGCAGCAGACGACATTTTTGGGGAACAAATTAGCTTCAAACTTTTTAAAACTGGTAATAATAAATAGATGCATTCAAATTCTCACAAGAGTTGGGAAAACAAAATCACGTTACCTCAATGCCGAATCCGCAATGTCGAATCCACCCTCCAAAGTGAAGGTTACCTCAATGAGCTTCCAATACACAGTGCCAATGAGGTTTCGCGCACTGCAACCTTGGAAAAATATGACATGGTAATAATGAAATGAAATTTTTTTTTTTAAAGTTATGCCCGTGGTTGTCGAAACTTTGACCTACATAGTATTGGTCGAACTTTCGATGAACACGGGCATGGATTAAAAAAAATAAATTTTTCCTTCTATAATCCGACCAACCAAAACTTTTTTATTTCATGGTAAAAAATTTTGGTAGAAAAACTAGGTCAAATGTACTAGTGGTGGAAGACTACTTTCAAAACAAGAGAAGGTTTGTATGAGTGGTTAGTTATGCATTTTGGTTTAACTAATGCACTGAGCACTTTTATGAGATTGATGAGTTAGGATTTGAAGAAATTTTTGGGTAAATTTATGATTGTATATCTAGATGACATTCTAATATTTAGTAAGACCAGAGCAGAGAATTTTTTGCACATTAAACAAGTATTGCAGAGGTTGAAAGAAGAAAAGCTGTTGATTAATCTGAAAAAGTGTTCCTTCATGAAAGAGGAGATTGTGTATTTGGGATTTGTGATTTTAGCTGATGGTTTGAAGATGGATCTTGAAAAGGTTGAAGCTATTTTGAATTGGTCTACACCTAAAAATGCTAGTGAGGTAAGATCATTTCATGGTTTAGCAATTTTTTACCTAAATTTCATTAGAAATTTTAGTTCAATTTGTAATGCTATGATTGATACTATGAGAGGAGATAAAAAAGACTTCAAGTGGACACATGGAGTTGATAAAAGTTTTGAGACTTTGAAGCAGAAGGTTGTTGAATTACCTGTGTTAGCTTTACCTAATTTTAATAAGGTATTTCAAGTTGAATGTGATGCAAGTGATAGTGCAATAGGAGCTGTGTTGAGTCAAGAAGGTAAACCTATCACTTTCTTTAATAAGAAATTGAATGATGAAAAAAGGAAATAATTTGTGTATGATCAAGAGCTCTATGCTATTGTTCAAGCCCTAAAGAAATGGAGACATTATTTGATACCGAGTGAATTTGTGTTGTGTATTGATCATAAGGCTTTACAATATTTGGGTAGTCAGAATAAGTTGAATTAGAGACATATGAAATGGGTTGAATATTTGCAAAGTTATACATTTGTGATAAAACATAAGAGTGGAGTCACTAACTGAGTTGTTGATGCATTCAGTAGAAGAAGATCTTTGATGACCAAGATGAGAATTGAAGTTCTTGGTTTTGATGACATGAAAGGATAGTATGAAACTAATCCTAATTTTTCTGAGTCATGGAGGAAGTGCAGAGAACCTATTCAAGATCAATCGAGTACTAAATGGGAAGAATATTTCATTCAAGAAGGTATGTTGTTTAAAGGTATTTAGTTGTGTATATCGAGAGGATCAATGAGAACTAATTTGATAAGGGAGAAACATAGTAGTGGTTTGGCTAGACATTTTTGCATTGAATTTACTTAAGGAGAAATACTTTTGGCCGTAGTTGTATAAGGATGTTTAGAAATTTGTGAAGAGTTGTGGAGTTTGTGAAGTTGCAAAGGGAGTAAGTCAAAATACTGGATTGTATATACCAATTTCTATTCCTAAGAAACCTTGGATTGATATCAGTATGGATTTTGTTCTTGGCTTACTAAAGATAGTGAGAGGTAATGATTCTATATATTTTGTTGAGGATAGATTTTCTAAGATGGCACATTTTATACCCTATAGAAAAACATCAGATGTAGTACATATAGAAGACCTTTTATTTAAGGAAATTTTTAGATTACATGGATTATTGAGGAGTATCATCTCTAACCGAGACAATAATTTTGTTGGATGCTTTTGGAAGACTCTTTGGAAAAAGTTGGGCCAAGTTGAAATATAGTTCTACATTTCACCCACAGACTAACAGACATACGAAGATTGTGAATAGAAGTTTGGGTAATCTTTTGAGATGTTTAGTTGGAGATAAACCAAGTAATTGAGATTCTATGTTGGCACAAGTAGAGTTTGCATACAATAATTTAGTGAATAGGAGTACTGGAAAAAAACCTTTTGAGATTGTTAATGGAATACAACCAAGAGGTATATCAGATTTGAAGGATATTGATGGTGAAGAAAAGAGAAGTGCTGAAGGAGAAGAGTTTGATGAGTTCATGAAGACATTGCATGAGGAAGTGAAACATAAACTGGAGAGTAGTAATAAAAAATACAAGGATAGAGTAGATAAATCAAGAAGACATAAGACTTTTGTAGTTGGGGATGAAGTTATGGTACACTTGAAGAAAGGTAGATTTCCTGCTGGAACATATGGGAAGTTGAAAATGAAGAAATTTGGTCCTTGCAAGATATTGAGGAAATTCGACAGTGGAAATTCTTATGAGATTGAGTTACTTGATGACATGGATATATCACCTATAGTCAACATTGCAAATTTGTTTGATTATTATGAACCTAATGAAGACATGACAATACCAAATGATTATCCTAAGAAGCAGACATAAGAAGTTGAATATATTTTGGAATAAAGAATTGACAGAAGCACAAGATGAAAAGAGTATGTGGAGTATTTGGTAAAGTGGAAGAACATAACAATTGAAGATAGTTCATGGATTTCACAATATGAGTTGAATTCAGCTCAGGTTGTACCTGCTGCATGATTCAGAGAATCATTTCAAATAACCCCAGGTGTCTGATGCAAGAGCATCTTGGGTTCTTAGCAATCCTATGTCACCAAAAATAAGTTTGAGTTGTTTAGTTTTCTCGGTAGCTACTTGGTTCCTTCTTTGACTGAGTTGGTTTGGTAGTCACCCGGTTCCTTCTTTGGCCAAGTTGCTTGGTTAGCTTGCCAAGTAATTTTCCTGGTGCTAGGTAACCTTTCTTACTGAGTGGTTTATTTTGTATTTCTTGATGAGGCTGACTTGTGCATTAAATTTTGGTCATGGAGTTAATGTTGGAATCAATCATTGGGAATTGTGTGGACCTAGATATGGTCATTCCTTTGTCCAACGATGGATCTAAAGGCTAACTTGTTTCAGTAGCCTCTTGTATAAATAAAGTAGTTGGTTGTAGTTTTAGGCATCAATTTTGGAGAAGATGGAGGATAGTTTTGAAAGATGAATCCTCGCATGTATGATAACTTTTTTATTGATCTTTGAATATATTTGGTCATAACTGAGAAGGCCTTACAACCCAGCATGTATGAATCAATTGATGAATAATATATGAAGTTTTCTACATTCTCTCTTCCCTGTTGTATATTTTATTTCGTGTGTGTGATCTGTGCAAGGGGGGTTGTGATCAAGGTGTGCCTTTGGCCCTTCTTCCTGCCCTACCTTTCATCAAAATCAAATACAACAAACCTCCAATAGTTGATCTATACATAGTTGCATCTAATTTTGGTGAATCAACCTCTTTAGTCAACTTACATTCAGTAACAATAGGATTACATATAGGTTTTGAATTCTCCAATCCAAACTTCTTTAATAACTCTTTCACATACTTGGATTGAGATATAAAAATACCTCTATCATTTTGACTTATTTGCAATACAAGAAAGAAATTCAATTCACCAAACATGGACATCTCAAATTCCTTATGCATCTCTTCAAGAAACTTCTTTCATAAATCATCTTTGTGTCCAAAGATGATATCATCAACATACACAACAATAATCAAAATTTTGTTTGAAAGTATCTTGAAATATAGATTGTTGTTAGCCCAACCTTTCTTGAATTCTTGACTGATTAGATATTTATCCATTTTTCCAGATTAGGCCCTTGGTGCCTTCTTCAATCCATACAATGTCTTCTTTAATCTAGAAACTACCTTTGGATTTGATTCTGATCTGAACCCTTCCGGTCTCTCAATGTACACTTCTTCCTTCAGTTATCCATTTATAAATGTAGACTTGATATCCATTTGAAAAATGTTGAACCCTTTAACAGTTGCAAATTCCAAGAACATCCTAATAGCCTCCATCTGAGAAATAGGGGCATAAGTTTCTTAGAAGTAAATACCTTCAACTTGTGACTAATATTTGCATACTATTCTTTCCTTATTCCTCACAACCTTTCCATTCTCATCCAGATTGTTTTGATAAAACTATTTTGTGCCTATCACATTTTTGTTAGTCGGCCAGGGTACCAGTTCCCAGGTCTGATTCTTTTCTATTTGAACGAGTTCTTCCTTCATAGCATTAACCCAACTCTGATCACTACAAGCTTCTGTTATAGATTTAGGTTCAACTTCTGATAGTAAACATAAAGAAGAATGATCACGAGATTCTTTACTTCTAGTAACAACTCCTTTGCTCTTATCTCCAATAATCTGATTTTATGAATGATTTTTTTGTACATGCCTTGGTTTCTTCAGTGTAGATGATGGTGTTAGTTGAGTATCTTCTTCTTCTTCTTTTTCTTCCTTTCTCTTGTCCTCTATATCATATTCATACTCAATGTATTATTGAGGGACCTTTTGAAACTCTTCATCGACCTTCACATTCACATTTTCCATAATTTTGTTTAGTCTCTTATTGTAACACTGATACACCTTTCTCCTTGCTGAATATTCTAGAAATATTCCTTTATCATCTTTTTTGTAAAACTTTCCAAGATTGTCTTCATCCTTTTGAATATAAATTTTTTTGCCAAATATCTTAAGCATTTTACCGTAGGTTCTAGATTCCATGCCACAACTCATGTGAAGTCTTTCTATATTTCTTCCAGTACAAAACTCTATTAAGTGTATAAACAATGGTATGCATCAGTTCTCTCTAGTAGATTTTTGGTAGACTTGCCTCTTTCAACATAGTTCTTGTTGCTTCCTAAATTTTCCAATTCATCCTTTCTATAACACCATTTTGTTGGGGTGTTCTTGTTGTTGAAAAATGTCTCTTAATACCATGCTTCTCACAAAAACTTTCAAAAACATCAGATGTAAGTTCTCCTTTGTTAGATCTCAAAAATTTAATATTTTTACCACTCTCAATATCAACTCTAGCTGTGAACATATTGAACTTCTCAAATGCCTCAGATTTATCTCTAAGAAAAGAAACTTGTATCATCATTGAATAGTCATCAATAAAAAGTATAAAATACCTTTCTCCTTGAAAGCTCCTAGTTCTAGTAGGACCACAAAGATCGGTATGCACAATCTCTAGTACACCAATAGAAGAATAGTCTTTTTATATGAATGATTCTCTTCTTTTTTCCCCTTTTGAACAAACCTTGAAAATAATGTTTTCTAGTTTATGTAGTCTAGGTAGGTCTTTTACTGCATGAGATGCACTTATTCTCACTAGATTATCAATGTTTATGTGGCACATCCTTCGATGCTAGAGCTAGTTGTCATTGGTTTGAGAAAGAAAACAACATCCTTCAAATGCTCCTTCTAGCGAGTACATGTTTCTTCCAGTCCTCTTTTCGATTGTAATCAAGTCTCTTGATTTCTTCCTTATTTCAAAAACTTAATTTTTAAAAATGACATCATAGATCCATTTTCACACATTTTTCCAAAACTCAACAAATTGTGATACAAACCCTTCACATAATAGATATTTTCAGTGTTATTCTTTCCATCAAAGGTAATAGAACCTTTACCAACAATATAAGACACTTTGTCCTCACCAAATCTAATAGGACCACCAACATACTTGCTAAGTGATACAAACTTACTTTTGTCACTAGTCATGTGATGAAAATGACCACTATTAATTAGCCATTCAATTTTGTTTATTTTAACATACAAAGAAGTTTCAACATCATCAAATTTAGCACAGATGTTAGTAATATCAATCTCTATTTTCTCATCCTTTTCAGAATAAAACAAATAATCCTCTGTCTTTGATTCATCATCTAAGATACTAGCATCTTCATTCACATAATAAGACTTTTTATTAATCTTATTAAATTTCTATCTAGGACCTCTCTTTGGACATCTAGTAGCCAAATGATCAATCTTTCCACATCTAAAATATTTTAGAGGTAACATACGTTTATACTTGTCGGTACCTTTATTCAATCTTCTTGAAAAGTTTTCTTCAAGATCCTCATGATCATCTGAATTTGTTGCTTTGAATGTCATTTTTTATTTTCTTTTGTCTCTTCCAAATTTTCTCAACTCAAATGTTGTTAGGGTACCCAACAATTGTTCTTTGGTAAAATTCTTTGGGTCATAAACTTCCTCAATCATCTAGATCTTGTCACTATAGCTATCAATTAATGTCATCAAGATATTTTCCATAAAGTCTTCATTGGTGATAGTACATCCTTAATTCTTGACTTCATTCAATGGATTCTCAACTCTCTGAAATTAACTTTTGATATCTTCCATTCTTAGATTCTCATAATGTTGTTTTGTTGTCAACTTCTTAGATAACTTAACTATGTCGTTTCCTTCATAGATTTATTTCAACTTTTCTCAAACTTCATATGCAATTTTCAAGGAAATAAGCTTAGCTAATTTTGTTTTTGATAAAGCACTAGTAATAGCATACCTTGCCTTTTCATTTTCTTCATATGCCTCAATTTCATCCTAATTTTTAAGCCCATTTTGAGGAAATACATACTTTGTCTCCACATGCTTCCAGGTCTTGTAACCAACTGATACCAAGTATCATTTCATCTAATTTTTCCATGAATTGTATTTTGATCCATCAAACAAAGGAATAGTCAATTTGTGTGCCATCAAATCTACCTCAAGAAGTTAAGATTTTCATCGAGGAACCAAGCTCTAATACAAATTGTTGAACAGGTTGAATAAATAAGAGGGGGGTGAATCAGTTATTCCCACACACACTTACAAAAAATTTCTCTATCAACCAACTCACAATTAAAGGATATAAAAACTTTAGATATTTCGGTTAAGCACATCAACAATCACATGAAACATATGCAATTGAGAACACAAAGAATACCATATTTTATGTGGAAAACTGAAGATGGGAAAAACCATGAAGAAGAAAATTCTCATGAAATGTAAGAACACATGTTAAGGTGACACCGAAAGGTGACTATTACAAATACTCACTATCAAGACTACTCACTACAAGTACAAAGGCTCACTGCCAGAATATTAAGGCTCACTATTGATACACAAGGGTTCACTACAAATACATGAGAGCTCACTGATGATACATGAGGGAAAATTGCTGATACAAGAATCATAGACAAAAAATATGAAAAGAGATAGAATTCACCATTGAGATCAATAGGTGGATAACCACAAACACATATCCATAGAAAACATATTTGCATCCACTTCGCATATCAATGCACATGAGACTTGATTGATAATGATTAATAACTGATGCAAACAACTTCACACCATATATATACAACCCAAGAAGATCTGACATGTCATCTAGACAATTTGAAATAGGTGGCATCAAAACATTCTTACAGTGGTAAGGAATAAACCAAGGACCAACTTGACCAATACAACATGCATCACTTAAACTAACACACTACACCATCACCAAAGTAGTTGGTTCCAATAGATACATTCAACGCGTTACAAATTTATGGATGGGACTGAAACACATCCAGATAGGATCGAACCAAAACATATAATCTACTAAGATTTAGATTCTAAAAACCAAAAGATATTAGTAAATACACCAACCAAGATGCTAGGCTATCAGTACATATCAACAGATACACCATTCTATTAGATACACAAAAACCAATACACACAGAGGCTATAGGACAAATATGTTGGAATCAACAACAACCATTAATGACAACATCATTGGATAACATCAACCTCACATTTTGACATGCCTTAAGTGAAAACCAACATGTCGCTAGATAATTTGTTGTAATTTCTTATTTCTAAGATAATGCGACGGCCTGAATGGGCATGCAATCTTTTCATTCTTTTTTTGTTGATTATTTATGTTGCGTTGACACATGCTACATGGTTGGACTATCTCCATTGGGGAAACTCCTTCCATGAATACATTAATTTTAATGTAAGGAAAAATAATATAAAGTTGGTTGATCTTAAATAAGGGGTTTTATAAATTTCTAAAACCTTCTAGGGCATTTAAACTTCCCAATATAAAGAAGAAAAATAGGGGTTACCAGAGGTAGTTTTGATGATGTATATGTGGCTCTATCTTGCAAATTATTGTAATAAAAATTCTCATGTGGTTGTAGCATGTTAATTTTCTTTGTATTGTCTTAAAATGGAAGCACTTCCATCTTGGTAGGTTTAGCACCCTCATTTAGTGCATTTTCATGATAGATTTGCATTTAGGATGCATTTGCACTTAATTCTTTATTTCTAGGTGAAATTAGGGTTAGGATCCTGAGAATTCTCCTTGATTTCTTTCTTCATGGCTCTATTTTCTAGGTAGGACCTATGTACTGGTCCTCCTAGCCTTCATCACATTTCTTCTAGGCCTTTGTGCCCTTTTCCAGCATTTTTTTATGTTTTCCCATCATTCTAAGTTTCTAGCCGACCTAGAAACTTCACTGAAACTCTAATTTGACTGGCCTAACACCTCAGGTCAGGGTCGAGGTCGACTGACCTTTGTCAGGTTTTTGTGCCCACTTTCAAATTTGGATCATAGCAGGGCCCTAAATTAAAAATGGGCCTCCAGATCCAAATGCGAAAGGGTTTTTATTCAAAATTCATTTAATACATTTCCTCCTTAGTTGGATATTGTGATTGAACCATAATTCAAGGTGAAATTTGAATTAGGGGCCCTTACATTGCCCTAGGAACCTTGCTTTGAAATCTCTATGTAAGCACTCTCGTTGCCTTCATTTCGATAAGTTATGGGGAGATGACATAATGATGAGATGATGATGCAAGATTGCAAGACGATGATATAGGAGAAAAAGATATTATGATGCCTTGATGCAAGCAAGCATTTTGTGGACAAGTTATTGTGGACATTCATTTGGAGCAAGAAACATTCCTTCTTCCTTTATCTACCATTTTCAACATTCAAGCATTCTAAAGATACAATCATGGGGTAGCAACTACAGATTGTGAGTTTGGTAGGATTACTTTAGCCTTGGAGGCTTGGTATGCTTTCTTTATCATATTCAAATATATGCATTGCTCTCTCATTTCAATCCATGCTAGGGTTTCAATCTAGAGGATTAGATCTTGGAATTGCACATTCAAAACTCTTCCTACGAGCAACACACACACATATTCTATTACATCCATCTATTTGTGGAGGTGGAAATCACCAAAACGGGGGTTTGACGAAGGAAAAACCCTATATATCCACCCCAAAACACCATTTTCAGATATCTAAAGTCATTATTTTGGGAGTTGCAGAGCAGATTTGGATACCCTTTTCGACAAACTTTCGAGACCCGTAAACAAAATTTATGTCGGAGTAGTGCAGGTCAAGGTCAACATAAAGGGGCACAATTGCACTCCCGTATTTGGGTGAAGGTCGACTTGGTTTAGAAAAGAAAAATATTTTTGGGTTTTCTCCGTCTCTGTGTTTCTGTTCCAAATTCGGTTGTAGAATTTCTAGAAATAGGATACAGGCACCAGAAAATAGGTATTTCCATATCTGCATGAATTACGTATTTCATTTTATTTTATTTCATTATTCTTTGAAAGCATTTATAGATTTATATTCCTTATCATTAGAATTTCATGTATGTATTAAATATTGGTTTAGGGTCTCTTTTATGTGCAAACCCCCATTGTTCTAAACCCTATCCATATTTTACACAAAACATTTTGGTGAACCCATTTACGACAACTCTTTCTTTTTACATGTTAGATTTGCATTTTATGTTAGATCTTACATGCATATAAAAGTAGATTTCTTTTATGCTCTTGCATTTATATTTCAAAAATAAATAAATAAATCACAAAATTTCTTTAAAAATACAAAAATATTTACATTTTTCATGCTTGTAGTGCTACTTTGTGTTCAACATGTATGATTTTTGTTTTGAATACTTTGATGAGGCTTTTACTGCAAAAGAGGATAGGTCCCCTGATGACCTACATGGAAGTGAGGATGAAAATTATTCAAATAAGATCTTCATTGATCCTATTCCGATTTTATCCTCCTCCACAACCTCTTCAATTGACCTTTACCATTGGGTGTGTGCATGGTTACCTTCATGTTCCACTATTTTCAACATTGATGCACCTATAATGTTATATCCTAAACCTTTGTTGATGGTAAAAGGATGTCCTCGAATAACAATTAAGGGTAAACCTAGAGATACTTTGGATTTCTTTGATAACAAGGGTTTCATTTCACATGCTTATCACACACAGAATAAATCTTAGCCTACTGTTCTAGTTTCTTTACCTCCTTCCCAACCTATGCTTCCTCAAGTCCCTTGGTTTCCATCTTCCTTTAAGGAGTATGATTTAGTAGAAAATTATGTGCTACTCCTGTTAAGATATCTTTATGGGAATCGCTTCAAACTTCACCAACATATCATGAGGCGTTGCAAAAGGCTTTAACTACCCTTCCTGCTTCTCCTCCTAACCAAGAGAACATTAATTCCTTTTTGGAGTTCATGCATACTAGGCCTTATGTACCTCCTATTGTGTTTACCGATGATGATTTACCTCCTATTGCAGTGCAGAATCAATATGATGCTCTTATGGTTGTTTCTATTAATCAGAGTATCATTCATAGAACATTAATTGACAATGGATTTGGGCTTAATATTTGTAGCATGGATATGATTAAGTTAAGTAAGGATGATCTTACAACTATTCAACCTGATAATGTCCCTATTTGTGTATCTGATAATATTACAAAGAGAACTTTGGGCATTATTACGTTACCTATTAAAGTTGGTCTGGTTATTCTCAATACACCTATTCATGTTATGACTTGACCTCTCAATTATAATCTTCATTTAGGTAGACCTTGGTTACATACTATGCATGCAGTTCCTTCTACTCTTCATCGCAAGGTTAGGTTAATTTATAACAATTTGATGTATACGCTACATGCGGATGATGCGCTGAATCCTTTCTTGAATGCGGAATATGCTAAAGTTTCCAAACCTCTCCAACCAAGTAAAGAGCCTAAAAGGCCACCTAAGATTAAACAAATTGTGGCTCCATCTTCTTCTTTGACTGGGGATGATTGGGGAACATTAGACTTTAATCCTTCTTTTATTGGAGAATATAAAGTTTCTGATTTGGAATTCATGAAACAACAAAGTGGGTTTGAAAAACAAGTTTTTACTCCTTCCTCGCTTTCTGCGGAATTAAAAAGTAACTTTGTTCTGCCTCGATTGAAGAAAAAATTGAAACAATAAAACCTGATTGCTATGACATTGTGACATATGTGGCTCCTTGGACTCAATCTGATATGGCCGATAGATATGGTTATGGTTATCATCTTCTCAAGAAATCATGATTTAGTGGGAAAGGATGTGGTAAATATGAACAAGGTATACAAGTACCTTTGGACAATGAAATTTATGATTATACATATGGATTGGGGTTCAATCCTTACAAACAACCATCGGATTTTCCTCTCAATGTTAATCATATATGTGGTGGACATTTGAAGTTGGTTAACCCGCTCCTCCTTGACATGGATCAAAAACCTATCTTGGATGTTTTTCTCGAAGATGAAGCCTTAGAGGATTTTTTAGGAGCTTATGAGGATCTACCTATGTTTCATCATAAAAGACAGAACCCCTATGGTCTAAATACAAAATCTTATTTTGGAGAACATGATGAACAAAATATTTCTCCTTTACAAATGGATTCTCTGATACAAAGTAATTTGCTAATAACTGAGACTGTTGAGGTTCAAATGGATGAAAATGACTTTGAGAAGATGATAAAAATTGGGAAATGTTTGAATCAAGATGAACGTGATCAGTTGGTTTCCCTTTTACTTGAATTTAAGGATATATATGTCAGATATATATTCTAAGATTATTACTCACAATACTGTTCTAAAACCAAATGTTAAACCTGTGAAGCAGAAAATCCGAAAGATGAATCCAGGAATTGCCTTATTAGTTAAGACTGAAATTGAAAGATTATTAGATGCTGGATTCATCCGCTCTATTGATTACTCAAATTGGATTTCAAATATTGTGCCCATTTCAAAAGGAGAAAATAAGATAAGAATATGTACTAACTTTAGAGATTTAAATAAATTATCCTTAAAAGATGATTTCCCATTACCTAATATTGATATGATTATGGATTCAACAGTGGGTCATGCTTTATTATCTTTTATGGATGGATTTTTGGGCTATAATCAAATTTTTATTCCTCTTGAAGATCAATATAAGTCTGCATTTATAACACCTTGGGGAACATTTTGTTGGGTCATGATGCCTTTTGGATTAAAAAATGTGGGAGCAACTTATCAGTGAGCCATGACTTTGATTTTCATGATTACATTCATAAGATCTTGAGGATTATGTGGATGATATCTTGGCAAAATCTATACAAAGAGGAGGTCATGTTAGTATTTCACGACAAATATTTGAAAGGATTAGAAGTTACAATATGAGATTGAATCCTAAGAAATGTGCCTTTGGAGTTATTTCTGGTAAATTATTGGGGTTTATAATATCTAAGAGAGGCATAGAGGTAGATACTGAAAAGATTGAAGTTATTGTTAATATGCTTCCTCCTAAGAATATTTCTCAATTACGAAGTTTACAAGGAAAAATTCAAGCTATTTGTTGCTTTGTTTCCAACTTAGCTGATAGAACTATTCCTTTTACTTCCTTGCTAAGAAAGGATACCACTTTCTCTTGGAATGAAGAATGTAAAAAATCCTTTGATAAATTTAAGGAGTATCTCGCTAATCCTCCTATTTTTCAACCTGCTCAATTTGATAAACCCTTTTATCTGTATACTTCATCCACTCTGAATGCGGTGAGTGCGTTGTTGGCTCAACATGATAGTGAAGGTAAGGAAAGACTAGTGTACTACATTAGTCAGACTTTACTCGATTACAAAACAAGATATACAGATTTTGAAAGACAATGTTTAGCTTTAGTTTATGCTTGTTAGAAACTCAGACATTATCTATTAAATGCTCAAGTTAGTGTGATTGTTAAATTTGATCCTTTGAAACATCTTTTCTCAAAAATTGCTCTCTGGCCATCTTGCAAAGTGGGTGATGTTACTTATGGAATTTGATCTTAATTTCATTTCTCAAAAGTCAACTAAAGGACAAGATTTAACAGATTATTTGGCTAAATCTCCTTGTCCTCATTCTGATACATGCTTTACTTCAATAGAATTCCCTGATGAAAACATTCTAGCTATTAAATAGGATGATGTTTGGGAGTTATATTTTGACGGATCTAGCTATAAGACAGGTTCTGGTGTTGGCATTATCTTGATCCCTCCTATGAAAAAGTTGATCCCTCTATCATATAAATTGACTTTTCCTTGTACTAAAAATATTATGGATTATGAAGCTCTTATAGCTGGCTTACGAGAAGCTTCATCCCTTAACATTAAAAACTTGGAAATTTATGGAGATTCACAATTGATTGTGGAACAGATTAAAGGAGGTTATTAGACTAAGAATGATAAAATGACACAATATAGAGATTTGGCTCTTGATGTTCTTTCACAATTCTCTTCTTATATGATTCAAACTTTATCTAGATAAGATAATCGACATACAGATGCCATGGAAAGCACAAATTCTTTGGTTTGTCTTGATAATAATGTTGAAAATTTTCAATTTACTATACATACTCTTAAAAACCCTGCAATTTCCAATAAGGTTACCTCTGATTGTTTCAATTTGCATTTGGATGAATGGTATTCTCATATCTTTCATTTTTTAAAAGATGGTACTTTTCCTAAATCAGCAACAAGGAACATGAGTAATCATATTAGGAAGATTGCAACACATTATATCATTTTAGGAGATACACTTTACAAACACTCTTATGATGGTTTTCTATTAAGATGTCTTGGTAGAACTGAAATTTCAATAGCTTTGGCAGAAGCTCATTCTAGTTCTTGTGGGGGACAATTTGGTGGAAAATCTTTAGTCTATAAACTTCTTAGAATGGGATATTATTGGAAAGCAATGGAACAAGATTCTTTCATGTTTGTTAAGAAATGTCCTCAATGTCAGTAGCATAGTAATTTGATTCATGCTCCTGCTCGTGAGCTTCATAATCAAGTTGCTCCATGGCCTTTTAGTATTTGGGGTTTTGATCTTATTGGAAAAATCTCACCAACTTCTTCTCAATGACATACGTACATCCTGACAGCTACAGATTACTTTACGAAGTGGGTGGAAGTTGTCCCTCTCCGTTCAACTACTACATATGTTATTTGTGATTTCATTCTTAACAATATTATAACACGATTTGGTATTCCTTTGACGATAGTTTCAGATAATGGTACCTCTTTTAAGAATAAAGAAGTCACAAAATTCTTGGAGAAATATTGAATTCAATGTAGATTTTTGACTCCTTATTATCCTCAATCTAATGGTCAAGCTAAAGCATCAAATAAAGTCATTGAACAAATTCTAATGAAAATAGTTAATAAGCATGCAAAAGATTGGCATACCCAACTTACCTATGCTTTATGGGTTTATAGGACTAGTCTTCGTACTGCCACGGGTACTTCCCCTTATAATATTTTCTACGGTACTGATGCTATTATGCCTTTGGAATTAGAAATACCTTCTTTACGTGTTTCATTTCATGGGATAATCGACAAAGATACATTTCGAGAACAACGATTACAAGAATTAGAAATGTTGGATGAACAATGAATAAACACTTTGGAACATATAAAGGCTTATCATAAATCATTTCAGAAGCAGTATAATCATAAGGTAATTGAATGATCATTTTTAGTGGCTGATTTAGTATTATATGAGAATCAAAGAAATGTGAATGTTTTACCTGGTGAAAAATGAAAGTTTAGCCCTAATTGGCTTGGACCTTTTATTGTAATTGAGGACTTTGGTTCAGGTGCCTACAAAATTGCTGATATGGATGGTGTGCCTTTTAAGGAACCTATCAATATTATGCATCTCAAATGTTATTATCCCTAGTACATCTTTCTTTCCTTATGTATTTATGTATTCCTTATAAAATAGCTATGTTTGTTTTATAGGTTATGTGATTTTAGAAAATTACATTTGAATACATTTATACACGTTCTTTCTTTCTATTAAGTTTTATTTTATTGGCGAAAATATAGTAATCAATCACATAACTAACTAGCAAAGAGATTTTTTTATTTATAAATTCTTTTGAGTTTGATACATATGTGGCACAATGCCCTATCTATCACTCTCTCTATCCCTATGCTCTGGTGGTTGATGGATCCCAGATCTCTCTGATCTATGATGAGAAGATGAAGGTCTCTGTATAGTTGTCTACAAGTGGCTCCTTGATATGCTAAGCTCATATACGCACTCATGTTATCTCCATAGGTCAGCCATCAACCTCTCCTCTCTTTCTCTACATAACCTCAGCTCTCGCTGGACACAAGAAAATATATCGACATGCATGTTGGAATCTCTATGACCAATGGGGAACTCTCACTCATTGGCTAGTAGTCGATACAACATGCATGTATCCTTCAGGACCTTAGATACAAAGCTCCTCCACTCTGCTATGCTAGCTATAGAATTAAAATATATTTATCTTTTAGTCCTTTTTCTTCACAAATTAAGTTAAATATTGAAATGAAATACATGTTTTATACCTGGATCTCCCTCCTGGGTATCACTAAAGGGTCTGGATGGTGGGGGCATGGAGTGACTACTCTCTCCATGCTCGCTATGTCTAGGTCTCAGAGGTGGTGTCTCTGTATGGTTGCATGGAGGTCATCGTGATCTCAATGGTGATGCATGAACAACATGCACATCTGCACTGGTACTATTAGGTGGGGGCATCTTGTCTGCTCTTTCCTCTATTCTCTCCTCCTCCATGGGATCTCCCATGACAATGGGCTCCTCCTCATCTTTTTGATCCTCCTCCTCCTCTAGTATTCTATTATCTCGATGTGTCCTCTCTAAAAGGCTTGGATCACCTATGGGATAGTCATCAGGGTAGATTGGGTGGGTTCCCTTCAGAATCCAATATCTGATGTAGTCCCTACTGATGCTTGAATAGGCTACATCGGGGGCTACCTCTATATCCTCTCTCATCTATATCATTGTCTATAATTTCTACTACTGATGGTTGTGATGCAGGAGCATCCTGGGTGTAAGAGCAATCTTGCATCACCCAAAAATATTTTTGTTTTTGTATTCAATAAGGGCTATTTTGTGCAGAGCTGCTATTTATGGAAAGTTACTATTTTTGGTAATTTTTGTATGTGCTCAGAATGATCTTATTTCTTTCTTGGAGGTTCATTTTGGTCATATAAGTCTGCCAGTAAAGTTTCATTGCCAGATCAAGTGTATATTGGAAGATATTGAAGATTTTCGGTATTGGCAGCAGGGTACAGAAACTTTGAACTCAGTTTTGAAGGCTTTAGAGGCCCCAGATGAGGTCAAAAATTTGGGTGATAGGTGCTTGCGCTAGTCAAGCCTGTAGAGCGCTTCGTGGCATTTCCGAAATGGGGTTATAATAGCCGAGCGGGTCAACTGGTGATGACTTATGGTCTTCGGAAGTTGGGCCACCTGAAATGGCAGAAAATAATTTTCTTCAAAATTTCTGTTCGGGTTTCAAAGGTTATCTTGAGCCGACTATGATGTAATAAAATGTAAAATAAAATAATTCTAAGTTGGTCGGCCTTATTGGCTAAAATTCTGGAACCTTCCCAGGCGGTGGAAAATTGCCTATATAAGGAAGGCTGTATTATTGTCTTAGGCAGTTCAGAACAGTTCTGGGTAGTAGATCTGGGTATTGATTCGAGGCTTTGTCCTAAAGAATATTGTAAGGGAATGCCCATGTGGCTTTGCATATTGTAATTCTGAAAGTTTGTAATTCCACCTTTGTGGAGATAATAAGAAGCCAATTTTTCTGTTCTTGCATATTATTATTGTTGTTGTTTCTCTATTTCTGTTATGTGTTTGTGGCATTAAGGGGAGCACCCTTCATCAGGTGGTATCAGAGCAGGAGTTCTTGAGTGTGTAAACAGATCGCCGACTGTGAGGCAGTTTGCACCAGGATCGTGGCTAGGGTTTCAGCGCGCATCGCGAAAATGCCTCCACGAAGGGAACGTGGCGGAAGAGCTGGTGTTGTAACACCTGAGGTTAGAGAGCTGCAGAGACAAGTGCGAGCATTACAAGAAGAGATTCGTAGAGGAATGAATCTTAATGTCAGAGACGAAAGCGAGGATGAAGCCGAAGAAGAATATCAAGAAGGAGAAGCTGAAATTGTGAACCAGGAGGAAGAAAGACTTTTTCGGGCAATTTCCAAGATTGGGAAAAGACCTAAGATTGAGGTTCCTACATTTTCTGGAAACCTTAACCCAGAGGAATTGATCGACTGGATCAATGAATGTGAGGAATATTTTGAGTATGAAGATGTTGAGGATCCTGATAGGGTCAAATTTGCGAAGGCCAGACTGAAAGGTCATGCAAAGATCTGGTGGCAAGAAATTCAATTGGAGCGAAATAGAAGAGGGAAAGATAAAATCACAAGATGGGATCGCATGGTGGATAAATTGAAGCGACAGTTCATTCCTGTTGATTATGAGCTTGATCTACTAAACAAAATGCAAAGTTTGAAGCAAGCAGGAAGATCTGTTCAGGAGTATACAGAGGAGTTCTATCGACTCCTCATCAGAACAGGCCATGCAGAAGCTGATAAGGAGAAAGTTGCCCGATACCTTAATGGGTTAAGGCCAAGCATTCAGGAGGAGTTGAATCTGGTTCAAATGAGCAGTATTGAGGAGGCATACCAATTTGCCCTAAAAGTAGAGGAAAAGCTGAACAAGAAGTTCGAGAGTAGACAAAATGGAAGAGGTCGCGGTGGACGATCTGGTGGACGGTCATATGGTGGCCAAAATGAAGATCTGAAAAAGAAGGATGAGGCCAGTAGCAGTCAGAATCAGCGTGGAAATAATTCCAATCACTTCCAGGATCAAAATAATAGAGATCAGAGAGGAAGAGGAAGAGGACAAGGATCTGGAAGAGGAGGCTTCCGTGGAACATGTTTTCACTGTGGAGAAGAAGGTCATAGGGCATTTGAATGTCCTCAACGCCAAGGTAGGACAGACAGAAGAAATGAAGGCCAGGCCAGAGTTGCACATGTAGATGAAGATGCCAGATCATCAAATTCTGAAGATGCTGAAAGAGGAGAAACGTTGATTAACAGAAGAGTCATGTTGAGTGGTGAGAATGAACCTGAGCAAAGGAGGAGCCTGTTTCGCACCAGGTGCAAGTGTGAAGGTAAATGTTGTGATGTGATCATTGATAGTGGAAGCACTGACAATTTGGTGTCAGAAGAGATGGTGACAAAGTTGAAGCTCAAGAGACAGAAACACCCACATCCATATTGGATTGCCTAGGTACAGGATGACCACAAGGTCATGGTCAATGAACAATGCCTGGTGAAGTTCAAGATTGGCGGATACCAAGATGAGGTATTGTGTGATATCATATCTATGGATGCATGTCATATGTTGTTGGGTAGACCATGGCAGTTTGACAGATGTGTTGTACATGATGGTCGTGCGAATACCTATTCCCTGAAAAACGATGGAGTGCGGCATAAGCTAAAACCATTGAAGGAGACTGAAGAAAAAGTATGTGGTAATGCAAGGATAACTTTTGTTGATGGAAGAAATTTCCTAGATGGTATGAGGCATGAGCATGTATGTTTTGCTTTAATTCCAAAAGCTGGTAAAGAGAAAGTAGAAGATGTTCCTGTAGAAGTTGCAGATTTGTTGAATGAGTTTCAGGATATTGTATCCGATAACGTGCCTGATGGATTACTACCAATCAGGAAGATCAGTCATCAGATGGACTTGATCCCAGGAGCGAGTTTGCCGAATAAGGCAGCACACAGAATGACACCTGCAGAAAGTGAGGAGTTGAACAGACAAGTACATGAGCTGTTACAGAGAGGATTGATCCATGAGAGTCTGAGTCCCTGTGCTGTACCAGCGGTATTAGCACCAAAGAAGAATGGAGAATGGAGGATGTGTACAGATTCCAGAGCAATAAACAAGATCACAATCAAGTACAGGTTTCCATTGCCACGAATGGATGATATTATGGACTGTTTGAGTGGAGCTGTGTATTTTTCAAAGATAGATCTAAAAAGTGGATATCATCAGATTCGGATCAGAGAAGGAGATGAATGGAAGACTGCCTTCAAGACAAAGGAAGGACTATATGAGTGGTTAGTCATGCCTTTTGGGCTAACCAATGCACTGAGCACTTTCATGCGGCTCATGAACGAGGTTCTGAAAGAATTTCTGGGTAAGTTTGTCATTGTTTACCTAGATGATATTTTGATCTTTAGTAAGACATTGGAGGAGCATATGATGCATATTCGTATGGTATTTGAGAAGCTGAGAGAAGAGAAATTGTTGATTAATTTGAAGAAGTGCAGTTTTGTGAAGAAAGAGTTAGTGTATTTGGGATTTGTAGTTTCAGCAGAAGGTCTAAAAATGGACCCAGAGAAGGTACAGGCTATCCTTGAATGGCCTACTCCAAGGAGTGCTACTGAGGTAAGATCTTTTCATGGTTTGGCTAGCTTTTACAGAAAGTTTATCCGAAATTTTAGCAGTATTTGTGGACCCTTGACTGAAACAATGAGAGGGGATAGAAAAGAGTTTAAGTGGACTAATGGAGCAGAAAAGAGTTTTCAATTATTGAAACAAAAAGTTATAGAACAACCTGTTTTAGCACTTCCAAATTTCAATAAGGTGTTTCAAGTAGATTGTGAGGCTAGTGGTACTGCAATAGGAGCTGTTATGAGCCAAGAAGGTAAACCTGTTGCGTATTTCAGTGAGAAGTTAAATGATGCCAAGAGGAAGTATTCTGTTTATGATCAAGAATTTTATGCTATAGTTCAGGCATTAAAGAAGTGGAGACATTATCTGCTTCCTAAGGAGTTTGTTTTGTATATTGATCATCAAGCTTTGCAATATTTGAGTAGTCAAGGAAAATTGAATCAGAGGCATTTGAAATGGGTTGAGTTTTTGCAGAGTTATACATTTGTTTTGAAACACAGGAGTGGAAAGTCTAATAGGGTTGCAGATGCTCTTAGCAGAAGGCAACTATTGCTGACAGAAATGTAGATTGAAGTGGTTGGGTTCAAGGAACTCAAGAATTTGTATCCAGAGGATCCTGATTTTGGTGAAGCTTGGAAAGCTTGTACAGAACCTGTTACTCTAGACAAGACGAAATGGTTGGATTTCATCATCCAGGATGATATGCTATTCAGAGGGAGTCAGTTGTGCATTCTACGAAGTTCTATGAGGGAGAATCTCATCAAGGAGAAGCATAGCGGAGGATTGGCTGGACATTTTGGTCGTGACAAAACCCTTGGTTTGGTTAGTGAGAATTATTATTGGCCGCAGTTGCAGCAAGATGTGAAGAAGTTTGTATAGAGTTGCAGAGTATGTCAGATGGCGAAAGGAGTGAAGCAGAATACAGGATTGTATCAGCCATTACCTGTACCAGAGAAGCCTTGGGAGGATATCAGCATGGACTTTGTTCTTGGTTTACCGAGGACTCAGCGGGGGCATGATTCAATTTTTGTGGTGGTTGACAGATTTTCAAAGATGGCACATTTCATTCCCTGCAAGAAGACTAATGATGCTGTTCATGTAGCAGAATTGTTTTTCAGAGAAGTAGTGAGACTTCATGGTTTGCCAAAGACCATAGTTTCAGATCGGGACACTAAGTTTGTTGGATATTTCTGGCGTACATTGTGGAAGAATTTGAAGACAGATTTGAAGTTTAGTTCATCACATCATCCACAGACTGATGGACAGACAGAGGTGGTGAATAGGAGCTTGGGAAATTTGCTGAGATGTTTGGTTGGAGATAAGCCAACAGGATGGGATTTGATTTTACCACAGGTAGAATTTGCATATAATAATTCTGTCAACAGGAGCACTGGTAAATCACCATTCCAGATTGTATATGGAAGTAGTCCAAGAAATGCATCTAAATTGAGGAAGATAGATAAAGGAGAAATAAGTAGTGCTGAAGCTGAGGATTTTACAGAACACTTGAAGAACATCCATGAGGAGGTGAGGAAGCATATTACCAAGATGAACGCACAGTATAAGGCTAAGGCAGATGAGAAAAGGAGGTATAAGGAATTTCAGGTTGGTGATGAAGTCATGGTTCATTTGCGGAAGGAGCGGTTTCCAGTTGGTACATATAACAAGCTGAAAATGAAGAAGTTTGGACCATGCAGGATATTGAAGAAACATGATTCAGGAAACGCATATGAGGTAGAATTGCCTACTGAGCTAAATATTTCACCAGTGTTTAACATTTCAGATCTGACAAAGTATCATGAGGGAGGTGTTGAAGATGAGATCACAGCAGCACAGTGGAGTATTCCAGCAACTAGTTCAGACACTAAGGAGATTGAAGATATACTGGATAGTCGTGTTGGCAGAAGCACAAGGAACAGGACATATGAAGAATATCTGGTCAAGTGGAAAGGATGACCTGTTGAAGATTCATCATGGCTAACAAAGGAGGAGGTTAACCGTCTTGGTTTTCCTCTGCACACCTGAGTCGTGACAGGGTCACTTCTCAAATTACCCCGGGTGTCTGATGCAGGAGCATCCTGGGTGTAAGAGCAATCTTGCATCACCCAAAAATATTTTTGTTTTTGTATTCAATAAGGGCTATTTTGTGCAGAGCTGCTATTTATGGAAAGTTACTATTTTTGGTAATTTTCGTATGTGCTCAGAATGATCTTATTTCTTTCTTGGAGGTTCATTTTGGTCATATAAGTCTGCCAGTAAAGTTTCATTGCCAGATCAAGTGTATATTGGAAGATATTGAAGATTTTCGGTATTGGCAGCAGGGTACAGAAACTTTGAACTCAGTTTTGAAGGCTTTAGAGGCCCCGGATGAGGTCGAAAGTTTGGGTGATGAGCGCTTGCGCCGATCAAGCCTGTAGAGCGCTTCGTGGCATTTCCGAAATGGGGTTATAATAGCCGAGCGGGTCAACTGGTGATGACTTATGGTCTTCGGAAGTTGGGCCACCTGAAATGGCGGAAAATAATTTTCTTCAAAATTTTTGTTCGGGTTTCAAAGGTTATCTTGAGCCGACTATGATGTAATAAAATGTAAAATAAAATAATTCTAAGTTGGTCGGCCTTATTGGCTAAAATTCTGGAACCTTCCCAGGCGGTGGAAAATTGCCTATATAAGGAAGGCTGTATTATTGTCTTAGGCAGTTCAGAACAGTTCTGGGTAGTAGATCTGGGTATTGATTCGAGGCTTTGTCCTAAAGAATATTGTAAGGGAATGCCCATGTGGCTTTGCATATTGTAATTCTGAAAGTTTGTAATTCCACCTTTGTGGAGATAATAAGAAGCCAATTTTTCTGTTCTTGCATATTATTATTGTTGTTGTTTCTCTATTTCTATTATGTGTTTGTGGCATTAAGGGGAGCACCCTTCATCAGGTTGGCATATAGCGTCGGGTCTCTAATAGTATCTCATCAGATGTGCGTACTGAGGTACAACTCTAGGGACTCCTGTATAAGACCAAATTGTCTCATCACTCTGTCATAGTAGTACGATATTACTATGTGACTAGGATGACCCTCTAGCAGCTTGTGCTATTGTGAGTGTCTCATTTGATGTCGTGTATTTGGCCACTCTATCATGTGACAATGTGGTCTCTATATCATGTCTATGCCTACTACATGGTCTAGATGCACCTTCCAATAGAGGATATCTCTGTGCTGCCAGATATCTCCTAGTGGATAAGAAAAGGCTCTTGGTGTTCCCGCATCTACCATCATAGGAACACCTTGTGGTCATGTACATGTGAAATTCTCGAACAACCAAATCTGTAATAGTGTGTATACCATGAGACTCTCTCGCTAATATCTCACCAACTGACATAACTCGTGGTATAGATGGGCTAGCATGCTGCGGCCCCACGCGAAGATGATCCTATCACTCTCTATCCTGCATACAAGATGGGTAAAAGGTGTTGAAAAGATTGTACCCTTTGTGCTAGGTATTACAACCAAAGAAAGTATACACACTATAACCCTCCATACCAAGGGTGTCGGACTTGCCAGTATGGATAATAGGGTAATATGGTTTGCTTGAGTTTGCATTTGTGGAGCCCATCCTAGGCAATACTCTGCATCTGCTTGAATATCCTCAGGACCCCGTTGTACTCTCAGTTTGACAGACTCACCTTGAACTAGAAGTCACAGGATCCTGTACACATCCTCTAGTGTCACTTTGATCTCTCTTGAGGGAAGATGAAAGGAACATGTATCCTCATCCCACCTCGCTATAAGAGCCGATATCATGGCTCAGTGGAATCTCATATGTGGTAGGACTATTACCCAGCATAGTCCTACGTCTCTCAATAGTTGTATCTCATCCCCATTCAGCTCGGACAGTTTCTCTCTGATGATCAGTAGTGGCCCTCTAAAGGGGTGCTCTCGGAGATGAACCGGGTCCTATAAGAACAAACTGACATCATATCAGAACTATAGAATCATAAAACTATATATCCAACTTGACTAGGTCAAGGTCGACCTTTGTTAGGTCAAGGTCGACCTTTGTTAGGTCAAGGTCAACCTCTATTAGGTCAAGGTCAACCTTTGTTAGGTCGAGGTTGACCTTCCTAGGTTAAGGTCAACCTTCCTGGGTCGATGTCGACCTCACTCTAGGAAAGGTGTAGACCTTCCTAGTTTATGTCGACCTTAAAGGGTCAAGGTCGACATAATTGGATCAGGCTCAACCTTTAAGGGTCAGGGTCAACCTTACCTATAAAAATAGGAATTTGAGATTACAGATATCAACAACAGCAAACTTACCTCGGGAAGTGGTTGTCATGTGGCCAGGCACTGTCTCAGGATATCCATTTGTGTCGCTCGAAGTTTCTCTCTGATCGAAATCCTGCTTTCTCTCCTAAACTCTACAAATGGTAAGAATGAGTAGGTATGTGCTCTCTTCCCTTATTTATAGATCAAAATTAGGGTTTTTATTAGGGTTTTTGTTAGGGTTTATTTATGTTAAATTTGAATTTCCTTTGATATCCTTTTAGATAGACATTCACTCTTTTCATCATAAATTGAGTTATGTAGCTCCATTTTCAATGTCACATGACCTATGGCGTTGGAATCGTGATTCAGATACCTAACTCATTGAATCAGTTTAGGAAGGGTAGGAATCCTTCTAACTAGTTTAGGAAAAGGCCCTTTTCAACAAATTGTATATCCAGTGTATAGGGCTATCCTTATCACCCTGTTTCACCCGTCAAAAGTAGAAAGCTGAAACATGGGGGACATAAGGGGCTCTATGCACTTCTCAATTTAATTTTAGTAAGTATTAGGTGATTTATGGATTTTCATTAACCTTGTGTGTTGCAGGTTGCAGGTACTAATGGTTTTTTGCAGGATCTATACATTGAGGACTTTGTTATATCCTTATTATTTATTATGATGTTTTCTTACTTTAGCTTGCATATTCACGTAGTGTCATATCTAAGCTAAAGTAAAGGCTAAATGAATCATCTTAAAATGGAAGCACTTCCATCTTGGTAGGTTTAGCACCCTCATTTAGTGCATTTTCATGATAGATTTTCATTTAGGATGCATCTGCACTTGATTCTGTGTTTCTAGGTGAAATTAGGGTTAGGATCCTAAGGATCATTCTCCTTGATTTCCTTCTTCATGGCTCTATTTTCTAGGTAGGACCTATGTACTAGTCCTTCTAGCCTTCATCACATTTCTTCTAGGCATCTGTGCCCTTTTCCAACATTCTGTTATGTTTTCCCATCATTCTAAGTCTTTGGCTGACTTAGAAACTTCACTGAAACTCTAAGTTGACTAGCCTAAAACCTCAGGTCAAGGTCGAGGTTGACCTTGACCTTTGTCAAGTTTTGGTTCCTGCTTTCAAATTTGGATCATAGCAGGGCCCTAAATTAAAAATGGGCCTTCGGATTTGAATGCGGAAGGGTTTTTATTCAAAATTCATTTAATACATTTCCTCCTTAGTTGGCTATTGTGATTGGACCATAATTCGAGGTGAAATTTGAATTAGGGGCCCTTACATTTTCCTAGGAACCTTGCCTTGAAATCTCTATATAAGCACTCTCTTTTACCTTCATTTCGATAAGTTATGGGGAGATGACATAATGATGAGATGATAATGCAAGATTGCAAGAGGATGATATAGGAGAACAATATATGATGATGCCTTGATGCAAGCAAGCATTTTGTGGATAAGTTATTGTGGACATTCATTTGGAGCAAGAAACATTCCTTCTTCCTTTATCTACCATTTTCAACATTTAAGCATTCTAAAGATACAATCATGGGGTAGCAACTACGGATTGTGAGTTTGGTAGGAGTACTTTAGCCTTGGGGGCTTGGTACGCTTTCTTTATCATATTCAAATCTATGCATTGCTCTCTCAATTCAATCCATGCTAGGGTTTCAATCTAGAGGATTAGATCTTGGAATTGCACATTCAAAGCTCTTCCTACGAGCAACACACACACACATATTCTATTACATCTGACTATTCATGGAGGTGGAAATCACCAAAAAGAGGGTTTGACTAAGGCAAAACCCTATATAGCCACCCCAAAACACCATTTTCAGATATCTATAGTCGTTGTTTCGAGAGTTGCAGAGCAGATTTGGATACCCTTTTCAACAAACTTTTAGGATCTGTGAACATAATTTCCATCAGAGTAGTGCAGGTCAAGGTCAACATAAAGGGGCACAATTGCACCCTTGTATTTGGGTCAAGGTCGACCTGGTTTAGAAAAGAAAAATATTTCTGGGTTTTCTCCATCTCTGTGTTTTTGTTCCAGATTCGATTGCAGAATTTCTAGAAACATGATACAGGCACCAGAAAATAGGTATTTCCAGATCTGCTATGTTATGAGGTATGTATTTCATTTTATCTGATTTCATTATTCTTTGCAAGCATTTCCCGATTTATATTCCTTATCATTAGAATTTATGTATGTGTTAAATATTGGTTTAGGGTCTCTTTTATGTGCAAACCCCCATTGCTCTAAACCCTATCCATATTTTACACCAAACATTCTTAATATTGTAATGTCATTTCATTGAAGATAATAGAAACCAATTTTTTTTGTTCTTTCCATTATTTTGTTCCTACAATTTTCTATTTATTTCTTTTTTGTGTTGTGTGTGTTTGGGTTAGTAAGGGGAGTACCCTTCATTATATGATTATATGATGGTTCTTTGTTGGTTTATTGTTGGTTAGAAGGTAATTAACTTGTATGTATAATCACATTAGGAACATTTACATTGGGTTTAAAATGATTATCTGTTAGATAGATTGTGAGGATGGATTAGTCTCTATTATGTTTAGCCATGGGTTATTGCCAACTTAGCCTCTTGCGATTCATGGAAGTTGTATGAATCCTTGTAAGGCAGTCTCATGAATGTGCATACTTCATTCCAAGCATGTTATTAGGTTGTCATGGATCCCTTGGAAGTACTTGTTAGTCTTCTACTAGTACACAATCATGTAACGATTGTGGGTAACTTTCTTGCATTTTTTATATTCTTGCTTATGCATTATGGTTGTTCATGTACTTATGTACATGATGTTTATTCCATGTTTAGAAAAAATAATTTGTTTAGTGCATATTTGATCCTATGTTTTGAGGTTCCTTGGTGGGGCATTACATTCTCTAAGAGTTACTAGATAATTGTTATTGGGTGTTATTGTAGGGAGTCTAAGATGTATACTCAATCCCATGTAGCCATCACTTCAAGCTATTCTAACGACACTCTTTACATCTTACCTCTAGGATCCCTATCATTGTCGTCATTAGACTTGGTTTCTTACATCAAACCCATTTTTTGCAATGTTATTATTGAATGATACCATGATTAAACATGTTTATATATGTTTTTTATGTTTATGACATGTTTAAGAAATATTGTTGGTGATGTTTTCCCTTGAGTGTGTTTATTATATGATTAGATAGTCCTTATTAGTTTGATATGTGTTTATTGAACTATGACAAACATGTCATCCTAAGAAGTATTTTGACTTGAAGCTACTTATACATCTCAACCTCCAACTTATTGTCACACCATTTCTAATCGTGAACCCCTTAACAAAATATATCTTAATTATAATATACATGTTAATCCAAATTACAATAGAAGGGTTTTAAAGATATTTGATAATTCTTCTTGGTAGGATTGTGGCATTACAAAAGGGTGTTCAAGACATAGATTTATGAAACTCTGGTAGGATTATACCAAATATGCACAACTTTGGTATTATTAGTATTTACTTTGTTAATTCTTAGTGTTTAAATTAAGCAAGTACCCCTAAAAATCTTATTTTGTACAATACAAGATTATGTGGGGTATAAAATACAACTTCATAACCCTAGCAAAACCAACACAGTGAATGTCATTTCCTTTATTGGCTTGTGCAAAGTGATCTTAGAAGATTTAGAATGTCATTTTTAAACATTCCACCCCCTTATACACATGCTTCCCAACCTCCAATACTTATCCATACTATGCATTAGTTACATTTCCTCTTTACCCCTAATATTGAATTGATATATTGGATCATATTTTGTTTATTTATGAAGCTCTAATATGTTTGCACATGATAAGCATTATTTTAAATATGAACGTCTTAGGACGATCAAGCAAGCTCACAATGCAAGACTTTAAAAGAAAGATAACCGAATAATTTAGTAGATTCGTCAAAATGACATGAAAATTAAAAAGTGTTATGTACAAATTTGTTAGAAAGTGATAGAATAACTATAATAATTAAGCAATAGCCATGCTAACATAGACCTATTAAGAGCTAACATGAATATAGGATCTAAAGAATTGAAACAAGAACCAATAATGAATGATAACCATAATTACTTAGCTCTAAGAATGAAGAATAAATGTAAGATGGATCGATTATAGGTACAATGGCACAATCATTTGCCAAGGATGTGCCCACCAAGCGATACTATCTAGTGTGGCCAATAATTTCTAGGAGATCTATTGCCATTTTTTTTTTTGTAAAATATCCAAGATAACAATGTTGAGAAACACCTAAGGGCTTACTATCAAAAGGAGTAATTTGCTTCTTTTCTTGAATATAGTTAGACCCTTATAATGAACAATATAGATTTTTGGGAAAAAAGTACTAAATGCATGTGATTCAAACTTGTAAAATGAATAGTATTTGTTTTTAAATCCAAGTACTACGAGTAGAATGCTCACAACTACTACTACAATGCTTGGATACTTATTCAAATTTTTGTAGTGTGATGTGAAATGATGTCTAAAATGAAGCCAAGAAATTATTTTAAATACAACTTTCTAGCACACCTAATCACATAATTTGCATACACATTCATATAGAATGGAAAGAAAATTTGGACTCAACTTAGGGGCAAGAATAAAAATGATTTACGAATTGAAGGACACTACGACTCTTGAAACTCTACTAATTGGCAGTATTGTTGCACCTCGATGGTAGCATCCAACCAAGGGATAACTCAAATAAGTCAGATCATTATCGTTGTTAGGTTTAGATTTAGGTTTAGAATATGTTTGTCAAAAGTTCAGGTACCAACAAATATGCAACACGAAGAGAAAAATAAAACTAGGTTATCATATCAAGGTCTACTACCCAAAGTGAGTAGAAACTATTAGGGAAAACCACAAGTTATGAAAATTTCATCATTACACTACTATACTAAACCATAAAACAAAAGGGTATGATCTAATTGATCCCGAGATTCATAGTATTATTTAAAATCTAAAAACATCTTGAACTTTTAGTGACAATGAACTTTGAAAAATAATTCTTCACAATATAATCTCTAGAACTAAGACAAACTACAAGCAACAACTAAACAACTTAACTAACAATAATAAGTCCTTAATTGTACTTTTTCTTTTTCTTTTGTCTATATATTTGAAACACTGTTCTTTAAATCACCTTCAATCCTTTTTATAAAACTAAATAAATGTTCACCTGGTCTATTTCATTAACCTAGCTCATCTTTGTTAAACTTTCTTCACCTTCACCCTGTAAATTCCCTACAGATTAGAACAGACTTCCATCCAAACATTTTTCGTTTCTCCTTATGAAACAAATCTACTAACTCAAAGTTGGATTCAAAACTTAACAGTGACAGCTAATGTCCAGTTGGTTGCTTCGAAGATTATTGCAGACCTGCGTTCTCAAGAATGAGCTATCGAAGTCGTATTCCAAAGAAAATGTTTACAGTTTCTATTCAAACGGTGGATTGGAACCTTCGATTATTGCAGACCTGCATTCTCAAGAATGCGCTTTCAAAATTGTTTCAAAAGAAAATTGTTACAGATAATATTCGAAAGATTGCCCGGCAGCTTCGATTATCGCAGACCTGCATTCTCAAGAACACACTTTCAAAGTTGTATTCAAAAGAAAATTGGTACAGGTAGTGTTCAAATGGTGGCTTGGAACCCTCGAAAGACCTGCATTCTCAAGAATACCCTTTCACAAGGGAAAAAATGTCCACTTTTCATCGCTCACAGGGGATTTACATTTGCTACTCGCACAACTTTTCAGAATAGGCTTATTAACATGTATGTCAAGTGCGGGAGTTTGATTGATGCTCGTAAAGTCTTTAATTACATGAAAGAACGAGACAGCGTCTCGTGGAATACGATTATTGTAGCATATCGAAGATATGAGGACCCCCACGAGGCAGTCGCACTGTTTCACCAAATGCAACGAACAGGTTTCCATCCCAATGAGTTTACATTTGCCAGCGTGATCCCAGCCTGTGCCAAAATGGGAGCCTTGGAGCAGGGTATGGACATCCATCTATCCATTAAGGATAGAGAAATTTCGTCAAATATTGTAGTGGCAAATGCCCTGGTAGACATGTATGCAAAATGTGGAAGCTTAGACAAGGCACGCGAACTGTTTGACAGAATGCCCCAAAGAGATGTAATCTCATGGACTGCAATGATTTTAGGATATGCACAAAACGGACATGTTGAAAAGGCTTTAGAAATTTTCAATAAAATGCAATTGGCAGGTGTAAAGCCAAATTCGACGACGTTTGCCAGCATCCTCCCATCTTGTGCCAAAATGGGAGCTTTGAAACAGGGTATGGCGATCCATCAAAGCATAACGGAAGGCGCATTTTTGTCAGATGTTGTAGTTGTAAGTGCCCTGGTAGACATGTATGCAAAATGTGGAAGCATAGACAAGGCACGTGAACTGTTTGGCAGAATGCCTCAACGGAACGTGGTCTCATGGACTGCAATGATTGTAGGATATGCACAAAATGGACTTGTTGAAAAGGCTTTAGAAACTTTCAAGCAAATGAAATTGGAAGGTGTAAAGCCAAATTCAACAACCTTTGCTAGCATCCTTACGGTCTGTTCCAAAACGGGAGTTTTGGAACTGGGTATGGACATCCATCAAAGCATAACGGAAGGGGGATTTTTGTTAGATGTTGTTGGAAATGCTTTGGTAGACATGTATGCAAAATGTGGAAGCATAGACAAGGCATATAAAGTGTTTGATAGAATGCCTCAAAGAAATGTGGTCTCATGGACTACAATGATTGTAGCATACGTACACAATGGATTTGTTGAAAAGGCTTTAGAAACTTTCAAGCAAATGCAATTGGAAGGTGTAGAGCGGAATTCCACAACATTTGCCAGCATACTCCCAGCCTGTGCAAAAATGGGAGCTTTGAAACAGGGTATGGGCATCCATCAAAGCATATTGGAAGGCGAATTTCTATCAGATATCGTAGTTGCAATTGCCCTGATAGACATGTATGCAAAATGTGGAAGCATAGACAAGGCACGTCAACTGTTTGATAAAATACCTCAAAGAAATGTGGTTTCATGGAATGCCATGATTATTGGATATGCACAAAATGGAATGGTTGAAAATGCTTTAGAAATTTTCAAGCAAATGCAATTGACAGGTGTAAAGCCAGATGCCACGACCTTTGCCAGCATCCTTCCAGCCTGTGCCAAAATGGGAACTTTAGAACAGGGTATGGACATCCATCAAAGCATAACGGAAAGAGAATTCTTGTCAGATGTTGTAGTTGCAAATGCCCTTATAGATATGTATGCAAAATGTGGAAGGATAGACAAGGCACATGAACTGTTTGACAAAATACCTAAAAGAAATGTGGTCTCATGGACTGCCATGATTGCAGGATATGCACAAAATGGATCTTGTAAGGATGCTCTTGAAAACTTTGAATTAATGAAGCATTCTGGAACATATCCTGACGCTGTAAGCTTTGCTTGTGTTCTATTTGCATGCAGCCATTCAGGTTTAGTGGATGAGGGATGTACATACTTCAATGAAATGAGTAACCATTATTGCATTGTACCTACAGGGGATCATTATATGTGCATGGTTGATCTTCTTGCCCGTGCTGGCTATCTTGAGGACACCCTAAACTTTATCATTAAGATGCCAGTTAAACCTTTAGTGGTTGTGTGGATTTGTTTTCTTGGTGCCTGTAGACTACATATGAGTATAGGCCTAGGGGTATTTACAGCGACACTGCTTTTTGATTTGGATCCTAAAAATGCTGTGACTTATGTTCTTCTTTCAAACATCTATGCAGAAGTGGGCTGCTGGAGTGAGGTTCAAATGGTCAGGAGATTGATGAAAGATAGAGGAATAATAAAGATCCCTGGATGTAGTTGGATTGAAGTCCGTAAAATGATACATACTTTTTGTGTAGGAGACAGTTCACACCCAGACACAGGAGATCTATGCAAAGTTGGAGAAATTGGCTTGGGAGATGAAGGAGGCAGGGTATTTTCCAGATATAAAACATTCAGGTAACGATGTGGAAGAGAAGGAAAAATAGTTATTTCTCTGCCACCATAGAGAAAAGTTGGCAATTGCATTTGGTTTGTTAAACATGTCCCTGGAATGACTATTAGAGTTGTTAAGAACCTTTGAGTGAGCACTGCAACAAAATGTATCTTCAAGATTGTTGAAAGGGAAATTGTTCTGAGAGATGTGAATTGTTTCCATCATTTTAAACAGGGACAATGGTCTTGCGGAGATTATTGGTGATGGTAAATGAAGCAATCTGAAAATTAGGCTTTTGCACCATGTCAGACCTGTAATAATAATGAAGGGTTAAGGTTTTACTTTCAGTTTTTATAAAGGTTTTTATTTTTTTAAACGGTAGTCTGGACCATGCTGTTGGCTTCAATAAATCAGATACAGGTCACTCTATATACTGTTAAGTATATAACATGTTTCACTGAATTTTTCTTAGGAAACTTGTACATATATGAACAAAATGAAGACCAAACTTTTGAATTGGACTAATAGATTCCTATCTATGGCTGGGTGCATCAAGTGGCAAACAAAATCCTGCTTGCTAGTCATGTTCATATATATTCTTGTTGACTTCCTTCCAAAAGTTGCTACAACCAATTAACCCAGCTTATCAGAAATTTCTTATGGGCCAAATGGAGAAACAAAAAGGGACTACCTGCTACTTCCGGGTGTTAAAGTATTGTTCGTTCGTGTTTAATAAACGACGAGACAATCATGATATGCATATAAATATAGATATATTTATATATATATATACTATATAATATAATTGAAAAGTAAGTATATATTAATATGCACATGTGTGAACTTATATATATATATATATATATATATATATATATATATATATATATATATATATATATATTATACAAAGTATGAATAAACTATTGGTTAAGATATGTTAACTAATAGTTATGTAATGAAGTGACATGACCATAAGTATATACGGTCATGTCTATTCATTACATGACTATTCTATATATACATATACCCTATTGTTATTGTAGAATCAATCAATAACGAAGGCAATTGTATTCTACAATATCAAACGAGTATATATTATCTCTATAGGATGGTCCAGATTTCACAACATGGTATCAGAGCCTAACCTATAAGAGAATAAAATATATTCACAAGAAATCAGTGATAAATTGACAAACTTAGACTAAGGGCATCATTCAAGGAGGATAAGGAAGACATTCAGGCCTGTGGTAATGGAGAAAGATACATAGCAGCAAATAAAAATTAAATACAGACAATAGCCATATACAAACAAGGAGGTATATTGGTAAGAATATTGTACCAATGTCGTCTGCCAAGGAACACTTCTCATAATCATTGATCCTCATCCAACACTGGTGCGTCCTCAACGCCCAGTTCAAAAGCCTCGGTGCTGATAGAACACTCTTTTTTCTTCATTAAATCACCCGAAATTGTTATTTTAAGTAGCGACTCCACTGCTTCTCTGTACGCTGGTGATTCACGTACAATGGGTTCACAAGCCTCTTTGACCATCTGTGCAATCAGTTCATTAAAAGCCCTAAAACTGTTACGAACCGCATCAATCTGCTCGAGAAAAGAATCAGTCTGGTAAACCACTAAACTCATGCACTAAGCGGTGGAATTCTTTTAATAGTAGATGAGCGATTGAGAAACAACGTTGCAAGCGAAGAAATTGAAATAAGATTATGCAGACAAAACGAGATAGGCTATTTTAAAAAAAAAATTTCTTTAAGTGATCCACTCACAAACGATTCAAGCAATGATTAGGAAATCTACTTTGTCCTGATTAAACATGGTGGTAATACCACTTGTAATTATTACTTTAAGGTCCTGCATCGATCTGTCCAGTATATTGTAGAAAACAAGAAAATCTACTTTCATAATCTTAAACAAACCCAAGATTATTCCTATAAAAGAGACTGATTCTTTTGCAGGTCAAGCTTAAGGTTTGATTCCAAATTTATGCAAAGCATAAGGCATTTTTGGTGGTCCAGACATGGGCTATGGAATTGTGGAATTGCGAATCTATAAGTTTTTTATTATTCCCATCCTTATATTCTTGATTTGCTCAGGATTTGCAGTTTCAGATTTTGATGATGGTGAGAGAAACGCTCTGAAGAAACAACGAAGGTGGTGAAGATCATATATTGGATGCTGAATATTTCATAGTGCCTCAAGCATCTGTTGAAGACCGTCACTAATGAGATTGAGGCGGTGGAGAAGGACTGCGCCATCTGCACACGCATGGTTGGTAGCCATTTTTAAATCTTGATTGGTTGCAGAAAGCTTTGCTCGTGATGAAGGCAGATCAATGCAGCATCGACTTGATTATGATATCACTCAAATATCGTTGGTTTCATTTAGAAGGGAGTTTGACAGATTCGTTTCATGAGTTAAATTGGCATGAGTCGGGACAAATGGAGGAAATTATGTCTTAAGCCCTAATCATTCCTAGGCGATAAAATAAACTTCTGGATATCAAGTTGCTCTGTCTTGAATTCTGAGTTGTCAAGAATAATTGTTGATACAATAATCCAAAAGCCATTTAATTTGAAATAGCGACAAGTTCAGTATTTGGGATATTTTGGTATTGGTAATTAAGTCAATGAATTCCTAATTATTATGGTAGTTAAAAACGCTTTAATTCCTTAGCGCTATTTACATCATTAACAGACTGTGAATTGAACCAAGTTGGAAGAATGGGCAATAACATCGATCTTGTAGAAAAGAAAGATGCTCTGGAACAGAACATTAAGCATGGGTTGTGCATATGAATGAAACCTTTATTATAATACACATTCTAAATTTGATAACTACTCAAGAGAATTGTGGGAATAACAAACCATCTCCTACACACTCTGGCATACATGCAACATCGATATACTGAGAGTCATCGAATTGTTCAAAGACCATTCATAGAGAATGCACACTGTTAGATGACACCTTCCTTATTCCAATTCATGGACTTGGCAAGTATTGATACTTATAGTCAGAGTTACACTCGATTTTAGAACACATTTGAGACATCGGCATTTCCTCTTAAGATAAGGAGAATCCATCCCATCTTATGATTGCATAATAATGATCAATGGCATGTAGTTGAAATGTGGATTTGTATCTCCCGATGTAAATATCTATTCATTGGGAACATTACAGTAATAAGGAATTATGATGATATAGTTTATACTCATCATATAGGCCAGAGATGCTTGATTAAGAATTATCATTTATAATGATCGATAGGAGATTACTATAAGAAAGAATTGAAGAATATATATTGCTAGCAAACATATATGAGTAGAATATAGCTACAAAATATTATATTTGAACTCTATCACGGATTAAAGAACTATTATATAGTCAACCTCAGTAAGGGATATATTACTACTCAAAGGAAGGTCTCTTATAGAAAATTATGATATAAGAGGGAGACTGACATCTTCAGGAAGGTCAAGAATTTGATGAGCTTGAGCTTCAAAGGGAACATATGATTCAGTCAACTTACTTGATCATATTGATTGAGAGATCACAATAGAAGGTGAAACAAATCTGAGATTATAGTAGTGGGAACCTGTGGATAGAATCACCAATGAAGATGCACGTGGATAGAATACTAGAGGTCTTTATTATCTTCCCTCAAGTCCAAGAGGGAGTGTTAATGTTATGGCCTTGAAAAAGATCAAAATGCATCCTATGCTAATCCGCAGCCTTATGGAAACCCAGTATGAGATATCGATTCTCTCAGGAAGAAAAGTATATAAAAAGGGTATGCCTCCATGACAGAAGAAGAAAAAGGATATGCATCAGTGGATATGCGAGGATCTTGATTCAGAGGGAGTAGACCATGTTTTGTTGGCTCTCTAGTGATCGAGAAACTGTAGCAGAGAATTATGATGAATTACCATGTGAGAAGGCTATGCTTCCATGTCAGAGGGAGAAGCTAGAAGATCAAACGAAGATGGCATCACAAGATCGTGGTCATATTAATTCAGAGGAAGTATACCATGTGAAGATGGTTTCTGACCAAGCCCCTTGCTAGGAAGAAGATTGTGTACTTCAGATAACCTTGGTATGTTGAGAACTAAAGCCTTAAAGAAGTTCTCAGAATCAGTGATCCATCATTTTGTATCTTAATATGATTCTTGTCTGTGATAGACAAGTCTAAGGTGGAAGCCTTGGTTTTAACTCTCTGAGGAGAGTCAAGATGGATATCATATGTGTGACTTTATAGGTCCACTCATCCTGTGTTCATATTTAGAAGATGATGATTTTCTGAACATGAATACTTGTACTTAACATGAAAGGTGACGATCTTTCATGTGTGTTGGGTTACTATTTCAAGGTGACGATCTTGACAATAGTTAACCAGGCTTCAAGATCGACTCCCGAAAGGGTTTGTCCCGGATAGGACCGGACATCTTGTTGCTTATGTTATTACTTGGTGTGTAATAATTGTTAAGATCGACTCCCGAAAGGGTTTGTCCCGGATAGGACTGGACATCTTAACGCTGAGATTATTACTGTGTAATAACTTGTCAAGATCGACTCCCGAAAGGGTCTGTCCCGGATGTGCCGGATATCTTGATGTCTATCATGATCGACTCCTGAAAGGGTCTGTCCCGGATGTGCTGGATATCATGATATGAAAAGATTCTACAAATTCTATTAAACTCTCTCTCAAGAGGGAGTGTTAAAGTATTGTTCGTTCGTGTTTAATAAACGACGAGACAATCATGATATGCATATAAATATAGATATATTTATATATATATACTATATAATATAATTGAAAAGTAAGTATATATTAATATGCACATGTTGTGAAATCTGGACCATCCTATAGAGATAATATATACTCGTTTGATATTGTAGAATACAATTGCCTTCGTTATTGATTGATTCTACAATAACAATAGGGTATATGTATATATAGAATAGTCATGTAATGAATAGACATGACCGTATATACTTATGGTCATGTCACTTCATTACATAACTATTAGTTAACATATCTTAACCAATAGTTTATTCATACTTTGTATAATATATATATATATATATATATATATATATATATATATATATATATATATATATATATATATAAGTTCACACATGTGCATATTAATATATACTTACTTTTCAATTATATTATATAGTATATATATATATAAATATATCTATATTTATATGCATATCATGATTGTCTCGTCGTTTATTAAACACGAACGAACAATACTTTAACACTCCCTCTTGAGAGAGAGTTTAATAGAATTTGTAGAATCTTTTCATATCATGATATCCAGCACATCCGGGACAGACCCTTTCAGGAGTCGATCATGATAGACATCAAGATATCCGGCACATCCGGGACAGACCCTTTCGGGAGTCGATCTTGACAAGTTATTACACAGTAATAATCTCAGCGTTAAGATGTCCAGTCCTATCCGGGACAAACCCTTTCGGGAGTCGATCTTAACAATTATTACACACCAAGTAATAACATAAGCAACAAGATGTCCGGTCCTATCCGGGACAAACCCTTTCGGGAGTCGATCTTGAAGCCTGGTTAACTATTGTCAAGATCGTCACCTTGAAATAGTAACCCAACACACATGAAAGATCGTCACCTTTCATGTTAAGTACAAGTATTCATGTTCAGAAAATCATCATCTTCTAAATATGAACACAGGATGAGTGGACCTATAAAGTCACACATATGATATCCATCTTGACTCTCCTCAGAGAGTTAAAACCAAGGCTTCCACCTTAGACTTGTCTATCACAGACAAGAATCATATTAAGATACAAAATGATGGATCACTGATTCTGAGAACTTCTTTAAGGCTTTAGTTCTCAACATACCAAGGTTATTTGAAGTACACAATCTTCTTCCTAGCAAGGGGCTTGGTCAGAAACCATCTTCACATGGTATACTTCCTCTGAATTAATATGACCACGATCCTGTGATGCCATCTTAGTTTGATCTTCTAGCTTCTCCCTCTGACATGGAAGCATAGCCTTCTCACATGGTAATTCATCATAATTCTCTGCTACAGTTTCTCGATCACTAGAGAGCCAACAAAACATGGTCTACTCCCTCTGAATCAAGATCCTCGCATATCCACTGATGCATATCCTTTTTCTTCTTCTGTCATGGAGGCATACCCTTTTTATATACTTTTCTTCCTGAGAGAATCGATATCTCATACTGGGTTTCCATAAGGCTGCGGATTAGCATAGGATGCATTTTGATCTTTTTCAAGGCCATAACATTAACACCGGGGAGCATTGCATTCAACCCAAGGACAAAGGAGGGTTAGGAATCATTGATCCATACACACAAGAAATCTGCCTAAAAACCAAGTGGATAAGTAGAGCTTTGGAGGGTGATGCTCCTTGGAAGGAGTTGATTATATTTCACATCCAAACAGCCTCTATTGGATGTTCTTGGGGGACTGTTATCTGGAAAGACAGGATTCTCTTAGCTCCATTCTTTAAAACTCATGGATCTGCACCTTTCAACTCCAGCTTGGCAGATCGCTTAAACAAAATTAACGTGGTTCTGATACAGGAGCATTGTTTTTCGTTTCGAGAAACAGTTATGCCACGTAACTGGTAACTGGAAAACAGTTAAGCAAAACAGAATGAAGACAGTTTATATTTGGAAGATCGATTAGGGATGACAGGCGGTGAGGGGAAGAGCATAAAATGCTGGTGGGTGAAACAGAAACCCCGTGGTAGGGGGAAGGAACGGCTTGATGAATTGGAGTGGAATAGAATGCGTAGGTTGCAGACAAGAGTGGATGTTGCCATTGATAAATGTTGTCATTGATAAACACTCTTAACAGAGTTATAAACCTGACCCTTGACAGGTTCAATTGTTTTCTTTTGTAAGTGGACGTTGACAGAAATTAAAATAAACATTTCAATCCTATCTCTGTTCTGGGAATGTTCCTTTCTAATTCTAGATTAAAGTTTAAAGTATTTCTGTAGTCCAATGTATTGTGTTCTCAGTTCGGTTCCTGTTGCAAAAGAATCTCTATTTTAATCTTGAGGACTATTCTATTGTCATATGGTTGCTTTGAATTCCTATTCTCTATTTGTCAGAAAGCTGTCAAACAACTGGTATCTGGGTATTGTCATCGTAATGAGCTATTGAATTCTTGTTGCCTGAAGGGCAGATCAAGTTACATTTGTTTATGGGTTATGGTACATGTAGCTATCAGGTTCGATCAGTCTCTCAGCCATGGGCTAAGTTTCCCTTATTTGGTGGAACTGGTTGGTTCAAGAAAATGGCCAACCATCAGGTATTATTGAGAGGTTCAAAGGAAAATGGCTATTTAAAAAAGGTATTCAAGTTTTTACTTTTTTGGGATCTATGGGACCCTTCCACCTTCCATTGGAAATCATGGCCTCTCTATAAATCCCATTTCCACTTCTCAGTCTCTGATAAACAACCAATTCTTGAAATCTAGCAGTTAGTTACTCCTGAACTTCATAATTTATTATCCCTGGATTGCCATGCAAATTATTTGAATGACTGGAGATGGCCTAATGCTCATGGCATCTGCTTCGTCCCCCTTGAACCATTTACAAATTGCTCCTTTCCCCTATCACCATCTCACCGTCTTAATTGCAAGTGGAAGTTCTCTTTTCTCCAGTCCAAATGGAATAAGCTCAGCCTCCAAATTTGGAAGCCCAAAGCTGATGGGCAGTCTCAACTCTTAGCATGGAAAGTCCTTCATGTTAAGCTGCCTTTTGGTAATTGCCTTAAATTCGTTCATCCTTTGCCCACTCGTCCTTTTTGTGCCAGATTAGAATCCATAAAGCATGCTTTTTGGTTCTTTAGTCATGCTTGCAATTTATGGCACTCTCTATTTACCCTCTTGCCTGCCTTATTCGCTTGAGCATGGTTTTGGAAATCAGCTCTCCTTGGTGTTTCTCCATCCTTTGACATTCAGTCCCACACTTGCAGATATGATATTATCAAATTCTTTTGGAAAGTTCGTTGCAATTTGTCTTTGCTAACACCATCCTTCCACTTCAGAGAAATTCAAACGACATGTACAAATTTGTCTCTGCAATCAGTGAATCTGCAAACAAATTGGCCTAACATTCCACAAGATGGCAAAATTCACATTCTCCGTCTGCAGTTGCAAGCAATCATTGAAAACAATGGAGATTCGACCAATTAATACTTGTCCTCTATTGGAGAATGCCAAGCATGGAGCCTGATGTTCTTGTTTCTTATGTAGCTTCCTGATGTTTATGCTGGATATTGTTACTATTGTTGTGATACTTTTTCTAGCTGTTCATGAATTGTTTCTTTTTCCAGCTCCTTGTCTCATCTTTCTCATTTCTTATGTCTCAACTTTTATATCTACAGGTTCTTCTAGTTAAGCCAATAGGATTTATTGTGGGAGCTTTTGCTTCCGGAAACTTCACTGGTTCTGTCATCCTGCTTGCCTGGTTGCTTGCTTGCAAAGCAGTTGTCATCCCTCACCGGTTTTGGCTCATCCTGCTTGACTGCCTGCTTGCGAACGGCAGGTGCCGTGGCAGTGTTCCCAGCTGTACTCCTCCAATGCACTAGCTGTTCTGTTCTGCGTGCCAGCTGCCTCTCTGCAGTCTTCACCGCTAAGTCACTGTTCCTGCATACTTGAATGAAAATTTGGGGATAGGATTGCGCTTGGCTGCAAACAGGGGACAGAGATTGTGCCTTCCACACCTATGTCGAGGACCTACGACCCATGGTGCTGGTACTCTGGGATTATTTTTGGATAATAACAAGCTAGAAGGAAACATACCCGGCGAGATTGGTGAAATCAGAAGTCTTGGGAAGTTATCAGTGAGCTATAATATGCTTTCTGGAGAGATCCCTGATACAATTGGTCGCCTTCAACAGTTGATACATCTTGTGCTTAACCACAACAATCTATCCGGTAATATACCTGCAAGTTTGGGAAAATTTTACAATTTGCAATTGCTGGATTTCTCCAACAATCAGTTCACTGGACACTTACCCCATGAAGTAGCCAGTCTTGCTAATTTACAGTTTTATTTTGATTTATCCAGAAACTCCTTGGAAGGATCCCCGCCTCGGGAGTTTGGAAAGATGATTCATGTTCAAGCTATTGATGTATGGAACGGTAGGAGTTTTTCTGTGTGTATAAGTGCTGGTTTTAAAGCTGGGCCACCAGTTGCCACAACCTTTCTATCTCCCATGACATTTTCTGATTTCAAATACTCTCGTTCACTGTTTGAAAGGAATGCTTATAAAAATGATAGGGAACATTTTATAATCATTAACACAAGTGGGGAATGTTAACATGTAGCTTGGGTGGGAAGAGACACGGCAGACTGGGTGAGAACTCTTCACCCTTAATCTGGACAATCTATTTATTTGGCTTTCTTATGATGTTTGTTTGGCAAATGCTCTCTTGCACATGTATCTCAAATGCCAGAGAATTGAGGCTGTCTGTCAAGTGTTGCATATTCTTGGTTTTGTTGTCTTTTGGGTGCTCTTCAAGGTAGCTTGCCATGTTCGATTAGGTTAACAATGTTCTCCTTATGAAATGTACAGGGTCCACTTCCACCAAAAATACTGCAAGCACGCTTCAGGATTATCTGAAACCTATTCGTTGTGTATATTTTGTTAAACAACTTGCAAGGTTTGAATTTCCCTGTTGGTGTGTAACCAGTTGGGGGAAGTTTTTAGCTCATTTTGGCCACCTCATTTGCTTGGCATGTCTTAGGAAGGTTTACTCAGCTCATACCAGGTGTGGTTATAGAGGATGACATAGAACAATCACCATTCAAATCAGGGGTCTTTCAGTGCAACGAAGGTTCCCCACTCCCTGTTGATTGGTTGGACCATGTGGGTTGACCCCATTAGAATAGTAGAGAGGTTACTACTATCTACTACTGAAGGGATATGGCTATTAATAGCCACCAGAGACCAAAGAGAGATGGTTCTATTTTGACTAGCATTTTCAGTATCTATGCATCGAGTAAAGCAAGTGCCTTCCTGCATCTTTTAGTTCTTCAAGCAGGTCTGATGTGCTTTGTTCAATTTGTAATTTCTCTTCCACTCTCTGCAATTTCATTACAACTGTTGTTTAAAATTTATTAGTTTGTGTACAAAATTAATTAAGATGTAAGAAACCATTCAAACAAATTTCTGTGCTCAAATAGATTGCTATTTTGAAAGGATTACTTGGGAGGGAAATTCCTACCCGAACGCTGCAGTTTAAAAATAGTTTAGTATGTTTTGAGTTGTGTATGTCATTCGCTGCTAAATTTTGTTTTGAAAATGGTGAATAGTCTCTGTTATCGATTGAAACCGCCAAATACAGGGAACCTTTGTGTGAGTTTATAGTGGATTCAGCATCAACATTGTAGTTTTGAAAGGATTACTTGGGAGGGTTACTTGAGAGGGTTCTACAAAGTGTTATTTGGGTACATGTCCTATCAATGTGCAGGTAAATATTTTGTGGTTTCTAATATTTTCCTATTACAAATAAACTCTACAGACTAAGCTGCAGCTCCTTCGGTACCATTAATTTCAGCGCAAGATGTTCCACTGCTGTATTTTTTAATTTTTATGCATTGTGAAGTTTTGAATCCATACTTAAGATGGCTGCCCATTGCAAACTTCATATGTGGTGTGTTCTTGGTTTTGTCTTTTATAGTGGATTTAGCGTTAACAAAGATGGCTGGCCATTGCAAATGCAGGTGAATGTTTTGTGTTGTCTAATATTTCACTATTACAATTAAACCCTACAGTCTATGCTGCAGCTCCTTCAGTACCATTAATCTCAGCGCAAGATGTTCCACTGCTGTGTTTTTTATGCGCATAGAGAAGACAAAATTGTTGTTGCTCTTCCAGGTGAAGCCTGCTATGCCAATTAGAACAGCTAGAATTCTAATCAGACCACCGCCATTGAATTTTATGGGCTGGCACTGCAGTTTGAACATTTCACCAATGCTTGCTTCATCCATTGATCAAAATTTATGACAAAAGGAGGCAACATGCAACAACATCGTAATGCTCTTGTTAACAGACAAACATAATCCAATGTTGTAATTGTGTTCCTCTTTTGAATGAAATGCTTGCTTCATCCATTGATCAAAATCTATGACAAAAGGAGGCAACATCCACCATCATAATGCTCTTGTTAACAGACAAATAAAATTCAGTGTTGTAATTGTGCTCCTCTTTTGAATCAAACATAATTCAGCATTGTAATTATGCTCCTCTTTTGAATCAAACAGGATACATTTGCAGCTGCCTTACCATACATTTTCTATGACTTCTGTAATTGTAATTTCTATAAAACAAACTTGGTGCAAAGTTGCAGTATACAACCCCCTCCATCTTGTATACAACCCCCTCCATGTTCTATCCAGCACTGATGACTTCTAAACCCCTATCGGCTCACCGTTGCATGCACAAAAGCATGCGACTGCTAGTTGTAGCTATTATATGTCATCGGCTGTTCATGATTCAGCTGCTGTGATAATTTGGTGTTGATTTTTTCAGCTATATTAATTTCTTTTTTTCCTTCTTTCAATTAAAAAAGAAAAGCTTGAGGTGAGGAATGAAGGAAAAAACAAGTTGTGGAAAGATACTTGACCAGTGGAAAATAGAAAATGATTCATAATATTTGTCATTTTTTGGTATAGTTTATTCATTTGGATGGATTGTATTAATTTTTCCTATGTCAAGTCAATTATTGAGATTATATTATATATTTCAAAATTAGATAGGTTATTTAAAAGCATGTAGTTTTTGTCTCAGTTACACTTACAGTTAGATATTTTCAATGTTGTTTCACACCCCTTTGATTGGTGAGGTAGCTGATTGATATCTGAATACAAAAATACCTTTCAAATTTAATTTGATTACAATCTATTTTGGTTTTTTAATTGGAAACAAACTATCATAATTCATACATGGAAATAAAAACTACAATTGTATTTATGATGCAAATGGGAGATATGCATGACACTTGAAAAGCCCACACGATGAGGTTAATAGATTGATGCTATACAAAAGAGAATAATTTTTGTGTATGTATAAGTAAAGTCACAATTTATAATGTATTTTAATTGCATATATATGATATTACAAAAGTTTCTATGATGAGATTTATAAATTCATAAAAATGGGTCATTTTATTAGTATTTGCAGTGACAATAGGTATGAAGCAAGAGGAACTCAAAATGATCATGCTACGAGAACTCCTCCATAAGATTAAAAGAACATTACAATTATATTCATTAGGTGGTCAAATTGATCACAATAGAAAACCTACAAAATTTTAATAAAGATTAAATTTCATTTGATAAGATATTAATTGAATAATATTGCATTAATTGTATACCTAGAAAATAATGGTGAAGAATAAATTTCGTTCATTGCATCCAAGACGTGTCAGCAATCCTTAATTGCATATAAATAAAAAATCATGAAATTCTGGACTTTGTTCATGTCAAGAATTTATAATTGGAGATTCAATTGATAATGTTCAAAACTTAAGAGTCATATCGGAATGTTGTCATTAGCATACATAGGGAAACATAGGTTTTGGAAATAATTTACAATGACAATCTTTGATTCTTCATCTCATGCAAGTGCATTTGATAATTTTATGCTTGCAAGGAACAAACATTTCTAAGTTACAAGTCTTTGTGATGTGTGCATTCAATTTTTGCACATATGAGGGGAATCTTTTATGAAGTACTTTCTACTTATAAATGTTTACTTACAAATGTTGTCACTATCTATTACAAAGTAAACAAAGATAATAGAGAGAAATGAAAATAAGTATAGTTGTCCATAACCAATTACAATTGAGTCTCAAAAGAGAAATGATGCTCCCATACCCACTCCCATCCCTTTGTTTCCAATACTTCAAAAGACCAACATGTGTCTATCTCAATCCTCTACAATGGAGTTCCTCTACCTCTAGGTTGTAATTTTATTGTATATTATATTTCGTGTCACTTGTCTCTCTTTCTCCCAGATGCATGGTTCCATTCCTAGCCCCATTTTCAACCTTGGCATTGGTGCTTTGGTTCCTTGTGGAGCTAGTTTTCCTTATGTTATGGTTGACACCAATGTTGGTGGTAGCCCTCCTCTAGTGCGTGTTATTCCTTTTGTCATTGGTGGTCAAAGCTTTGAGACTTTTGTAGGTGTTAGTACTGCCCTTCATTAAAGGAGAAACTTTGTCCCCATACCTTGTGTTAGATCATCATTGATGGTGGTTTGTGTCAAGGAAATGGTAAAAAATAAGGACTTATATCAATGTAGGGTTTGTAATGCAAATTCTAAAATCTTTGGCCTATTCTACCGGACCTTCACAAATGGGTGCTATATTCTTGGAGGCCTCATATGGTGGGTAAGATTGAGATCTTCCCTTATGCTAAAGGTTTCTTCATTATAACTTGTCTCTTCAAATGATAGAGATTTGTTGTTGGATAGGTTTTGGTCTTGGAGAGAGTACTCGCTCTTGAGCCTCTAATGTGCATATATTGTGGGTTAGAATTTTGAATCTTCTCCTCAAAATTTGGTAGGTATCATGTTATGAGGTCATAGGTAACATTATCAGTTGTTTCATAAAGCTTGTTGATTTCACTTCTTGTGTGGGGAAATCTATTTTTCTTAGATTTTGGTGAATATTGATCTCCAAGCCTCTTCATAGAGATGTGGTTTTGATGTTCAAGGAAAGGCCTTTGACTCAACCTCTTGATTATGAGGTTCTTCCCTTCAAATGTAGATGATGTTTTTTCATCGATCACCACCCCCCACCCCCCTCTCTCTCTCAACACAAGGGTGTTGCTACTTGGTGGAAGAATGCTAATGAATATCACTTGACTACTCATTCCTTGGATTCTCCATTTGATGGCTCTTATTAAAATAATGATGATTCCTCACCTTTTGGTGTGGCTCTGACCTGTCCTTTGGACACTATTAGGGAACCTCCTAGTCCAATTTGATAGCTTGATTTTCATTTTCATTTGAATTAGCTTTATATTACTCATGGTGGTGGAAGGTCACCTTTCACCTTAGCATTATATTACTCTTTCTTTAAGTGTTGATGGATTTTCATTGGAGGAACCCCCCTACTTACCTCTTTTCAAAAAATGGAAGAAAACTTCTACTGGACTATTGTTAGGACAAGGAAGAAATGCCTTCTCACATTATTGCCACAAACTCATGTTAGTGGGTTGAGTGAGAAGCCTATCCATAGTAGGCTTGGTTACTTAAAATGGACCCGAAAGGTCCCAACTCTATCATTTATTTGCAATTGTTTTAGGTAGCTTGACTATAGTTGTTTGTCACTTTTTGGTTGTGCGATTTTTATACTATTTCTAGCCAAATTGAGCATTTCCCTTTCTAGCCTTATGGTAGTTTTTATAAGAGGTCAAGACCTTTGTTTTGCCATTTATTCTTATGAAAATTAATTGAGTCTTAACAACTACTCACAACTAACAATAAAATATTACATGGATGAGGGTAACCAAATTAGTAAAATGCTAAAAAAAAATTATGCTATTGCTAGCTACATCATTCTCCCCAAAATAAATGTTGGCTTTTAAATGATAATTAAAAATAAAATGAATGTTATCATTGTGTTGTTGAGGAAGGAGATGTCCTTCGTGGTACTTAACATCTTCTAAAATAGAAGATGTAATCATAGTGCGAGGAATGACAATGGTTGTATAATTCCCCAATTCTTTGTTTCAAATAATGGATGATAATGATTTCACATTTATGTGAAAATTTAACCATCTACACTAGTCCCATAAGTTGCAAGTACCAATATCTCTCGTTCTTTCTTTATTAGCTTATTCTTCTCTAATTCTGTCAATTGGTAATGTAGTACAAATTGAACTTGAAAATGTCCCTCTTTTCCTCAATATCCACACATAGAATTGTAGAGGTAAGAAATACTTCATCAATTCCTATTGTAGTAGGACATTGAGAAACCATTTTAGTTTGGAGCATGAGATAGAAATATTAAAACCAATGCTCAATAAATTATGTGGTTGCTAAAACTTGTCCATCTAAACCAATAAAGAATGGAGGAATCCTTACTTGAATCTAACTTCTTTTCATTAAAGGGATCTATATGATCAACTGGCCCCAAAAGATAAAGGTTCTTATAAATTTATTTGACACTCACCTTCTACAAATTTTGAATCCTTCAAGCCAACACACAAATGGAGAATGAGAATTATCTAACTAGTGTACTATATGTTAAAAAATTATGTTATTAGGTTTCCTACGCTTATACTATGTATATATTCTTTTAAAATAAGGTTTACAATCTTATGCATATTTTATGCTTTGAAAAATATATACCATTTAACTAGTTAATAATTTAATAAACTATTAGTAAATTATTAGATTATTAATTAATTATACATGATATTTTTGAATAGGTGTGATTAATACCTCTTTAGGTATTGCACTACCCTTTCTTCTATATTTAAGAAATTGAGAAGAGTGAAAATTTGGAGATTAATAATTAATTTTGTCATTATGCATAAGATGCATTAATGGTCAAGGCACCATTTCTTAGATTGTGCAAGTAAAATTTTGTGTATAGGATAACTAGGCCTGTAATTTAGCTCATTTATTATAGTTCAGAAGGATTATTGTAGGGTCATTGACTTGAAGTTCTTAGTTTCTCATTTGTTTTCATAAGGTTTTAAAGAAACCAATCAACATCCCCAATCTATAGTATCCTAATTTGCTACACCGAGATGGCTATTAGTGCTTCTAGGGTTTCTTCCTTTATAGGATTTTTAAGTTGTTTATCACCAATATGAGGTGGAATTTTTTGTTGTTGGGGTTTGTGTGGTGAGGCTTTAGAAGCCTCATTTGTTGTTGCCTTAATTTTTTTTTTAATGTGTATTCATTTTGTCAAGACTTTGTCATTTTGGGATGATATTTCAAGTACCCCTTAGGCCACTATGAAGCCTACCAAGTCTCCTTGGAAGTGACCTACCTTATTTTCAACTTAAATGGGCATATCCCTATAGGTGGCTAGGCTAGGCTCCTACCAATGGATCTTAGGGTAAAACAAAACACAACAAAATTTTATGTGGTTTGAGTTTAGTTTTAGAGTTTTCCCTTTAAATTGAATCTGTGTGGGGATACCAAAGGTGGTCTAATATTGGTTCGGTCATGCATTGTGATCATGTCCTTGACACTCACTATTTGAATAAATATCCTTGTAGTCATACTTATTTGAAATTAGTGTCACGGGCTTAGGAGTAATGTACTACTAAAAAATATGGGTGATATGTTTGTTAGAAGGAATTTGGTCTTCTATTATCATTAAGATAAATATATTTAGGGGTACACTTAAGTACCACAAAATAAAAGGGGTGTTGTTGAAAGATGATGAAATAGAGTGGGGAAGAGTGAGACAACATGTCCCAAAGGGATTCAATCTTTCAATTAAAATTCACAAAATAATAGACGGTACTCCAAATCTACCCATTGTTATTGATAATAAAATGAAAGAGTGGAGACACATGCATTTTCGCATGAGGCTTGCATTTGGACACAACACTCTTACTCTAATGGAAGATCAAGTGTAATGGGGGGAATGTCCCATAGATCATCCTCTTCATGAGGATGAAGTTTCCTAAATATGGTAAAATATATTTTCGTGGGGTATTAGCAATGTCTACTTGATCACTCTCTCTATACACGAGAAGAGTTCCAGTGATGAATGAGAATGTTGAGTTGTAGCATGGCAGTGGCAATATGAGGGGGTATTCTAGAAGCCTTTGGAGAGATGTGGTGATGGAAATCTTTGTATGAATGTCCATTTTTTTTCACATATTATGTTAATTTATGCTAATCATTATCAATGGAAGTATTAAGTGATGGTTTTCTATCTTGATAACTATTATAGGAGAGATAATTCTAAAACTTTGTGCCTTCCCCAATATTTTTTGTAGGATATGACCTTTCTCTTGATCATTGATTTTCTATTAGATCACTTAAGTGGTCTTTATCCAATATTTTCTATCCCTAAAACATGCGATATAGTTGTGTTTTGTGTAAGAGATAGAAAATGAACACATGGCCACTTGGAGAAATAATTTAGTTGACCTTTATTTGTTTTTTGATTACATGGTTATTTCACTTGTAATTCTTGGGTGGTCCCACAATAGTGAGTCCCACTTTTTGGCCAACTTTGACACAAAGATCAACATTCTAAGAAAAAACTTCACTTTCGAACACTTGTTTCCGCAAAACCATTAGGAATTTGAAGATGATGTAAACTAGAGTCTTTTAAAATTTTCTTTCTAGTTTCTAAATAGATTTTTTTTTAAAAAACTTAAATTCATTTTTCCTTCTCCTTCAAAAATTGGTTTGCGTGAAAAAAACTATGTTTTTAAGGAGTTACTGTCACTTGGATTAGCATAAATTTTTTTAAAAATATGATAACGATGTAATTCTTTCGAGATTATATTTGTAACTTCAATGTCTAAAGGATGTAATTGGTTTCATTCATTTTGGGTTAATATTTCATAGTTTATTAAGTTCTAAAGTGACAGTAACTGTAATTTAGACATTAGGTCACTTGGACCGCTCTAACTTGATCTGTGTTTATCGAAATTCATTTTTTCTTTTTTCTTTTTTTATAGAAAGGTAACACAAATACTCTTTTCCTACATATTTTTCATAAAAAAAATTTAATTTACTATTTTTCTTGAAGTCTTGAAGAGACAAATTGTTGAATGACCAAACAACTTATGTTTAGTTAAAGTAATATTTAAAAGTGATAATGAACTCAATATGTATTAAAATTATATTCATTAGAAAGATTGTTCCGAATAACATCATTTGACATTGTATGTTTGAAAAACCCATCTTGTTTGGTCTTTGTCCCAGGCCTTGAAAGGTCCTTTTTTCGTAGTTTACTTTTTTCTGAGGGAAAAATTTCAATTTAGGGGTCTTCGAGCAAAGACCTCCTTTGCTCAAAAGACCCTCATATGAAAAGTCCAGGGGAGAAACACCCTGCTAGAATTTTTCCCAGCCTACTTCGAGCGAACTAGGTCGGCTAGTTATGAATTTGTTTTGTAAAAAAAATTAGAATGTTATAAAACTAAAACATTTTCTTTCTATTTTCCACCGAATTGCAATAAACTAATTCGCTTTTTCTATTATTGATCAATTTTTACAAACGAATTTTTTGGAGGAGGATTGCTATTTCTATTTTTTTCAAAGGCATAATTTTGGAGAGGAGAAATAGTAGATCAAAATATTTTCTCTAAAGAAGAGAATTTCTATTGGCGATCTTGTGGAAGACATTTTTTGGAGAGAAGAAATGGGGAACAAGAAGGGAAGACAAAGTAAATTTGTTAGAAAAAGGTCACTTGGTACTGAACAAAGAAATCATGAAGCTACATTAATATATTATCATAAAACTAAAGAAGGTGAAGGACAAGCTGAAGTAGGAGGGTCAGGTCAAGTCGAAGAATTGCACATTGAAGAAGGGTCAGGATCACTCTCTACGGAAGCTCAAGCAATTGATGTTGGAGAAGGGTCAAGATCATGTGCTCCTACTGGTATGGATGAACTTTTGAATTTAGCTCAAACTATAAAGAGAAATATTAATTATAGAAACTTAGATCATTTACTTACAATTGATGTAGAGAATTTGAGATCACTTGCTAATGTTTAACCCTTAAGTCTTGCTAAGAAGAGATCAATGAATATGATAGCAAGAGAAATATTGGCTAAATTTGATAATTTTGAAACACTTGAACAAGTCCAATTGCTTTCAGTTGTACTTATAAACAAAAAGCTGGAAGGGGCATTAAAATTATTGGGTATAAAACATCAAAGAAGAGAAAAGTTGTTGACATGCAAACTGATATGATTGAAAATCTTAGGAAAGGTTTGAACCAAGTAGGGAAGCGATCTCGAACTAAAGATAAGACCATTACAAGAAAATTTATGTTGACATCCATTGTAGGTAACACTATGCTCCAAAGAAGATAGATATCTTCAGTTTCATCTCGGATTGGTTTTAGTAGGAAATCAATATCATGATATGTTAATAGGAGAATACTTTTGGATGATAGCACCTTGGAAGACAATTGGGAAATCATGTGTAGAGCTCCTTGTTCTGATAGGATTGATGGAGGAATCAAGAATTTGGTCACATTATTTTGGAATGATAATACACGTCCTTCATCAAATAGTAGAGATGTTATCAGACATAAAATTTCAGCTAATCAATATGAATATCATACGAAACATTGGTTGGACACAACACAACATGAAATGTATGTGTCATTTTGTAGTTCAAATCCTAATATAAAGATTGGGCAAACATTGTTTGAAAGATTGAAGCCATACTATATCAAGACAAACAAAGTGTTTGAAACTTGTTGTTGTCGTTATCATATTGAATTTGATCTCCACTATCAGGTTTTTAAATTTTTTTTAGAAGACACTTATGGTTTTGAAAATGCTCCTCTTACTAGACGAAGTGAGTTCATCTCATCCATTTTATGTCACAAAAGAGATGATGTAGTTGGACAAATAAATTGCATAAAAGGAATATGTCAAACATGTGCTAATTTGTCTCTTTTTCCTTTGAAAAATAAAAATATTGATGTAACAAAGATGGTAAATTGCAAGAGTTACAAATATGTAAAGAATGAAACAAAGTTTGGGAAAGAATCCAAAAGGTTAGAATATGTTGAAGAGGAGATCAATGTTGGAGTATTTATGGACAAATTTAAAAAATTGATTCAACCCTACATTCATCATGCTTTTTTTGCAAAGTGGAAAGCACAACAATTCCAAACACTAAGAGACAATTTCCCACTTGGAACTATTGTATCAATTGTTGATTTTGCATAAAATTATTCCTTTGTTCATCAAAAGGCAATTCAATCGAAATAATATTTTTTAGAGAAAATTACTATTATGGTACATGTGTGTTATCGACACACACAATTAGATTTGGATGGTATTCAGAGCATATTTGAAGCACGGGTCATCAAGAAGGAATATCATTTTTATATAAGTGATGATAGAGAGCATGACATTCATTATGTAGAACACTGCTTCAAAATGTTTTTTGAAAATTTGAAAGAAAGAGGTATAAAAATTGATAAACATTATGTTTGGTCAGATGGATGTGCTGCACAATTAATCAAATTGTCGAGACCATTTTATGCACTATGTAGATATCATTGTAATGAAAACATACCACATGTCTTGAGTTTCTTTGAGAGTGGACATGGAAAAGGTGAACATGATGGTGTTGGAGCTTGCATCAAACGTGCTCTACGAAAGTATCAAATGAATTATAAGGGAGTTCATATAAAAAATGCACATGATGTTGTTGAATGGTGCAAGACACATTTCACACCAAATGAGAATGACATGTCATCAGGATTGACTCAAGCGGTGCCACATAGAAAATTTTGGGAGATAAAAGGTATGCACAGATTGGCCTGCAGTGCAGTGGTTGCTGCTTCTCTTTGGAATAGCAAGATCTTGTGTTCGATTCCCAAAATGGGAGCTTAAATAAACTTAATATAAAAAAATTATTCAAGTGTTTAAATTTTTTATATATTCTTTATTCAAATTATATTTATAGAATGTATTATATATGAATTTGTTTAGGTGTGGTAGAAAAAATATGCATGGTTGCAATAGGATAGAAAAGATGCGATCTTTGCATTCAATTATGACTACGAATTGTCACAATTAGACGTTGAACACTAGGGACTACTCATGCTTTTGTTGTCATTGCATTGCTGACAATTATGAGGAATGCATCAATCAAGATCGTAGATATGTAGGTGCATGGAATCTAGTGCCACTAGTTGTTACTGATACATTTGATAGAGATGAAGATGAAAACTTCGATGATGTCCCTTTGCTACTGATTACAATCATATCTCGGGATTGATCAAAATTGGTAAGTATATATAGTTCACATTATATGGTCCATTGAGCTGCATGTATAGATAGATAGATAGTTCTATAGATTGAACTAAGTAAATTTTAAGATCTCACATGTATATATAAATTTACTGTGCAGGAGATGTCTTTGCAGTGATTGTTGAGCATGGAAATGTAGGAGTTGGTTATTATTTACTGCGTTGTACTACATTGAGGATAAAGTTACTTGAACTTGAAGAAAGTAATGGAATGTTGTTCCCCGTAGGTTTGTACATGATTTACATCAATATATTGAACTCAATTTGTAAATTTTAAATTTCAACCTTTTAACAAATTTTAAATTTAGTTTGTTTAAATTTACATTGTTAAAATTTGTGACCTGCAGGTTCAGTTGTTTTAGACGGAACATATTACAAGAAAATCAAAGTAATTCAACATGGTATTCACTTTGTTGATTACCAATAAGACAATAAGGTGTTTCAATATAGTCACCTAGTAGTTGCCACCTCCATTTGTCTCCATACAGTTAAATCTTAACGTGGACGTCGTAAGTGGAGACTAGACAGTGAGGATCATGAGAGAATATTACATGTTCTCCATGAAAGGTCTGAACCACTTGAGTTGGTCTAAAAATTATAATATGTATACCTATTTCATGTGTTAGGACCTGCTTGATATCTCTGGATTAAATTGACTATACTTTGTTTATATATTTAAACATATGATGGACTATAATTTGTTGATATATGATGGACCTATTTGATGGTTTAATGGTTTTAATATATAGAATTTTATGTATGTTTTTATATATATGCTTGTATACATGTATGGTTTTATATGTATGTTTTGATTATTCAATGATTTTTATAGATTACATATCAGTTAAAGATTTTATGTATGCTTTGATTATTCAATGATTTTTATGATACTTATTGTCCATTAGTTACATGTATTAATTAGTTATTTTTTATGATATTAATTCTAGATCCCCTTAAGACCCCCCCTTAAGACCTCCCCTTAAGATTGCTTATTAGTTAAAGATCCCCTTAAGACATTAGTTTGAACACTAAAAAATGATGAAATTAGTTAGATTACTTATGACACGTGTTAGTTCTAGGATGAGTTATAATAGTTATTGTCCATTAGTTACATGTATTAACTTGTTATTTTCTATGATATTAATTCTAGATCCCCTTAATATTGCTTATTATTTAGAATAGTTATTGTCCATTAGTTACATGTATTAACTTGTTATTTTTTATGATATTAATTCTAGATCCCCTTAAGACCTCCCCTTACCATTGCTTATTAGTTACAATACTTATTGTCCATTAGTTACATGTATTAACTTGTTATTTTTATGATATTGATTCTACATCCATCTAATAAATTCTAATAAAATGAAACCAACTAATCAACTGAAACCATCTAATCAAATCATATTATCTAATCAAATGAAACTATCTAATCTAATCAAATGAAACCATCTAATCAAATCATATAACCATCTAATCAAATAATATAACCATCTAATCATATCATATCATCCAATCAAAAGAAACCATCTAATCAAATCATATTATCATCTAATCAAATAAAACCATCTACTCAAATGAAATCATCTAATCAAATCATATCATCTAATCAAATGAAACCATCATAAATATATATAATGTCAAATCATAAATCATCTATGTCTAGAGGTTTGGATAGCATATAAATATATGTCTCAAATCATAAACTGAAAATATCAAACATATAATAACGACATATATAATGAGTCTCAAATCAAAGATCTATGCAACATGTCCTAAACTAGGGATTCATCTAGGTGCATGCGAACAGAGTGACCCTCTGACCAACTGCCACGAGCATCCTCTAGCTGTGAGGTAGCAATTGATCCCTGCGAATATAAATGCATGTATATAATAATAATGTAAAATACTTAAAATATTATAAATGCATGTTTAAACTTACATATTTTTAAAACTTACCTAACCATTAGTAGGTGTCACATTTGCTAAATCTATCCTATGAAGATGCTCTGAGCCCACACTAAAGGTAATGTGCTCTGACCGAGTGTCATGAGCATCCTCTGGTTGTGAAGCAGCAATTGGCCCCTACAAATTTAGTATAACAGTTGGTTATATACATGTGCATAGTATATATTATGTAAAGTACTTGAAATATATAAATACATGTTACAAGTGTACATATGCATGCTTAAGCCTACATATATTTAAAACTTACTTGACCACTAGTAAGTGTCACATCTACTAAATCTCTCATATGAAGATGCTCTGAGCCCACACTAGAGGTAATGTGCTCTGCTAACTATGCCTGCAAAATATTATACATTGAACAACATCAATACACACATCTACAATTAATTGTTCATTAAAAATCCTAGAAAGGAGAAAAGAAAACTTTATATAATTGGGTCTTAGGACCAGGAGGATCATCAGCACGCTGCACCATCATATCATCAATATAAACTGCATCACCCACACCACCTCCAGTCCTGAACCTCTCTAATAATGAAGAGTGTAGGGGTGTGTGTAGCTAGGAGAAGAGTAATGTAGAGCCTGAATCACCAGGATGCAATAAAAAATTCATAAATGATCCAACATCAGTGCCAATGTCCACCTAACTCAACCTGCACAACTACTCATCAAATGTGTCTAGGCCCTCAGTTGTGATGTGTACATTTCCAACCCATATACCTGGCTTTGGAGTTGCAAACCGATCTGTGGGTGGAGAGCACTCTATAGAGTGATGTGAACTATGTTGTACCTAACTAGATGGTGTGTCCTGTGTTGGTGGAACTACAAGACCCTGTGCAAGTCCGATGACATCTCTGACTAACAGTACTGGGATCCTTTGCATGTCAGCAATATAAGAATATGACTGCAGGAGATCCTCCAAAAAGTAAAGCACCACATCTAAATGACTATGATGTCTAAAAAATGCTTGTATCTTTCTAGGTGGAGGAAGACCTGCAGCTCTATATGCCTCATCCTTGACCCCTGCAATAGTACTAGATGAAGCCTCAAAAGATGATCTAGTTCAACTCGGTCTAGTCAAAATATATTTGCCCACTGTATCTGAAGTGATGGAGGTGGCTGCAGAAGCAATCTCCCCTATCCTGTCCATTACTCCCCTCTAAGAAGCAATGACCACTCTATCTGTAGTAGCAGTCATCATCGGTGCCACTATTGGAGTCCTCTGCCCAACCAACTGTCTATGAGAATGTACAACTTGATCAGTCTTATGATACTGATCACAGTTTGCAACTCTACCGCGCCTTGACCGTAATATTTGGGAAGATCTAAATAGTTGATCCTGAGTCCCAAACGAAACTCAATGTACAACTATTGTGCAAAATATAAAGGAATCTAGTCGTTATTAGAATACTGACCATGTGCTGCAATAAAAAGAGGGTATATCATGCATGCGATCCGAGGAATCACACACCGTGTAACCTGATACGCCCTCACCTTGGGCTTCCCCTCATAAAATGGGAAAACCCCTCGTTTGATGATTTCCTCGGGGACACAGCTTTGAACTGTCTCCAAGGAAACATCACCCGAGACCTCGACTCTCAACTCTTGAAAAATACTATCAACAACCTGAGGCGTGAAGGAAGAGTGGGATCTCAATCTGGTAGTCATCTCCTCCAAACTCTTCAATACAGTGATACAAGTATCTCTGTATATGTCATCTGGCATAGATGTATGGATGGACTCTCTAAGTCAAGCTATCTTTGTCTCAACAGTTTGAAAAAATAGTTGCTAAATCAGGATTGCAAGGTGCATCCCGAGGTGGTACAACTTGGCCTGGTACATCCTGAGTGGCCATCTAGATGTAACATGTGAAAGCTAAGTGTCAATAATTAAGTACTTGATTACATGTTATAACCGCAAGTAAAATGGAAACAAATATATGAATATATAAAATTATACTTAAATTTACAATAGTAGAGTGTACTAATAGTCCTAAAGGGTCCTTGAATGTACTAATTGGTATTAATAGGTCCTATTAGGTCAAATAAGTGGTCTTATTAGGTCTTAAGGGTCCTAAGATGTACTAATTGATTTTAATAGGTCATATTAGTCCTATTAGGTCTTAAGTATGGTCTTATTAAGTTGTAAGGGGTCCTATTAGGTCTTAAGTGGTCCTATTCTAGGTCTTAAGGATCCTAAGGGTTCTTAAAGAGTTTTATATCATAATAGGGGTCCTAAAGGAACCTAGGGTGTACTAATAGTCCTAAAGGGTTCTTAGATGTACTAATTGGTATTAATAGGTCCTATTAGGTCAAGTAAGTGGTCTTATTAGGTCTTAAGGGTCCTAGAATGAAATAATTAGTTTTAATAGGTTATATTAAAGTCTTAAATTAGGTCTTAAGGGGTCCTATTAGGTCTTAAGTGGTCATATTCTAGGTCTTAAGGATCCTAAGGGTTCTTAAAGAGTTTTATGTCATAATAGGGGTCTTAAAGGAACCTACAGTGTACTAATAGTCCTAAAGGGTCATTGGATGTACTAATTAGTATTAATAGGTCCTATTAGGTCAAGTAAGTTGTCTTATTAGGTCTTAGGGTTCCTAGGATGTACTGATTGGTTTTAATAGGTTATATTAAAGTTCTAAATTAGGTCTTAAGGGGTCCTATTAGGTCTTAAGTGGTCATATTCTAGGTCTTAAGGATCGTAAAGGTTCTTAAAGAGTTTTATGTCACAATAGGGGTCCTAAAGGAACCTAGAGTGTACTAATAGTCCTAAAGGGTCCTTGGATGTACTAATTGGTATTAATAGGTCCTATTAGGTTAAGTAAGTGGTCTTATTAGGTCTTAAGAGTCTTAGGATGTACTAATTGGTTTTAATAGGTCATATTAGTCCTATTAGGTCTTAAATGGTCATATTCTAGGTCTTAAGGATCATAAGGGTTCTTAAAGAGTTTTGTCACAATAGGGGTCCTAAAAGAACCTAGGGTGTACTATTAGTCCTAAAGGGTCCTAAGGTGTACTAGTTGGGTCCTCTAAGTGTCTTCAAGGATATAGGATGTACTAAGGCTCGATCCTCCTAGGATAATATTTTAACATCTAACTCTACACGAATAACATTTATACATGTAACTCTAAAACATATGTACATAATTTAGAGAGAGAGAGAGAGAGAGAGAGAGAGAGAGAGAGAGAGAGAGAGAGAGAGAGAGAGATTCCTAATATTTACTAACTTTAAAAGAAATTTAAAAACAAATATTTTTAATAATTTCTATAAGATCTTAATGTTTTCTAACATTTCTACTATGGTTTCTAATGTTTTGTAAATATTTTCTAACATTTGCTAACAAACTACTATCATTTTCTATCATTTTCTAACATACTAAGTTACAATTTTATAACATTTGCTAACATTCTACTACATTTTTCTAATATTTTCTAATCTAGACTAGAAGTTACAATTTTCTAATATTTTCTAATGTATACTAAGTTACAGTTATCCTATATTTTCTAATGTATACTAATTTACAGTTTTCTAATATTTTCTAATGTATACTATGTTACAATTTTCTAACATTTGCTAACATATTCTAACATTTATACTACGATTTTTTAATGTTCTCTAACATTTTCTAACAGTTCTACTATGATTTTCTAATAGTACTACTATAATTTTCTAACATATTCTAAAATTTAACTATGATTTTCTAACATTTCTACAAACTAAAAATTATTTAAAACAAATAACTAACTAAAATAAATATAAAACATATAATTTACAATAAAAAATGAGAAAATGTGTGTACCTGATACTACTAACAATCTGAAGAGGTCAAAAAAGCTTAAGAGGTGTTGATGTCGTATTGGATGTCACTGGTTCACTCTAAGCCTTGAGTCCACAAAATCTCAAACAGAAAATGGTGAAAATGAAATAGGAAGTCGGAAATTTATAAAAAAAATGCGGCGAAAAAGTGGATTCGCTTGAAGGGGGGCTTTGCTCAAAGTACCCTGCGTGGGGTACTTCTCTTGAAGACACCCCTTTGCGTGAAGTACCCCATGCAGGGTACTTTGAGCGAAGCCAATCATCCCCTTCACGTGAAGAGGGTACTTCGAGGGAAGGCACTAAAACTATTTTTTTTTTTGGAAAACCGATTTCCTTCATCCCAAAAAGTGGGACACACTATTGTGATTTCACCCTCTTTGTATATGCATTTTTTCTCACCTTAGTTTATTTACATCAAATCTATGTTGGGAGCTTCATATCTTGTGAATGCAAGGACCTAAAAATTATGTTTTTCTTTAGTTTTCATGTTTTGAAAGATTTACTATTAATAAAAAAATGGTTATTGATTGAATACTAAAATGAATTAGTAATTGCAATGAATGAAAGTTTATGCTTTTTTTTTCTATAAATAAAAATAATCTATTAACTATTAAATTATTGCTTGATGACTATTTTTAAATTATTTTTCCTAAATTTCAATAATACGTGCAACTATAATGACATAGATTAATTAGGTTAATAAAACCAATAACTCATCTTTATGTTTTTTTCTAGATAATATCAAGCTTCTACTCTAATTGAAGATTTTCCTATTCAAGTATGAGTGGATTATTTTCTTTAACTATTGGAATATATTTGGTTTTGAAAAGGATAAACTACTTTGTAAGATAATGCAAAGTACTATAATGCAATAAAATTAGTTGATCTACTCTACTACCAAATCCAGTAAACTACAATACAATGTTGTATATCTTCAATAAGATGAGATACTAATTGACGTTCTCCAACCATTAAAAAAATTAAATATTTTAATTTACAAGTAAACAATTGAATCCCATACTTGGGATTTGAATGATTTTAGATATTGATAAGAATTTGGTTTGCATGTTCATCCTCCATAGTCCAACCTTGGCAAGTCATTATCCTCTACTACACATGGTTAGTATGGAGGTGAAAAAATAGACACGAGAAATAATAATATTATTGTACATGATGAATCACCAGGTTGGAAGCTTGGTGAATGCAAAAACAAAAAGCTTAAATAATTGTGTAGATCTTTTTTCTTGTATACGAGTTTAGACCTTTGGAAAATTACATAAAGTTGATCCTCAAAATTGCTATTATTTATGTGGAGAGGCAATAGCTTCAAAAAAGCAACCCAAGTCTCATACTTGAAAAGGGGTGGATGCAAAACTAGAGGTTATAATAGAGAGTTTAACAAGATTGAGTGCAATTAAGTTTGAATTGAAAGTTTGATTTAAGATCCTTGATTGTTTGTAAAATGGTTAGAGTTTAGAGTTTTGGAATTCCCAAAAAAAGTTGTTAAAATTGCCTATTTTGATGGAACCAAATAATCTAGGCAATATGAGACTTAAATGACTACGTTTACCACTTAAGAGACAAAAAATGAATACAAGAATGGAGCAACAGAGGGTCCTAAGAGATAGTTGGTAATTTACATCAAGATAAGAAAGGTTGAGAGTGATTCTTATTCATGCCTAGCGGGTCATGTGCTAGACCATCAAATCATCATGAGACTTCCATGTATACTCATATGATCTTTGGTACTTACATGTACATGAACTATGACCAAGGTGTCTCCTTTCCACCTTAATTATTCATCCCAAAGATATGGTAAAAATGAAATCACAATAAGTGTAGAGGCAACCATCATGATGCAAATTGGTTTCCTTGCATATAGTCACCATTGTTTTGATAAGAAAGGTGGTTTGTGATGTCGGGGAATTCTAGGGTACTCGGTGAATTTGCATGGATGTGTGTTATTTTGGTTCTGTGTTACTCGGTTGTAGCTTTAACTGACAGTCTCGATTATTGAAGGAAGCTTAGTTGCTGAAGGAACTCGGTGAAACCTCTTGCGCTCGGTGGAACTTGTACTCGGTGATGCCTACGGTTCTCGGTCGACGTGCTTTCTCGATGATGCCTGTGTTGCTTGGTGATGCTTGGCATGGTCGGTTGTTTCACTGGTGCTCGGTTGTTTCTCCGGTGCTCGGTTGTTCTAGTTTACCGATTAGAGTTCTTGGAGATTTGGTTGGCCAACTTGGTGCATTTATTGTTGGTAGATTTTGTTGTACTCTCCTATGTAGATCTTGAGGCCGACATGGAGAATTAAATGTTTGTAAGGCTATTTGAGAGCCGACTGATGTTTCATTTAATATTTATTTGTAATAGAAGTTGACTTGGCTTAGGAGTTAATTGTTTCTTCCAGCCGACTTGTGGCTGAAGATTAGTATTTAAGAAGTGCTTGGGTAGTTGTTTAGGAGGCAGATTGGTAGAGTGTGAAGAATAGCATTTTGGATCCTGCGAGATCTTGAAGATCAGATTGTTATTTGATAGTTTGTAATAGCAGAGCTAGTGGTTTGCATGCTTGGAGGCTTGCGAGCTCAAGTGCAGATCTGCCTTGGTGTTTTCCATCAATTGTTGATTGGTTATAGAGTTGGACTAGCTAAGAGATTGCATAAATAATTTGATTGTATTTGGCCCTAACCCGGAAGGCCTTACAGTCGGGCATGTTAAAGAAAATTCAGTTGAAAACATTATCTTGTTGTGTTATTCCACATTGTGGTGTTTGGTTGCTTGTTTGGACTGTCCTTAATTGGATCCTCCTTACCTATCCTGTGTCAGTTTGACACTTGAGGACAATTTTAAATACCATATTCCCACATTCATTGATAGATACTTAGATCATTGTAGTCAACTTAAGTATGCGGATACCAAAGTAGATACACTAAGTATACATCACATTAGATGGGATCAATCTCCAAATGTTCTCTCTTCTTGTTAAGTGTCAAAGAAAATATGTAAACCACACTCTCCCATTTTGGACCTCTTAAGACAACTCTAATTCACCTTTTTGATGTCTATGTGGTTCATACATTTTTTGATTTACAATGTTAGTGTTGTGTGCCCATATTTCCACATGTTTGTGATGTCCACATTTTTTCTGACCGAAATATTAGCCTCTCATGACCTACAATTTTGTTGGTGGTGGCACATATATCCCATGATTTAGAAATCAATACCATACCACCCACTTTTGTAAAGTAATATATGGGATTATTTTATAATTATTTTATCATCGATGACATTGGAGTTGCTTATATTCAAATGTTCTAGAGAATTATAGTGCAAACATTAAAATGTTCAATTTTAATTTTGATGTACATCTAGACCTAAGTGTAATACTATAAGTGATAATTACAAAGCGATTTAGCTTTTATAGGATTAGAAGGTACTTGATAACAAATTCTCTTCACCTATTGTAGGCATCGATACACTACTAATAAAGACTAATGACTTAGAAATGTGCACTTCATCATACATATAAAGTTATCAAATGGATTTGAGATGAAGAATTAAAATTCATCATTATAAGTTCTTTTGGATGAGAATTAAAATTCACCATTCTATATTTTGTTTAAATCTATCTTTCCTTCCTTTTTGTTCACAAACATGTATGATTATGATAACATTCCAAGATTCTTGGATTGATTAAACAAAAATTGTTAAGCATGTGACTCATGTATTTGAACATATCGACATCAAACACTTGAAAAAATTCAAGATTCTTAATCTAGTTTTGATTGAGTATTGTAAACAAACCTTAAATGTGGCATATGTAATTTACTCTTCACTAGCATATTTTACTAGTCATGCAACTAAATACAAAATTATTTAATTACTACGTTACCAAATATAATTTGATAGTTATTACCATTTGTTAGGTTTGTCATACATGAATAATGTAGTCAATCTGACCCTATTACAAACATAATTTTAATGTTCTTTTTGATCCTAGGGATCCCTATTATTGTGCTTATCTAAAATTCTTATCATTCTACTACTTTTTTCTCTTCTTTTAAACTTGTTGCTACTCCAAACAAGTATGAATGATCTAAATAGGTCTCTCCCAATCACCTTCAAATCTTTAAATCATAAATATCAATTAATGAATCTCATCATGCATAATTTTATGATACCATGAACATGTGACTACAATGAAACATAAATTATGATTTTAATTTTTTATATAAAAATATTATTCTCTTCCCTCTAACACCAACCAATAAACCTTATTATACATGTCTTCTAAGTGTAATACATATCTACTAATTATTGCATAAACATGATTGCAAATTTTGTTAACTTCATATATAAACTAATTATAGAATTTAAAATTGTATGTGAATTCACCAATCTATTAACTATCTCACCAAGCTAAGGGTGTCACGCCTCACTAGAGAACCCTTAGGGAACAAGGTGCAATATGGACACATCAATTTTTTTTGCAAAACAATGCATTGTTAGCTACAATGATATCATGATTATACCAACATAACGTGTGTGCATGCATGTGCGCACACACACCCACAATCATAATTCATTATCATAAATGATCATTAGAGGCATGGACATCATAAACATCCCTAGTATAATAAGGATATGAGTCTAATGTTCCTAAGGGTCCTATAGATGTCATGCAATGATCACACATAGTACCAAAAGAGCACTCAGATAATGTTCACAAGTCCCCTGACATAACTAGCACCTCAAGGTCATGCCTAGGCAAGGTCTAGTTCTAGAGTTCTGATTAGCCAACATGCTAGATGGGGTTAAATGAATGAAGTGGATATGCCAAGATGATCAGGAGCTTAATGGGTATCCAAACCATAAACTCTAATTTAATTGATGTAAGTGGAACCTTATTCAGTTGCATATGTGCAATTTCTCAGAGATGAATGTGCAAGAACAAATCATATATGCATAGGTAGAAAAAACCATAAGCGTAGAAAATTCTTGCACATATGTACAAGAAGTAGGAAATGTATGTGTAGTTCTAGAATGGATGCACAAGATAAATGAATGTATGCACAAAAGAAAAATGAATAGATGCACAAGAACAATATAAACTAGGGAAACTAAGTTTTTTAGTGCTCTAGCTTCTTTTTTTGATCTTTTAAGGGTTATTTCTCATCCCAGGAGGTATAGGGAATATCCAAGAAGGCTATAAAGATATAGTTCTCATAGTAAAAGTCATAACATCAATTATTGGCGAGAGCTATGATAAGAAATGTGAAACATGGAAAGCAACAATATCTATACATAAGTCCCCAACAATGGTTGGTCATGCCACCTAACCACAAGGAACGTTCATGCTCTCTCCCACCATGCTCATAGAGATAACCATGTGGCCCATACACACAAGCAAGGTACACATGCAGGGTTTACACACAAAATATGAACACATCATCACACAAACCAAAAGCAGTATGATCACACTAGACATAAGGTATCTCATGCACTCATATAAGGTTACCATAAGTAAGATCAATACACTATCACCATGCAACCAACATAGACTCCACAACACATTTACACTAGACAACTGAGTGGGTACATAGACCAAGAAAGGGAGTGTCATCGCATAGCCCCTGTGGAGAACAAAATGACCCATTTACTCATTGTATTGTGACTCATGCGGCACCAAGCATCCCATAGCCAAGGTGGGGAATGGAATGACCCATCACCTCACCACAACATAACTCATGCCTTGGCATGTTAGTAAATCCAGACCTTCTCCAAGATATGTGTGGCTATTAGGAGCCCACAAGCATGTAAGAGGAACATCAACCATTCTTGTCTTAATTACGTGTTTTCCCCATTAGTTTTATTTATGTTTTCACATGATTAAAGATTCTTCAATGAGTTACCTTGGTGGCCCCTTTGTGCCCCCATCCACCCATTGGGAGCCACTCCCACAATTGGCTACACATCCACCCCACACACATGCACATGGAAATACAATGAGGTCAGTCTCATCCACACATAGATGGTGAGTTTTTGACATATTCCTCGTCACTAATATCACTATCCCAACCATGCGGGGATGAGTTCAATGGTTTCCACAAGCACTCATAGGTACCACTTCATGCTTTCAAGCATTCACATACACAAATAGGGCATCATCAAGTGAATGAATTCATAAATTAAATAACCATGGGCTTTCCATCACCCTCATTGCATCATTACTACACAAAACATCAATGGATACATCATATGTTTGTACAGTAAGAAAAAAAACTTGGATTTGGGTATGAGAGGCCAAAATTCATCAAAATTTGAACTTCCAAATATCAAGAAAATCATAAAACCCATTTGAGATTACATCATGCAATGTCAAGAACACATTATCATTATCCAAAAACATAAAAGTGAAGGCTCCATCCCTAAAAATGTGCACCAAATCCTCATCCATCAATAATGCATACAAACAAGCATAAAACTCCAATATTCATCCACACAACTCTCAAATGCATCCATAGAATACATATTTCATCCTCTAAGATCATTTGCACAAAACCAAATATGGTTTCAAACAAAGAATTGAAGAGAAAAGAAAACATACCTTTCACAAGCCAAGAAAACCCTTCAAATACTTCGAGAAGGTTGCACATTCCACAAAACAAGATAAAATTTAGAGATCAAGTAGAACTTGACCCAAGGAATCAAATGTAAGAATGCCCACAAAAATCCAATCTCTAAAATTTGCCCCCAAGATCAAATTCAAATTTTATACGTATTCTTGAAGAGGAAAAAAACCCCAAATTTCGTGCCAAAATCAAGTTATATAAAAAGTGAAATAAAAAGTTACTTTTTATCCCATGCCCAACATGAATTAAAAACTAGAAATAAAATATATGACCTCCATAATAATTAATATTTCACCAATAAGAAAATAAATATAAAAATCCTCCAATTAATATATTAAAGCCACCATCTAATAAAATCCTATTAAAAACTAGTCGGTGACAACAATTACACCCAACTCTAAAATTGGTTACACAAACAACATGGACATACAAACAAGGAAAGATGGTCAAACACAACATGGAGACACACTAACACATCAATCTTCCTAACATAGTCGAACGTTGCCTCAGGGCAATCGACAGGTGTATAAGAAAATTGGGGAAAATTGCCATCTAAAAGTTGGAATGACAATTCAAGCTAAACACATATTGGCCACATGACTATCTCCTTATTTAACCACCACCTGGGCATATATATAGTTTTGGGCATGCTCATACCTGCCAATTCTAGTGAAGTTGATATCTGGTACCTATCCACATTAGTATAATAGTTGAAGCACATATGCATATCGATAATATCAAGCAACGAAGGGGAACAAGACAACGTGTAGACCTCACGAGTGAGTAACTACGACTTCATCCCTCTTTGTACAAACACATCAGACAAGATCCATAAGAATATTAATATAATCATAACAATAAGCGAACATCACAAACTCATAGCATAGAAGTAAGCATCATCATATGTCACGAGAAACATGTATACTAATCATCTAACATAAAAATGTCCATCACATCATGTACTCACAACATTATCAAATCTTTAACCTTTAGCCATATCATTAATCTCATGAAACATAATACATGTAAAAACCAATAAATCCATCAATAAAACACAAAAGATAGTATACTAGGTCACAGTAATATAAGAGCATTTTAGTCTCAAAACCAAAACATCACTGCAAGATATAAATACATCCAACCATCATCATATAACATCATGGAATCTAATGGCATGAACATCATGCATATATGATCACTACTGAATCACCCTGAATAATCAATTACTCACATCAGCAATGATATCATAAGGACATTTGAAATAATATATCAATAATGAACAATGTCACACAATCACATCAAGAGTCTAGCTCGAATCAAAAGAACAAGCACATGACAAGATGCAGACATGGTAGGTACTACAAATATATGCAAAGAAACATTAGAAATATCTAATAGTCATAAATGAAACAAAATCTACATGCACTTATATAATGATTTTGATATTAGAAGCAACAAAAATAGGGTGTTGTTCCATTACAACCAGCTCAGAAGGCTAACAATTCAAAAAAATCCAGAAGCACATTAACAACACTCTAACAATATCAAAAACCACTACAAACAAAATAGAGAGACAACCTAATGAACAAAATTGATCTTATCAACTAATCTAACAGAGATAATATTAGTCTTGTAACCAAACCTATCTAAGCTAATATAACTAGTAATAGTCTTATGAGCAACCCATATAGGGTCATACCTAACCAGCAACATACAAATGCTAATAGTATTACACAAAAACAACATAAACATATTGATAAAAAAACATCATGTATTACGACCATTATTAACATGATAACAAAAAAACACCTGAGAAAGTGTTTTGACTCAACTTGTTTGATCTTGCAACCACTTTGTTGTAGAACATTAGACTGGTCATCAATAAGGAACTTAAACAGTTCGTTGTAGTTCCCTTCATTGTTGGCATCCACTCCCAACATCATTTTTTGAAGCAATCATAGTGAGGTAGTTGAGCTGTGCATAACCCCCTTAGTTGGTTGGACACATCACTCTTGCAGCCACCTTATGCCCAAATGAACAATATCAACCCCGTTGATTACAAAATATTTCCCAAAATAAATGCTAAAATCCACATTCCTTGTAATCCTGCAAAGGTGACACCATACATCATTCTCCATTTACTTGACCTTACACACGCGGCCACATCTAGAATTATGCCACCACAACTTGCCACTAGGATGACCAACCACATAGATCAAAATTCTAGTGACTATGAAAAGAATGAGTGCCAAAATATTTGAAATAATGCCCATAAAAAACCTTCTCAAACTACACCCCATTCTTACACTTCTTTCCAGGTTCAAAATTATGATATACCATATATACCTTTGACACAAACAAACATCCATGGCAATAAAATCATCATTTTCTTTCTCCTTCAAGGAGAAGCTTCATAGTAGCAACAAGTCATCCTTGGTCTCTCCAACACCTTAATCCTATAATCTTTAAATCAAGAGCATCCATTGCATCTGCCACACAATTGCCTTCCTTATAGTTGTGGCATATGACATAACAATTTAGGCCCAAGAGAAGCCTTTTGATATCATCCATAACATTAACAAAGGACTAGTTGATCTTAGTTAGCCCTTCAGCAACATCGATGACGAGTTTCAAAACTCATCACCCTCTAGAATAAGAGCCTTCATACCCATATAAAGAGAAAATTTCAAGCCCCAAAACATTGCCATAAATTATGTCTGATTATTAATCAATTCATCAAAATTACTCGAATAAGAAGCCACAAGGGCTCCAGAGGAAGAACGTGTTGGTTCCCAAAATTGCAGGTTGTTAAACCCTAAAGGTATGTTAGGTCTTATGGTTAGGTTTAACATTGAACTTGGCCAACAAACGAGAACCAACCCTAAAAAGGATTGATTTCTCCTTCACTTTCGATTCTGCTACACCAAGATGGGTTTGCCTTTTTTTATTATTAAGTATATGATAGCTTTACCCAATCCTTTGTATTTTGTAACTCATTGCCATATGTTTGAACAAAAATTTGGATTGGATTCTAACTCCTATCACTAAAATTGAAATGTGAAAAATAAAAGTGTTTATATGTTTATGAATGAAAATTGATCAATGCCTTATCCCAGACCATGGTTGTAAGAACATATCATTCATATGATGTTTAAAACTTGATCTATTAAACAATATCATAATTTATGCATTGCAAAGATATCTTGTTTATGCCTTTCATAAACATGCAAACATGACAATAATAAAACCCTTCTTACTGATCCAACTTGTTCCTCCAAATCACAATACCTCTCTGACAAAATTTAACTCTTCTTTGAAGAGGCCAACCAAATGAGATACAAAAAAGAAGTAAGGTGCAACAACAAATTAGATGTATCCTTGATACACTGGTTCATATGATTTACAAAACATAAGTGTGGAGACAATTTAAATGATATCTTACATTAAAATTAATGAATAGTTGATGACATTTTAAAAACAAAATATGTTTTGCATATTCTCTATTATAAACCCTAGAAATATAAGACAATGCTTTAAGATATTATGTTTTGTCCATTTCCCCCCTTCTTTATTTCCCCTTTATAAACACAAGGGAGATTTTGGACTAGTTACAACTCTTGGTAACTGAAAACTAATTAGGTATCCTAGACTAATCAACTACCCTTTAGAAACTAAAAGACATTTACAATAAAACATTTGGAAGCAAACTCCTTTTGTCTTTACTAAAATGATCATTCTCATGATAAATGCATATCATGTTCCATGGAAATATTTTTCCTTTAGGTCCTCAGTCAAACAATTCAATTGGTATGTCTTAATTCTATTACATATGCCAAAATTTTGATTCTGGAAGTTCTTGCACACTATAGTTTGCAAAACTGGATAAATCACATACAATTTGGGTTTTGTAAATGAGCTGCTAGGACCCTAAAAATTTGCACAACAATTCCTTGTAGTATAGAAAATTGCAAGGATGAATTGATTTGGTATGAGAGTCAACTGGATACATGATATTGATGTCCATAGAAGGCTACTTAGAAAATTGCAAGGATGAATTGATTTGGTATGAGAGTCAACTGGATACATGATATTGATGTCCATAGAAGGCTACTTTGATGAATTTTACAGTGTAATAATAAACTAAACAAATGGAAAATGGACCGAGCTTGGGAAAAATAGTAAACGATGTTCCAAGGTTCTGCAAATGGACATTGGGGTTATTTATAGTCAGGAAAATTGTAGGGAACAATCGGTTTGAGAGGAAACACATTAGGCACTAAGATACTAACCTTCAAAGTTGACCATTTATGTATGTTAGTCAGTGTGTAAGACAATGATTCTCCCTAGGGCATACAAAGTGATTGTAATAAAAACTGATCGCAAGAATCTGCAACTTGGCACATATGTTCATTTATGATATATAAAGGTTCCTACCAAGCCACTCGTCATGATGATCACCCAATTTCAAAATATAGTCCTCCAAAAATGGGTCACTTGATAGAAGCATTTTGTGTGTTATAATCATTCATTTTCATCAATGGAACTTCATTTTTTGCAAAAAATTGAAGCTCCAAAAGAATGGATAACCCCTCGCCCAGCCACCAATTCATTTCTAGCAGCACCATCAAAGTTTAGCTTTTACCAGTAATCATTCAGAGGTTTCCACCTAGTATTCTTTCTGACAAGCCTTTTAGAATTATCAACTTTAGCATAGGCATTGGGTAAATGCCAATTTCTATTCATTCTATCATCAAAGGGAGTAGGCGAAAACTTAGAGCATCTGCACTTAGTGTCCGACAAATTATCAGATAACATGCAAAAGAAAGATCTGAACACCACTTCCATAGGTTTCACAACCTCTCGGAAAACCCTGTTATTTCTTTCCTTCCAAAGACTCCAACAAACTAGAGGAGGGATTTGTCTCCATAATTGTCTACCTAATGGCTTGCCAAGAGGCCCTTTCCAATCCTCAATAAATTGGTCTAAACCACCATTGAAAACCCAATTGAGATCAAGCTTAGTCAACACAAATTGCCCTAAGTCTCTGGCAAATTGGTAGTGCAGAAATAGGTGGGGAATAGACTCCTCTTCCTACATATAAAGAGTGCATCTATTGGGGAGTTAGAAATCCCCCTTTAATAAGGTTGTTGTGAGTTAAAATTTTATTATGCAATGTCGTCCACCAAAAAAAGTGAACTTTAGGGATCAAAGAGGGGTTCCAAACCTTCCTCCAACAATCTGATGATGGATAATAGATTGTAATCCGACTTCACTGAAAAATCTCCTTTTCAGTCTTTCCTCCATATAAATTTATCTTCCCTGGGAAAAAGAGGGATTCTAGCCTTACTGATAATTCCCGTTAGCTCCCTCGCTATCTAGAACAAGTACGGTTATTCCATGCAGAATTGGGTAAGATTCCTCCATCTCCTATCTGGAGAAATGCAGTCCTCACTTTGTGACCAAAGAATCTTAGTCTTAAATTAACATCCAGCCTTCCTTCGCCAATCCAAACATCCTCCCAGAATCTAATACTCCAACCATCTCCCATCTGCCACTTGAGTCCAAATTGGAGAGGATTCCTGCATTTCAAGATATGTTTTCAAATCTTAGAGCCCGAGGGGATACCCAGGGTACTAAGAGCTTTATAAAAGTTGTCAGAAATAAGGTATTTAGCCTTCATGTGCACTTACATACAAAATCCGGAATGCATAATTTTATCTCAAATGATCACCCTCACAAAAAGATTAATCCAAACAAAAAAAATCTACTCAAAGTGACAATTGTTGATTGCAGGCCCTCCTATCCCATTTACCATACAAAGTCGCAATGGTTGATTGCAAGCTCTCCTATCCCATTTCCTGTTCGTTGAGTGTCTTTCCTTTTACTTTAATTGTTTCTGGCTTTCTGGCTTTTTCTTATCTTCCCATCTCCAGCTCGTCCTGCAGCTTTTGATTTGATACACATGAAAGTTCCCTGAAAACAATTCAATGAAACATGCATGTTATCATAGAACAAGTCATTCGCTGATGCCCCAACAGTACATATAAGCAGTGATCTGCATTGCACTCCTGCATCTAATTTTAGAAAGGCAACAGCATGGTCTAGATTGCCAAATACTCAAAACCTAAAGTCGAAAATAAAATAAATTAAAAAAATTAGAAAATAAAACCTCATCCCTTCACTTTTGCTCCGGGTCTGACTATAGTGCTAGATTATTTTTCACATGGTGCACATTTCTATAGTGCAAGATTATTTTTCAGATTGCTTCATTTAGCATCACCAGTAATCTCTGCAAGAACATTGTCCCTGTTTGAAATGATGGAAACGGTTTGCATCTCTCACAACAATTTCTCTGCCAACAATCTTGGAAATAAATTTTGTTGCAGTGTGGCATTCAGCACATACTCGAAGATTTTTAACAACTCTAATAGTTGTTCCAGGAGTTGTGTTTAACAAACCAAATGCAATTGCGAACTTTTCACTATGGTGACAAAGAAGTAATTCTTTTTCCTCCTCTTCCACATCATTAAGTGAATGTTTTGAATCTGGAAAATACCTTGCTGCCTTCATCTCCGAAGCCAATTGTTCCAACTTGGCATGGATTTCTTGTGTCTGTGGGTGTGATCTGTCTCCTACACAGAAAGCATGCACCATTTCATGGCCTTCAATCCAACTGCATCCAGGGATCTTTTTAATTCCTCTATCTTTCATCAATCTCCTTACTATTTGAACCTCACTCCATCTGCCCGCTTCTGCATAGATGTTTGAGAGAAGACCATAAGTCGCAGCATTTTGAGGATCTAAATCCAAAAGCAGCATAGCTGTAAATACCCCTAAGCCTATATTCATATGTGATCTACAGGCACTAAGAAAACATAACCACACAACTACCACAGGTTTAACTGGCATCTTAATGATAAATTTTAGGGTGTCCTCAAGATAGCCAGCACGAGCAAGAAGGTCAACCATGCACACATAATGATCAACTGCAGGTGTAATGCAATTAATGTTCCTCATATGATTGAAGTATGTACAGCCCTGATTTACTAAACCTGCATGGCTGCAAGCAAACAGAACACAAGCAAAGCTTATTATGTCAGGATATGTTCCAGAGTGCTTCATTAATTCAAAGATTTTCAGAGCATCCTTGCAAGATCCATTTTGTGCGTATCCTGCAATCATGGCATTCCACGAGACCACGTTTCTTTGAGACATTTTATCAAAAAGTTCGCGTGCCTTGTCTATGCTTCCACATTTTGCATACATGTGTACCAGGGCATTTACTACTGCAACATCTGACAAAACCCCCCCTTACGTTATGCTTTGATGGATTTCCACACCCTGTTCTAAAGCTCCCATTTTGGCACAGGCAGGAAGGAAGCTGGCAAAGGTTGTGGAGTTTGGCTTTACACCTGCCAATTGCATTTGCTTGAAGGTTTCTAAGGCCTTTTCAATAAGTCCATTTTGTGAATAACGTAGAATCATGGCAGTCCATGAGACCACATTTCTTTGAAGCATTCCGTCAAACAGTTCACATGCCTTGTCGATGCTTCCACATTTTGCATACATGTCTACCAAAGCACTTGTGACTACAACATTTGACAAACAACCCCCTTCCGTTATGCTTTGGTGGATGTCAATACCCTGTTCCAAAGCTCCCATTTTGGAGCAGGCTGGGAGGATGCTGGCAAAGGTTGTAGAGTCCGGCTTTACACCTGCCAATCGCATTTGCTTGAAAGTTTCTAAAGCCTTTTCAACAAGCCCATTTTGCATATATCCTACGATCATTGCATTCCATGAGATGACATCTCTTTCAGGCATTCTGTCAAACAGTTCAAGTGCCTTGTCAATGCTTCCACATTTTGCATACATGTCTAGTAGGGCATTCCCAATTACAACATCGGACAAAAATCCCCTTTCTATTATGCTCTGATGGATGTCCATGCCCTGCTCCAAAGCTACCATTTTGGCACAGGCAGGGAGTACGCTGGCAAATGTGAACTGATCGGGCTGGAAACCTGTTCGTTGCATTTGGTGAAACAGTGTGATTGCCTCGTGAGGAAACCCATATCTTCGGTATGCTGCAATTATCGTATTCCATAAGACATTGCTCGGCTCTTCAATGTAATCAAACACTTTACGAGCATCTACCAAATTCCCACACTTTGCATACATGCAAATAAGCTTATTCTGAAAATTTGTGCATGTAGACACTGCAAATCGCTCGTGAGCGACGAAAGAGTGAACGTTTTTCCCTTGTGAAAGAGCATTTTTGAGAATGCAGGTCTGTAATAGTCGAAGATATGCCGAAGAGTTTATGGGAGGATTGTGTGTAGTAAGAAGAATATGCAGTGCCTCCTTCAGCATAATGCTCTGAAATTGAGATGAGTTGTGGCTGGCATTTTAAGATTGTAATGAGAGCATGGAAAATGTGCAGTGCGATTCAGTTTACTCTGCCACAATGGCATAGCTAGTGGTGAGCCTGGGTGCATTTTCAGCCTAAACATTGTAGTAATTCTTCTCACAGCTTAAAGCCCAAGCCTTGAAAGTGGCCTTAATAAAATAAACAATTAAGTGACAAATATCCTTCGTGGCCAAAGATAACAACATTATTGGTGGCATATGACCAAAAAATATCAATAGCAAAACATATGAAATAGAAAATGCAACATCAATTTTAACTGCTAGCAAATTGTCAGGGAGTGGGTCATCTATTTTCGAATGTAATTGAGCTTTCTAACTCTCACTGCTCTCACAAAGTGGTTGGTGTAGGAGCATCTCAAGTCAATAAGTCATCTTGCATCAAAAAAAAATATTTACTTTTAGCTGATTTTGTTTTCAGTTGAGTTTCTTATTTAATCTATATTCAAATCTTAAGACTAACGGAATGAATTTTCTAGTATGGTACTGCATTTGTTCGTTTTGACTTTTGATTTCATCTAGAACATTATAAGTGTTGCACATATGCTTCTATGTTTGTTTCTCATTTTCTCATTTGACAATTTGAAGCGCTAAATTAGCTCACAGAGGTATGTATAGGTTTTGCACTAAGTTTTAAGACCCTATGCTAAGGTTCAATCACTTGAGGAGCCTTAATGGTCTTGATAGAGGTAATGTTTAGGACCACATTATTTTAGAATAATTTTTACATATAGGTCAACCAAGAATTTTCCACACAAATATGCATTATGAAAGTAGGTCTAGTTTACTTATAAAACAAAAAATAGCCAAGGTCAAGAAGAGATCTAAGAATCAATTAAGTCTAAATAGTATAGAGTAAATTAAGAAGATAGAGAGTAGCTCAAGGAAGATAATATTTATGACTAAACTATTATGGAAGTATTGAGATTGCACTATAATCAAAACAATGGAGGTGTAGCGTGTTGTACACCTATCCTGGAAACAACTTAGGATGTATTTAAAGTTGTTGATAATATATAATAATTCAAGTTGATTGTCATAATAATTTATTAGTTTTGAGTATTTTTTGCATAGATTGTGTTTGTTTGTATTAATGCCACATGGTTGAACAATACTTCACCACCCTCTACCTATAAGTGCATCAAATAGTATTAGGGGGAGTTTATTATCTTGAGATAGAAAGTTTGTGCTTGTTTACAAATCATCAAATTGAGTTAGTTTGCAAAGAAATTATTGAGTCTAAATTAGTTTCAAGGAGTTTGTAGGTAGATCATAGAACTTGAGGTAGTCATCATTTAATAAGAAAAGAAGAAAAGTTAGAGAAAATAGACCACCAATTATGAGGCGGTTTGTAAAAGGAAACAAATGAGGATAATAAAGGAAATAATCCTTTAGATAGAGCATCGACAATGAAGAAATTTGATATTGATATGTATAAAGTATGAGATATAAGATTAAAAAAGTGTAAGCAATGTGGACATATTATCAACTAGGAAAGTGGTTTGTTCAATAATTTGAATGAATATACAAGGTGAATAGGCAGAGTGTTGCAATTTGAAACAAAATACAACTAATTAGGTAATTATGCCTAGAATTCTACATTTGACATTAAGCCATCTTAGGTTGCTATGTGATGACTTGAAGAGTTGGTAAAATTCTCTTAAGGTATGTAGCACATCCTTTTTCTATTTTGGAGGAGTAAAATCCCAACCAATATTAATATGAATTAGTCAACTTCTTGTGTGACCCAACCACTTCTCACTATACGTGCATAAATTGTTCATAATATTTAGTAGTTATCCATTCTTATATTCTTGTTTGTATTTTATATTTTTCTCTTATAGGCATGAGATTGTTTGTCCTTCTTGGTTTAAAAAATACCATTGTTCCATCCAAGAGATCCTCATCGCCTACATGCTATTAATGAAAGTTTTGCTAGAAGGAATATATTTAATTTTTTCCTATGAGTTCATTTTTGAAATTGCAATTTACACTTGTTCATTTGTGTTTCTGTGTATTTGTAGAGGTACAATTTTTTTTTATTTGCCACCCACTCATTTCAGGTAGCTTGATTTGTATGAGGGAAGACAATTAGAAACCCATGAATATTATACCTTAGTAGTATGAGGGAAGACAATTGGAAACCCATGAAGATAATACCTTAGTACAAGGCATCTTGAACACCTCTATGCAAGATATTACCAAGTAGTGTGAAAGAATCTCGAGGAAATGTACAAGTGCTTCTATCCATTATAAGGCGTTTGGCAAGTGTGTAGAGTAGCAAAAAACACTATAATGGCTAAGGAATTGTCGAATGAATTACAATATTAGGCCACACTATTCATCCACTAAAAAGTGAAAAATGTTTACTCTAGGACTTTTGTCAAAAAAAGGGGTGTTAGTGGGGGTAATCCACCCAAAATTTCAGCCCTCAATCTCATTGTAGGGTCAAATGAAGAATAAAACTCTTTGATTCCCACTTGTGAGGGTTTAAAGTTAGCCCCGTTTATATTTTTCTCCCAAATTTTTGTTAAGTAGTTTTAAAAATATTTCTATGTACCAATTTTATGAAGGCTTAAAAATTGAAATCATTATAACTTATAATTAGTTGCTTGAAATTGAGTGCCATTTTTTTTGTAAAAGTGCTTGTGTTTTTTAGATTGATCCATTTGGAACAATTTCACACTATTTTATAAAGTGTCATTTTTATTATCCCAAATTAGTTAAAATATATTGACTAAAAATATGAAGTTCCACAATATGAGGTGTGTGTATGTGTGTGGGGGAGGTTGAAGATGGATTAAAGGAGGGATGTTTTTTCATCATGTCTTGTCCACTTCTATATTTTCCTCAAGCATTTCTTTTTCCACATCTATTTTTTGCAGCAACATCTAAGTTTAAAAGTATGGAGTCCAATCAACTTGTTAACATTCTCACGCCTATAAATTAGCACGAGTGAAAACTTGGTATTCAACTAATGCAAAGATTAAAGAGTTGTATAGAGTAGATATGAGTTCTAAAAAAATGCAGTCCTAGTAAATATAAAGAAAAATGATTTAAAATATATGAGCAAGCTTTTGGATTTATGTGCCTTAATCTATCTCCTAATCAACTATTTCATTTAGAAACCTTGAAAAACCCTTATAAATTTTGGTTGGTACTAGAATATTTTTGAGAAGGTAGATGAAGTAAGAATTCATGAGCTAGAAAATGAATTTATAATATTGAGTCCAAGTGCTTTTCATAATTTGGAGGATTACTTATCTAAGTTTAAATCATTAAAGTCGCAACTAAAAGAATGTGGGAGACAAAATAAGGAGGATCAACTAATATTTTATACTTTCCAAATTAAGTCTCAATTACTCTATGTTTCTCTCTACCATCTATTCCACCAAAAAGGCTCATAGAACAATGTGGAAAGCTTTTTCTTTAGATGAATTCATTGCAAACTTGAATAGGGATCAAGACAAGTCGATATATATGGGCACCTTGAAGTATTATAAACCTTAAGCCCTTATTGCTAGAAATGAGAAAAATAATTTTAAACAACAAAGGAAAGAAAATAGATTATCAAAAGGACAAGGAAACCAAGGATGATTATAAATATTTACCCTCCAAAGATCACATTGAAACTTCTTAAAATCAAGGAAAACCCAATAAAGAAAAGTAAAGTGTTCCTATTGCAAGAAACATGGGCATGATGAACATTAATGTATAAACAAATAGATTGGCCACCTCACACATATTTTTGAGAAGAAAAATATTGAGTTTCCTAAATTTATTATAGAGTCCTCATCATCTCTATAAACTTATAAATAAAAAGAAAAAGATAAAACTAAAGGGAAATCACTTCTTGCATCTATAGTCTCTAAATTTGGGAGTTGGATTCTTGACTTTGAAGTTTCCAATCACATGTATTATTTTCTAGATCTTTTCTCATTGTATTTTTTTATTCGCAAGATCCAACCTAAGTTTTGTTAGGAAATCAGATCTTGGGAATATAATTTACTATTTTATATTTACTAATAAATGACTGTTCTGATATATAAATAGACTGTGATGCTTTTTATATTTTTACTGATTATATTATATGCTGTGACTGCAGGTGATAACAGCAATGAACTCCTTTTATTGATTGTGTTATCCATGCGATCACAGCATACATATATATATATGCTGACGATCGGATGACAGCAAACATTGTGTCCCTTCACAAATGAAAGGGCACGTCCCATGGTCACTGCTTACATTAGTGCTAGCGACTATTAACAACAGTCGCTAGCACTAATGTAAGCAGCGACTTACATTAGTGTAGTCGGCTGTCTCAATGTTCATTCATTCATTCGACTTAATAGTCGATGCTAATACTTATGATAGATATCGAACATAGTTCGATCAATATTAATGTAATATCATAATATTGTATTATGATATTATCATTATTATATTATAAATATAATAATGATAATATGATAATAACAATATAAATTACAACTCTTTATTAACAATGTATAGAATAGTATAATATATATATATATATATATATATATATATATATATATATATCTATGTATGTATGTATGTATACGAATGAAGCTATATCTTAACACTCCCTCTTAGCGAGTGAGTATTAAATATCAAAAGTCTATCATGACATCTGCCAATTCGGGACACACAAGTTAATGTAGTCTCGTCATGAAAATAGACTTGAATATCATGATCTCCGCACATTTGGGACACACAATGAAGTAGTCTATCATGATATGGTTTCGTTATTACACATCCAGTAATAACAAGAGTCAAGATCTCCGCACAATTGGGACACACAATTAAGTAGTCTATCTTGACACTTTGGTTAACCATTTACAAGATCGTCACCTTGAAATGTTAACCCACACACAAATGATCATTTACACAATATTACAATATACACATTTTTTAACATTTATTCATGAATAAAAAACTTATAAATAAGAGGGGTTTAAACCATACATCAAACCTTGATCATGCCAAGTTTATTTCTGAAGTATTCTATCTTCAGCTTTGCCAGTGGCTTAGTGAAAATATTAGCATTTTGTTCTTCAGTACTAATGTACTCTAGCCTTATGATATTTCTCTCTACCATATCTCTTATGTAATGATATGGAATCTCAATATGTTTGGACTTGTTATGAAAAACTGGATTAATAGATAACTTGATACAACTTTGATTGTCACAATGAATCACAGTTGGATCTAGAGGTTTTTCAAACAATCCAAATAATAGCTTTCTTAACCATACTACTTCGCGTGCTCCCATGGATGCTGCCATATATTCAGCTTCAGTGGAGCTTAATGCTACTGCTGACTGTTTTCGACTGAACCAAGAAATCATAGCCGAACCAAGACTAAAACAACACCTTGTAGTGCTTTTTCGATCGGTAGTACTTCCAGCCCAATCAGAATCAGAATACCCTTGAAGATTGATTTCTACCTTTGCATACTTTAGCCCAAATCCAATAGAGCCTCGTAGATATCTCAAGATATGCTTAGCTACCATTAAGTGTATTTCCTTGGGCTCACACATAAAGTGACTCACAACATTGGTTGCATAATAGATGTCAGGTCTAGTGTTCACCAAGTGCATAAGAGAGCCAACAATTTCTCTATACAATGTAGGATCAGAGGGTTCAGACTCTTCTGCTTCAACTTTGAGTTTGTACAGATTTGTTTCCATAGGTGTGGATAAAGGCTTACATTCCATCATTCCAAACCTGGTTAGAATATCAATAGTGTATTTTTGTTGATTTAGCAGAATATAGCCTTCCTTTTGAAACACTTCCAACCCTAAGAAATAATGTAAGAGTCCTAGATCTTTCATGTCAAATTCAGCAGTGAGTTCTTGCTTACATTTTGCAATAAGATGATCTTCTCCTATTATTAAAAGATCATCTACATAAAGAACTAAAATAACCATGTTGCCATTTGTTATCTTAAAGTAAATGTTAGGATCTGCATCATTTTTAGAGTATCCTAATTTTGAAAGATAGTTGTTTATCCTTTCATACCAAGCTCTGGGAGCTTGTTTCAACCCATATAGTGCTTTCTTGAGTTTGCAAACATATTTTGATGCATCATGTATAATGAACCCTTCTGGCTGCTCTAAATATACTTCTTCTTCAATGGTGCCATTTAGGAATGCCGTTTTCACATCCATCTGGTGTATCTGCCACCCTTTAGATGCTGCTATAGCAATAATGGTTCTGACTGATGTATACTGAGCTACAGGGGCAAATGTTTCCTCATAATCAATACTTGCTTTTTGTGAGAATCCTCTAGCAACAAACTGAGCTTTATGCTTCTCAATACTTCCGTCAGGAGCATATTTAGTTTTGAATAGCCATCTAGAAGAGACAACGGTTTTATTTTTAGGTCTAGGTACTATGTCCTAGACATCATTCTTTATTATAGATTGATATTCTTCAATCATTGCCTCTCTCCATGCTTGATTAGATAATGCCTCCTTTGGATTTGATGGTTCTGATTTATTGATTTCTGTTATAAGAGCTGCATAACATTTTTGAGTTCTTGTCCTTTTACTCTCATGAGATATTTCATTAGGTTCTACATTATTTTCTTTAATTATTTGCCTTGCCCATAATGGCCTTTTCTTACCATTGATTACATTAGTATTCTCATTTTCAATGACAGGAGATTCAGGTTCTTCTATATCCTCCCTCTCAATTTCAGCAGTGAGATCTTCTTCTATCTCCAGGATGTTATCTTCTTCAAGGTTTTTAAATGTGTTATTTTCAACAAATTTTACATCTCTACTCATCTCAACAGATTTTTGTCCTGGAATATAGATTCGATACCCTTTTGTGTTTTCACTATAACCAACAAGTATGCCTCTTTTACCTGATGGTTCTAGTTTAGTCCTCTTCTCTTTAGGTACATGAATGTATACGAGACATCCAAATATCCTAAGATGACTTAGGTCTGGTTTGATCCCTGTAAATGCTTCTTCTGGTGTTATGTTTTCTAATATGGAGTGTGGACACCGATTTTGAATATATACTATTGTATTTGAAGCTTCTGCCCAAAAAGAAGTATGAAGGTTTTGATCGAGCATCATGGCTTTTGCTGCTTCGATTATGGATCTATTCTTCCTTTCTGCTACTCCGTTCTATTGAGGATTATACGGTACAGTATACTCCCTCTTAATCCCAATAGAATTACAAAATTCTTTAAATATGTCAAATTTGTATTCACCTCCATTATCTGATCTTAATACTTTTATTCTTTTATTTGTTTGATTTTCTACTAATGCTTTAAATTCTTTGAATTTAGATAGTACCTCACTTGATTCTTTAACCTTAAGAAAGTATATCCAAGTTTTCCGAGAATAGTCATCAACAAAAATAATATGGTATAGTGATCCTGTTAATGAAGGTGTTGACATGGGTCCACATAAATCAGTATGAATTAATTCTAAGATTACTTTAGATTTGTGCTCACTTGTAGGAAAAGACCCTTTTATATTCTTTCCTAGTGCACAACCTTTGCAAATGCTAGGATGATTATTTTTAAAGTGTGGAAGACCCATAGTAATCTTGTTTATTAAAGGTAGAGCATTATACCTTAGATGTCCCAACCTCTTATGCCATAATTCATTGTGATTTGCGATTTCATGAGTTAGTGCAGATTTCTGATCATTACATATTTTATAAAGACTACCATCTCTTGTCCCTATGATTGTAGCATTCTTCATATTTGAATTCTTAGGCCATAATAGAACTTTGTCTTCATTAAAGGTGACCCGAAATCCTTGGTCTGCTAGTCCTGATATAGAGACTAAGTTTCTTTTGATTCCAGGTACAAATAGAACATCTTTTAGTTGTAGAGATACTCCATTCTTTATCTTTATGGTACAGGTCCCTATTCCTTTCACTGGGTAGGTGGAGTTATCCCCAATAGTCACTTCTTCGGTTGAATAATTTTCAAGTGTCTCAAACTGATTTTTGAATCTGGTTATATATCTTGATGCACCACTATCAATTATCCAAGTTCTATTATTGGAATTTAGTTCACTTGAGAGAGCTATAAAGAATAGTGGAATTTCTTTTGCTTCAGCTACGGTGGCTTGAGTCTTTTTCCTTTCAGGACAATGTCGATGAGTGTGCCCATATTTATCACATTTGTAACATTGGATTTTAGAAAAATCTCTTTTGAATTCCCTCTTTATTTTAAAAATTTTTCTCTTTTTGTTGTGGGACTTTGTGTTGAGTGCTTGTGTTTCTCCCTCTTTCTTTAGACCTATTCCTCTAGTAATAAGTCTTCATTCTTCCTTAGTACAGTCGTTCTTAAGTTGATCAAATTTTGGTAGAGGTGGACGTGTGCTTATGCATTGAATAAAATTCTCCCAGGATGTTGGTAATCCCCTTAGTGCTATTAGAGATAATTCCATGTCTTCTATAGTGTTACCAATGGAGAATAGTTGATTTCGTATTTTAGCAATTCTCAGGAAATAAGATGTAACTATTTCACCTTTATTCATTTTTATGGTCAATAGTTGTTCCTTCAAGGTTAATATTCGACTTGTATTGTTTATCTCATACGTTTCTTGAATTTTCTTAAAAACCTCATATGCTGTTGCTAATCTTGCTATGCTTGGGAGAATAGAATCTTTAACTGAATCAACAATTAATTTCTTAGCTTTATTGTTCCTCCTTTTCCAAGTCATTTTCTCTATTTCGTCTATGGGCATTTCTTTTTCTGTTTCTATGAAAGATTCTAATTCCAGTTCTTGTAAAAGCGTGGTGATTCTAATTTTCCATGATAGAAAATTTGATGCTCCTTCCAATCTATCCTCCATCCTGATTCCGGTGGTCATTTTGATAATTTGTGATGACTCTTCTCCTTTAAATAATATTTTTGTTTTGTATTCCTATCAAATAATAATTCAGAATTAATTCCCTTTAACTTGGCTCTGATACCATGTTAGGAAATCAGATCTTGGGAATATAATTTACTGTTTTATATTTACTAATAAATGACTATTCTGATATATAAATAGACTGTGATGTTTTTTATATTTTTACTGATTATATTATATGCTGTGACTGCAGGTGATAACAACAATGAACTCCTTTTATTGATTGTGTTATCCATGCGATCACAGCATACATATATATATGCTGACGATCGGATGACAGCAAACATTGTGTCCCTTCACAAATGAAAGGGCACGTCCCATGGTCATTGCTTACATTAGTGCTAGCAACTATTAACAATAGTCGCTAGCACTAATGTAAGCAGCGACTTACATTAGTGTAGTCGGTTGTCTCAATGTTCATTCATTCATTCGACTTAATAGTCGATGCTAATACTTATGATAGATATCGAACATAGTTCGATCAATATTAATGTAATATCATAATATTGTATTATGATATTATCATTATTATATTATAAATATAATAATGATAATATGATAATAACAATATAAATTACAACTCTTTATTAACAATGTATAGAATAGTATAATATATATACATATATATATATATATATATATGTATATGTATGTATACGAATGAAGCTATATCTTAACAAGTTTCAAGATTAATTATTTTGACTAGAGCTTTGAACCATTGATGCCACATTTTTTGAGGGACCTCATACTCAAATATGTTCCTCTATTACCCTTATCTCTCCTATTCACTTGCAACCTTATCTCTCCATGATCGAGCATCTCCTTATCACTTCATTAACCTTATCTCTCATATTTTCTCACTACCTTATCTCCCCACAACTGAACATCTTATCTCCCTAGCTCTCCTCCTTATCTCTCCAATTTTGAGTGCCACCTTATCTCTTTGAGATTCCTTATCTCTTCATCCCTTAGAACCCTTAGATCACTCCATCACATGTTATTTCCTTATCTCTCCATTTTATCCCCTATGCACCCTTGTTACCTTAGGGTTTTTCCTCCATATCACTTTACTTTCCTATCATGTCCACCAAACCCTCCACTATTATTCATCTCCTTATTTCTTTTCATATCCGTCTTCTCTAGGTTGGCAATTCCAGATGTAGCTTTTATGGTCTATGAATATTTCCCTATCCTATTTTCAAATCCCTAGTGGTTTAGAGGTTGAATTTATTATGATTTTTTGTTTGTTGATTGTAAGACTAGCTATTAGAACTAGTCTAGAGAATTCTCTACATTGTTTTGTATTGATGTTTTGGGTTGTGCATCTTGGTTGAAGTGTTCAAAAGGTTTGTACAGTGTTCTATTTTAGAATTCATGTGTTGATTTTCTCCACAAGTGAAGATATGTTGTTAAGTTGTTTGACATCATTGTCCATGTTAGTCTCTAGTAAAATTAGTAGATTATATTAAATAAATTGTAACATTTTTATCCAAATATGCACTAGAGGGTGAGTTAAGAGGTTTTTATGAGTCTTGAAATGTTGTGTTTAGATCCACATTAAACTATGTGTATTAGAGATCTTTTTAGGCTAACTAGTTAATGTGCTTTAATATTTTTTTATATGTTACAACTGATGCCAATAATGAAGGATGTTTTGCTGCATGTGCTTTGTTTAAATTAATTGAGGAAATCATGTTATGATGGATTTAGGTTTCCTTTATCTCCTAGGGTGTACCACATTGAGCACAAGTGTTCATGGTGACTGAATTTGTGTAAATATTGTTTATCTCTAATATAGATGACCTTGTTGAGGTTTACAATGATCAAGTTGATATAAAGGTGCACAAATGTTGTAGTTGAGTATGGATTGATTTTGGATTGAATGTAAAGTATATGTGATGCAAATGTGGAGGAGATGTGTAAATATCAATTGTGATGTACTTTATTGATAATATATTTCAAATTTAACAAATTTTGAAGCAGTGACTATGTGAAATGTGTTTTTCCATGATTAGGAGATCCTAATTCACTTCAATCCATCAATTATATGTGCCCACCAGAAGATAGTGAGTCCTTTTGGAAACTTGTTTAGATTTGTACTTTCCCTAGAATTGTGCACTTTAGTCTGGAAGTCACTTCTATCTTTCCCTATGATAGTGTGTCTTAGTATTGCAATTCCCTTGTATCTTTCCCTAAGGTTGATTTCCTTAGCATACAAGTCAAATCAAGAGTAGTGAGCTACCTTGACCTTTGGCCTAAAAAAATGTAATCAAGTTATTCATATAGTGAGTATGAATATTATTGTAGTTTTTAGATCACATTTGGTTTTACATGAAAAAGTCTCGTGTTCATGTTTTATGTTCATTACATTAGCTATTGTTGATGGTTAGTTGGATAAAGATAATTGATAAGTGTTTGTGATAGAAATTTTTTAAGGTTTTCTCAAAATTGATTCAATCCCCCTTCTCAGTATTGTGGTGTGTTCAACAATTGGTATAAGATCCAAGTTTCTAATAGATAAGCTTAACTACTTGAAGAAGATCTGGGATGGTGCATGATAATGGTCAAAAAGTATCAAATTTTGATGAATCAATTTATACCTTTTTGAAGGTGTGGATGGAACCATTTATTTGGACTCTATGACATTTGGAATTTGGGATATTGTTACAAATAGATACAATCTTCTTCCTAGTAATCCCTCTACTCTAGATTAGATAAAGTTGAATGAGAACAATGCAAAGAATATAAATTATATTGCAAGTGGATTAAGTGATTTAGAGTTGTTTGAACTCATGAAAATCATAACAACAAAGGGTGTTTGAGAGAATTTGAGTAGTATCCATAAAGGAGACAAGAAGATCAAGGAAGTCAAGATGTAGATTTTGAAACAAAAATTTGAAAACCTAAGGATGTTTAAAGATGAAAACATTAATAATTACCTACATCAAGTGGATGAAGTTGTAAGTGCAATTAGAGGTATTATAAAAAAACATAGAAGATATTAAATGTATGAGGAAAGTAATGAGAACCGTGCCTAGATCCTACAAACCTAAGTTGTATATTATTCACAAAAGTCATGACATGGATATATACGCATTGGATTATCTCTATGGGTCAATATCCACTTTTGAGATATCAAAATTTGAAGACATTCAATATGTAAAGAAGGATGTTGCATTTAAAGCTACAAAGAAAATTAAAGATGTACTTGAGACAAGAAATGATCTAGATGATTAGGAAGAAAATTTTGTAAGAAGCCTAAAGAAAGGATACATAAATTATAATGGTAAGTATCCTTCCAAATGCTTTGATTGTGAAAGAATATGTCATTATGTTGCTAGATGCATTTTTAAGGAAGATAACTATAAGAAGCTTGATGGTGATAAAAGAAAAGTTAGTTACAAAAGAGATGATAGAAATACAAAGATAGATAATAGAGACAAGGGTAAGAAGATTCTTTTTTCAGTAGAGACCTATTAATCAAAAGATGAAGATGGAAATGATTCAAACAATGAAACACTATTTTTAGTTGTTAAGGAAAATGGGAGTGACGGGTCTAGAAGTTAGGATGCTATAAAAATAGTGAAAGATCAACAATTATGAGGACCACTCTACATGCAAGAGAAGATCCTAAACCCTAGATAATTGATTCTAGTTGTTAAAATCATATGATAGGTGATAGAGGAAAGTTCCTTGAATTTGAAAAGTTTGGTGGTGGATCAATTAATTTTTCTCGTGAATAGGTTACATCTATCTTTGGTAAGGGATCCATATCCATTTTGGTAAGCATACGACTAATGATTTTTATTATGTTAAATATTTGACACATAATCTTTTGGGTGTGAGAGATGTGTAGTAAAGGTTACAAGCTTAGCTTTCATGGATCTAGATATGAGATCAAAAAGGGTTCTAGAAGGCTAGTTGCATAAGGTATTGGGATAGATGGAAATATCTATTACCATAGCTGATAGTAATGTTGAAGATTGATTATCTGATGGTGATGATGATGAAGACCGACCAAGATCAGAAAAATACATGATAGTAGAAAGTTTAGATCATTTATTATCTTGTCATTGATGTCAAGAAATTGATTTCTGATTGATGCAGTGAAGAAGGAACAAAGAGATTTTGAGTGGGAAAGAAGGATATGATGAAGTGTTCAAGCCGGTAGAAAGTGAAGATAAAAGAGTGCACAAAGGATCTAGTTAAGAAAAGATAGTTGCAAATTGATAGGTCAAATCATTTACTATTGCTTACTTATAGCATTTATAATAGTGAAATCTCTTAACAGAGTGGACTTAACAGTCTTATTGTAAAATCATTGAAAAACGTAACATTCTAAAGAGTGTTTGAATCCCTCTAACTAGGTCACTCCTAATGGGGTGAAGATATTAACAGATTTGAGATAAATCCCTTGACCGGGTCACACCTAGTAGTGTGCATTGTAATCTTTAACATGATTGGATCTTAACCGAGTGTACTTCAGAAGAGTACTTTCTTAGTGGGTGACAATTCCCATAGTGTTTTTTCCCAAAGCTGGGTTTCCATGTTAAATACTAGTGTTACATGTAATGCATGATTTGTGTGAATTATTTAATGATTGTTAAAGTTTATTTACTATTGTTGGTAAATAGTGAAGTGTGTTTTATCGAGTTGTCACCGAGTTAATCAGAGAATTTTTTTTAGGTATTTGGAATCAGGGATTATAGATTCTACCCCCCCCCCCCTCTCCGTAATCCAACAATTGGTATCAGAGCTAAGTACTCTGAAGAGATAAGTTTGAAAGACTTGAGTAAAAGATCTAAAGATTTATAGGAGAGAAGTACCTAAGATGAATAAGGAAAGTTTCTCAACATGGAAAAGCAGGATGAGATTGTATCTATCTAGGATTGGAGAATCTGCACTGAATCTTCTGACTAATGACTACAATCCACCACCTCTCAGACCCATGAGAGTTGATCAAATGAGAGAAAAGAAGGAACACAACTCAGTTATGATAGAGATTTCTTCTTCCCTGACTGATGTTGAATTAAATGATGTTAATGATTCTATTAATTCAAGAGAGATGTGGGATAGGTTTACACTTATATATGGAGGAGATCAAAATGTACAAAAGGATAAGGTTGATAGTCTTAGAGGAAAGTATGATGAAATAAGGATGAAGGATGAAGAGAATATCACACAATATAGCAACTGAATCAAGGAAGTTGTTAGTGCCATCAGAGGTGCTTTTGGAACATTGACAAATGAAGAAATGGTAAGTAAAATTCTGACAACTCTTTCTTCTAAGTATTCTATTAGAGTATCTACTATTTATGAATTAAGATCTATACTGAACAATGTTGTTACTCTTGAAGCCTTAATTGGTAAGCTGATTGCATTTGAACTAGGTAATTATGATAATAGTCTACCGACTATTGAAATTGCATTCAAGTCATCTCTAAGAATTGTTATATCAAGAAAACACAAAGAGATTCACATTAGTTCATATGGAAATAAATATGATAGTATTATAACTGAAGAAAAAGAACAAGAAGAATTAGAGCATTGTTGACTAGAAGATTACCAAGAGGTAAAGGAAAGTAAAAAGGCAAATTACCTCTGAAATGTTTTAACTATAATAAGATTGGTCACATTGCATATAGATGTCTTGAAAATGACATGATTGATAAGAATGACAAAAGAGACAACCAACACCGAAGATTTAGAGATTACAGGGATAAAGATAAGAAGTCTTGCTACCTATCTAAGGAAGGTGTAACCGATGATGAATCTGATGATATTGAAGAAGGATATGACATTTTCTAAGTTGTTCTAAAGGAAGACTCAGATGAAGAAAATCATGAAGATAAAAAAGCACTTGTTTCTCATGTAAGTAAACTCGACCCATGGATTATTGATAGTGGATGTTTACATCATATGACTGGTGATATTGACAAGTTTGAGAACCTACAAGAGTATGATGGAGGATTTGTCAGATTTTGCAATGATGCTCCATACCTTGCGAAAGGTAAAGGATCCATTGCATTGAATGAGAAGATGAAATGTAATGATCATATTGGGTTAAAGGACTGAACTATAATCTATTGTGTGTTGCACAACTGAAAAATACTAGCCATCAACTAGAATTTTAGAATAGAAAGGTGAAAATTTATGGTACTAATGGAGATCTGATTAGAACTGGTGAACAATCAAAAGGTAATTTATTGTATCTTGATACTATTGCAAATAATTTCTTATTTACTAAAATTGAAGATGTATGGCTATGGCATAAAAGACTTTGTCATGTGAATTTTGATAACATGATGAAAGTGAGTAAAAAGAATAGAGTCAGAGGTCTACCGAAACTAAGAAAACCTGATAAAGTAATGTGTAAAGCATGTCAGATTGGTAAGATGACTAAGTCAAGCTTCTCAAGTAAATCTTACTCTACCAATGCTATTTTGGAATTAGTCCACACTGACCTTTGTGGTCCTATGAGAGTTAAAAGCTATTATGGAGATTGGTATTTCATTTTGTTTGTTGATGATTATTCAAGAATGATGTCTATTATGTTTCTAAAAGAAAAATATGATGCATTCCAAATGTTCAAGTGGTATAAAGAAAGAGTTGAAAAGGAAATAGGAAAACAAATGAGATATTTGAGATCAGATAAAGGAGGTGAATTTATCTTTGATGAATTTACTATCTTCTGCACTGAAAATGGAATCAAAAGAAAAGTATCTGCACTGAGGACTCCACAAAAAAAATGGTATAGTTGAGAGAAGGAATAGATCTATAGTTGATTGTGCTAGAACATTGTTGATTGATAAATAAGTTGCACAAACATTCTTGAGAGAAGCCATAAGAATTGTTTTCTACACACTCAATTGAGTATAGTTGAAGAATGGAACCAACAAGACACCCTATGAACTCTGGTTTGTTCACACACCGAATGTAAGTTACTTAAAATTTTTTGGAAGTAGGTGTTATATACTGAAAGATGCTAGAAATGGAAATTTTGACTCTAAAGGAGATGAATGTATATTCCTTGGTTATTCATCAAAGAGAAAAGCATATAAATGTTTGATCAAGGCTACTAAAAAAATTTGTTGAAAGTGCAAATGTGGATTGATGAATTTGTAGAAAGGAATGAAGAGGATAATAAAAAGGAACCCGAGGATTACAAAAGATTTGTTTATGTACAAGAAGGTAATTTGGTTGAAGCAACCAAGCTGCAAGAAGGAGGAAACGATGAGCAAGATGAGCCTCCATTGAGAGATGAATACACTGATGAACAGTTTATCGAGCCTGTATTAGCAAAATATGTGAGAAGACATCACTCACCGAGTAGAATTATTGGAGACAATAAAATAGGAGTCATGAAAAGAAGTAAAGGATAACACATGTTTGATTTCTGAATTTGAGCCAAGACTCGTCAAGGATGCACTGGGAAATGAAGATTGGATTAATGATATGAAAGAGGAAATTGATCAGATTGAAAAGGAAAAACACTTGGTCATTGGTATCGAGACCCAAGGATAAGAATGCGATTGGAACAAAGTGGATTTTTAGAAATAAACTCAATGAGAAAGGAGATGTGATAAAAAATAAAGCAAGATTAGTCTGGAAAGGGTAGCACAAGAAGAACGTATTGACTATGGTAAAAAAAATTCCATTGTTGCTAGATTAGAAGGTGTAAGGATAATACTTGCATATGCTTCTTATAAAGGATTTAAATTTTATTAAATGGATGTTAAGTTTGTATTTCTGAATGGAATTCTTGAAGAAGTCTACATTGAACAACTTGAAGGATTTGTTCATAATTCTGACAAGGATATGGTCTGCAAGCTACACAAATAACTCTATGGATTGAAGCAAGCACCCCAAGGATGGTATGAAAGATTACACTCTTATATAATCAAGATTGAATTTCAAAGGACTAGTGATAACAATAATTTATACTTGAAATGTGATATTACTGATAAAATTTTGATTGCTGAGATATTTGTTGATGACATTATATTTGGTGGAAATGATATATAATATCTAAATCATTTGCTAAGGAAATGAGAAAGGAATTTGAGATGTCTATGATTGGAGAGATTAAATTCTTTATTGGACTTAAAATTCAACAAGTTAAGGATGGGATCTATATAACACAATCTAAGTATATCAAGGAGATCCTAAAGACATTCAATATGGAAGAATCAAAACTGGTTGGAACACCGATGGCTATGGGTTACAAATTGTCAAAGGAAGATGATACTAAGGAAGTAAATGAGACACTTTACTCATCCATGATTGGTAAATTAAAATGTGTTATCCACAACCGACCAGATATTGCACATTTAGTTGGTATAGTTGCAAGGTTTTCTCCAAACCCAAAGGAGACACATATGTCTGTAGTTAAAAGGATATTTAGATATCTGAGAGGGACTGAAGAATTCAGTCTTTTATATACAAAAGGAGGAGATTTTGATCTCAAGGTGTATATTGATGCTGAGTGGGCTGGTAATATTGATGACAAAAAAAGCACTAGTGGCAGAGCTTTCTTTTTAGTAGAAAGACTAGTGACATGGTTAAGCAAGAAACAAAGTTGTATTTCACAGTCTACTGCCAAAGAAGAGCATGTTGCTGCAGCTATGAATTATTATAACATTGTGTGGATCAGATAATTACTTGAAGGTATGCAAGAAGAGATTACCGACCCAGTTAAAATTTATTGTGATAATACCAGTACTATTAACATATCAAAGAATCTGGTGATGCATTAAAAAACAAAGCATATATCTATTAAGTATCACTACTTGAGAGAGAAAGTACAAGATAAGCATGTGACATTGGAGTATGTGAATTCTAAAGAATAGATAGCTAATATATTTAGAAAACCACTACCAAAGGATACTTTTCAGTATCTCTGAGGTAAGTTAGCGGTTATTTCCCTATCCAATGTTCACTAAGGCAGATGCATGATGCATGCTGCATCAATTCAAGTACTCTATATAATATCTATATTGTGAGTTGATGCTACTGTTCACTCTTTAGGTGAAGCCTATAGTTGTGAAAAAGAACTTTATGAATGCAATGAAATATCAATACATTTGAGGTATGATTTGAGTTTGTGTGTCTTTGGCATTATTGTCAAATAGGGAGAATAAATCAATTGATCATAGAGGGAGAATATTGCAGAGGGAGATGAACAATGAAAATCAGTAAAGAAGACTACTACTAATAGAGGGAGAAAGACTACATAAGAAGATCAAGTATAGGAAAGGAAAAGCTAAAGCTTAGAGGGAGAATATGAATGAAACTGAAGTGTTACCATCATCAGTTGAACATTGAATATTGTTAGTGTTGTCATCAATGCCAAAGAGGGATATTGTTACCATAAGTGATAGTAATGTCGAAGATTTATTATTTGATGGTGATGATGATGAAGACCGACCAAGATCAAAGGAATACATGATAGTAGAAAGGTTAGATCAGTTATTTTCTTGTCATTGATGTCAAAAAATTGAATGAAAACCTAATGACTGACGCTGTCATTTCTCCCCCGCGCACGTGCTCTGTGGAAGGTTTTAAAAATGGGTCTTTCACTTCGGCTTCAGTTTCAGCTGCTCCCACAAGCGCTCTGCTCATGGAAGGATTACAAAATGTGTCTCATGCCCAGGTTGTTCGTGGATCTTCTACGCTTTCTAGTGGTAGGGTTTCTACAGCAGGTGGTTCTGTGACTATTGCCTCTGGATCTTATGCAGATGTTGCCACCTTTGAGGCTGGCCTCTATGGGACTATTCCTTCTCGCTTTGCAAGGATTAAGAGGACTTCCCCTGTGACTATGAGTAGTCCCATTTGGGTGCAGTTAGATTCTAATGTAGTAGATAAATTTTTTGATATTGCAGAGGATTTCTCTTCACATGCTGCTATTTTTAGATTTAGGGGATTTTGGCATTCTCTTTCTACTCTTCATGCTTGGATTACCAATCACTGGGAGCCGCTCTTATCTAAAGATTTTCAGATTTACCCGGCTGCTAGGGGTTTTTTATTATAAAATTCGGTAATGCTGAAGATAGGAAGTCTATCTTGTGTGATTATAGCTTCTCATGGGATAACTAATTCCCCCTGATGGCCAAACCTTGGCATAAGGATTTTAACCCACTTTCAAAATCCTTTAATAGGATCCCTATTTGGGTTAGATTTCTGAATCTTCCCATGCATCTATGGTTGGATTCTATTTTGGAAATTGTGGGGAATTCTCTTGGGGATTTCTAGATTATGGATTTGGCAACCTCTGTTGTCCTTCATTCAACTTTTGCGTGCATCCTCGTTGAGATGGATGTTTCAAAGGGTCTCCCTAAGAAAATTTGTTTGGCCTCCCCTCGGGGCTCTTGGATACAATCTCTAGATTATGAGGGCATTCCCTTATGCTGCAGGAAATGTCATTTGACTGGCCATGTGGTTGTTCGTTGTGGTTTTGAGAAGGTAAAATCAAAACAACTGCCTTCTTGGTGGTTGGGTGTCTCTACCGAGCATTACACTGTGAATAAATCTATTGCTACAGTTAGTGAGCAGGTTGTGGGTTCTTCTCAGGAGGTTCTTTCTATTGAGGGTTGTGGTGCTTTGATGGGTGATATTTTGGCTCAACCAGTTTTTGCTGTTCTTGCAGGATCTGATGATGCTATGGCTGCTGCTGTTGTCTAGACAGTTGACTTTGTTGTCTAGCCTGCTACTGCTATCTAGACTGATGCTGCTTTGGCTGCTATTATTGTCCAGACTGCTGACTCTTCTCTCTAGCCTACTTCTTCTTTGGGTGCGCCCAAACAGGTTTCTCCTAGGGAGATTGTGTTATTTTGGGCTGATTGTTCTCGGGTTGGCCATTCTTCTTTTTCTTTAGGGGTTTGGCTGAATGATGCTGCTAAGTTGGAGGATGATTGGACAACTGTGAAAGGAAAGTGTAGACATGCAAAATTGGACAAGTGCTTTTCAAAATGCAATAAATCAATAAAAATACAATAAATCAATAAAATGGACATAATTAAATAAAGTTGGACAAAATCAATTAAAACAAAGGAATTATTAAATAATGATGTTAAATGATTAAAATAGAAGCTTAAAAGGGACAAAAATAATATATAATTAATTTTAATCAATTAATTGTATAGTTGTTTTAATCAAAAATCAAAATGAACCCATTACCCTTACATGGCTAAATTTAATTAATTAATTGAATTAATATTCCTTATTTTCTTTCAACAAAGTGATCAACCAATGAAAATTGAGACAAAAAGGACACAAATCACTCAAACATTTAAATTGTCCAAAGATTTGAAACCATTTAAAGGCTTGTCCCCTCATTTGTCCCCCCATTTATGGACAATGCAAAGTTTTTGACTCAACCAAGGGATAACCATGATTACTTCACTCCACCCCCTACCCTTGGACATTTACTACAAATATGAGGCATTTTGGAGAGCATTTCCATCTTGGAATTTCATTTGCAAAGCATTGTTACTATAGGCATTTGAATAGCATTCTAAGAGCAATTTGAGCATTTTAGAGCAATTATCATTGTAGTTTTGTCAATTTGAGCTAGATTAAGCATGGAATCATCATAGAAGCATAGCATAAGAATAGTAGCAGCATCATTTCTTGTTTTAGAGGTGTCACTAGTGAGGATCTAAGCTGAGAGCTTCATTTACCACTTCTTTCTAGAGATCCATGGGATAATATAGATCATAATTTCAATTTTTAGTTAAATTTGCATTGTATTTGATTAGATTGATGTTAGTAGATCTTACTTTCATGTAGGTGAGTAATTTCATCACACAAATGGCACCCACTGTGGGGCCCTAAGCCTCACTTCATCATTTTCATCTCCATTTGCATGCTTGGATATTCTATTTTCCATGAATTGCTTGCAGGAAACTAGAAAAGTCACGCTTACAGGAGGTTTAATCACGCCTACAGTCAGTTCTCTGTCGCCTAAGAGCTCTGTATTAATGCCTACTAGCTAGAGATCCATGCTTCCGATGACAAAGCCTTCAGGCTTTACAGCTCACAGTCACGCCTGTGACTCAGGGAGTATCATCTACATTTTATTTGCTGTCACTTTAGATTATGCTTTGCTTCGCACTTTAAAGCTATAATTATGCTTTGAATAGAAAAGTTATCACTTATTGTTGTTAAAATGATCCTTAACATTAATCTTTTTATGCAATTTTAAGTTCTTCTTATGCCTCTGAATAAACTGTTCATACCTGAGTAACTTTGAATATCGCTTGAGCCCCTAAAAAGTGATGCTTGCTATTCTCAAAGTTACGCCTGTCAACATTTTAGTCATGCCTATTAGCTGGACGATGTCGCTTGAAACCTGCTATCTATTTTTGCAGTTAATTTGATGAAATTACTTGGCTAACTCTCTATTTTTATGATTTGACAGTATATGAGTAGTCACAGAAAAGTGCAGAGACCTGAGAGCAGATTCAACAAGGAGGAAAAAGCTATAAGAAAGAGGATCAAGAAGGAGAATTTTGAGCACATAAAGGCTGTCCTTGAGAGAACACAAGAGGAAGAAAATAATGTATTTCAAATTACCTTAAAATCGTTGAAGCTTATAAAACAAAGTTCATTTCGTTAAATTGGATCTTTAGTCCATAATTCAAATTCTTGTTTGAAAGATTTGCAATTAGAAGGCTTAAAATTCATTACATAAAAGGCATGCTTTGTAAATTCAATTTTGGTTTCCCCTCACTTTGCTTGGTTGTGTTGGACTAATTTGTTGGAGGAGGGAGCAGGAACGATCACCACTAGGTGAGTGAAAAACAATGATGAAACCTTTCAAAAATGCCCCTAGCTTAGGCTAGCTACAAGGAAAGGTACTGTCCTATTCAAGCTTGCATTCCCTTAAATTGCGGCATTTCATTTGAATCTAGCTTTAATAAGGAGGGAATTTAACCAAATATTTCAATTTTAAGAACCTCCTTGTCAAGAGGTTGAGAAAGAACAATTAATTGCTTGAAGTGTTTGGGAACAAAAGGGAAAGTTAGGGATATTCTCTTCACCTTTTAGGTGAACCAAATTCCCAAACACTTAACCTTAATTCCATTTCATTGCTTTCATGAACATGTTATTTAAAATAGAGATTTAGTGGGCTCGCCTCTCGAGTTTGCCTTAACGAGGCTGGTGAGAGGGACAACCCAAAGTGGGATACACTCGCTTTTGCCGCGGGAATCCGACCCACTCTAAAATGAAACGCATGTATCCTTAATGGGGTGCATGACAAATGGATTTTGATTTTTCAGCCTTCCTCTAGTAGTCTTAACGGATTACGCAAAATCATACTTCGGTGCATGTGGGAAGCCTCCTTGGAGGATTGAGAAATTGAAGTCTATTTGAATAGAATACTTATTAAAACCTGGTAAAATAGAAAAGCCACCTTGTAGAGCCATGTTTACAAGCCAAAATTGACTTTAGGTAGGTTGTTTGGAATTATTTGTTGTGATATACTTGTGAAAAACATCAGAGAACATACACATTAGAATGTTTTTAGGGACATGATGACAAAGTGATGTGTGTGTTGCACTTGTTTTTCTATTTTCAAACACATAAATTTCCAAAGACTGATCTTACACATTTTGAAAATTCAAAATCTTATACCCTGGTCAGAGAAGTGCCGCCTGTGCATGAAACACAATCACCTATCAGAGGTTTAGTCATGCTTGTGACTTGTTTAAACACACGTAGACATACTGAAGTCACACTTAGAAAAATTTCAAACACTCCCGGGAAAATTGAAAACCCACCTGGAATTAACAAAGTCATGCCTGGTAACCTACAGTGTATCACTTAACAAGAAACCAGTGCACACCTAAAGAAGTCTCAGTCACGCCTATGCTCGGTTCAGTGATGCCAAAAAACCTAAAAGGGCAAACAAAGAGTACTTGTAGGATAAATCAAAAAATTTTGAACACATTTTTGAGGACCCTTTTTCGTGTTCTTACTGTTCAAAATCTCATCTTGGTCCAAATTCTTGTTTCTACAACATTGTTACAAACCATCCAAAGAATTCGACCCCGAGTGATATTAACTTTCATTCTTCAAGGTTCATGCCTACATTTACCAGATCTTATTATATCAAGAAAACCTTGCAAGCCGACGGGACCTATTTAAGACAAGAGCTCCCTTACCCAGGAGACGAGTCTACCACTCCTAGAATACCCCAAAAGTCACCCGGACAAGAAGTAGAAGACAACATGATGTATTATGGTGGTTTGGGTGGTAAAGACAATAGTGGTATTGATATCACTAACCAAGGTAATGCCAATAACGGGGGCAATGATATAAATAACCAGGGCAACACTACTAACCAAGGCAATACCAACAATGGCAGATCAAAATGCTCAAGGTATTGACCAAACTCACACTAGAACTCACACAGAAGCAACGAAAGAAGATGCCATGGATGAAAAAGTTAGTGAGGCTATCCAATGTCCTTATTTATGAAAGCTCATGGAAAAGGCAATGGACAGAGATAGAGAAAAACACTTCATGGACTTAGCACAAAAAGGTCTCAAGCTGCCCCGTGACTACGATGTCAACCAACTCAAAGCACCAGAAGTTGAGGGAAGTACCTTATACATCATGAACAAGCAATTCAAGATGTTTCAAATGCAATTGGACAACATTAAGAAAAGCGGGGCTCCTAAGCCTTTCTCCATAGAAGCATTGTGTCCATTCCCGTTTGATAAAAGCTTGGTTATGGTGCCATTCCCAATCAATGTTGTGTTCCCCAAGTATGACAAGTATGAAGGAACGACAGATCCCCAAGATCACTTACGGGAGTTTTGTGCATTGAGCTTAGAGTTCATGCATGATACAACATATTTAATGAGATTATTTCCGCAAAGCTTAGGAGGCATGGCTATGGAGTGGTTTTCTAAGTTACCCTCCGACATTAAGACCTTTGAAGAGCTAGCTTTGAAATTTGTGGCCCATTACTCATATAATATTAAACATGAGGTCACGATGATAACATTATGCAACACTAAACAAAAGGATGGAGAGGCATTCCTCACTTTTCTACAAAGGTGGAGGACAGTTTTTGCAAGATATCCTAGAAGTGTGCTTGAAAAAGAGAAGATGGATATCTTCATAAATAGTTTAAGCAATGAGTTGAACTACCGATTATGAATGCAATGTCCAAAGACCTTTCAAGATCTAATTGAAAATGGAGTAACAACGGAGGAAGTGCTAGTCAAAAGTAGAGAACTCAAATTGTACAAAGATAACAAGAACAATTCCAACAATGGCAACAATGGCAACAATGGAAACAATCAAAAGAATAATTGGTTCAATAGTAACAGCCGTTATAAGAACAACAATAAGGGAATTGTGAATGATGGAGTAGTTGAATCTAGCAACTTGAAGGTGGTCCCCTTTTCTCTTACAAGGACACCTAATCAGGTGAATAATACCAATCAGCTTCCCAATGCGTCATCCAACAACAACCATACCAATAATGGAAATCAAGGAGATAATTCAAGGAGTACTAAATTTGATAAATATTTGAGGCCAACCCCTCAAAGGAACTTCACACCCTTGGGTGAACCCCTTGAAAAGGCCTTAAAGACTCTCATGGCTAATAATGTCATTACTTTACCCAGCATTCAGCCTTATGAGCCAAATAACAAGCCTAGTTGGTGGAGTGCCAATAGCCATTATGAGTACCATAGAATTTGAGGGCACACAACAAATGAATGTTTGCAACTAAAGAATGTAGTGCAAGATTTAATCGATAATGGCATGATCACCATTGATGGACCTCAAAATAATGAAGATCATACAACATTCAAACAACCTTTCTACAAACATGATAAAGGGGAGTCATCTAATGGCAAGAAACAAAGTGCCAATAATCTTAACTTTGTGCCACCTTATGATAACATTGTGAATGCTATAATAATAAATGAGCAGCCACAAAAAGAGGCATCGAATGTTATTACAAGAGGGAAGAATTCTAGAATGACTCTACAAGGAGCTGCTCCTAAAGTTATTAGCACTCCACAGTCCAACATCGTGGTCAAGCAACCTTCTACAGCAACAAAACCTTATAGCTTGGTTGATCAGTTGCAAAGAACTCCAACGCAAATCTCTATCTTAGAATTGTTGAAGTTATCCCCGAACCATAAGGATATTTTGGAAAAAGCTCTAATAGAGACAAACATTCCTACTAACCTAGAAGAGGAAAAGTTCCAAAATATGGTAGGTCATCTTGTGGCACCTCATTGTCTCTCATTTTCCGATCAAGATGACATGTCTATAACCCATCCTCAAAATCTACCATTGCATATAGAGGTCCTAATAGAAATGCATAGAGTCAAAAGAGCCCTCATTGATGGAGGAGCTAGCCTTAACATTTTTACATTAAGTCTTGTTAAATCCTTAGGGTTGTCTGAATCTTGCATTGACCCTATGAAAAAAATCACTATCAAGGCTTATGATGAAGCTGAAAGGGCCTCTAAAGGCATGATCGTATTGCCCATCCAAGTGGGACCAGTCAAGAAAGACACCAATTGCCAAGTATTGGACATGAAGTTAACTTATAATATTTTGTTGGGGAGACCATGGATTCACGAGATGCAAGCAGTCCCATCCACTTACCACCAATGCATCAAATTCCCGTACATGGGTGAAGAAATCATGGTTGGAGGGGACTCAAACCCGTTCCAATATTGTAATGCACTCAAACCCCTTCATGAGCTATTTATTCCACATAACTGAGAAGGCATTATTCAAAGAGCCACAATTGAAGATGTTAAAATGAAAGAACTAACATTAGATGCTGCTCAACACCCTCCTCAAGCTAGCTCAATGACATCAACTAAGGGAAATGAAAAGATGAGCTACGAGGGTCCAATTATTAATGAAGGTTCATATCAAACTCCCAAATCAGAGATAGTGCCCTATAAACCTACTAGAGAAGAAAAAGATGAAGCTAAAAAGGAAAACTACAAGAAAATGGATAAGATGATGGAGGCATTTGACAAACAGTGCAAAATTAGTTCAAAAGGAGTAGGAGAATACTCCGTTTCCCTATTTGACATGCCCACATCTCCAAGGACACATGGCAAACCATCAAAAGAACACTTGCCTCACAAGTAAAATTCTTACTTCATAAGAGAAAGTGATAAAGCAACATTCGACAAAGAGGATAATGAAGTCCTTCAATGGCTTTATCACGAGGAAGAAGATACCTCAAACACTCCCATGGAATGAATTCAACATGTTAATGTACGAACTGAGCAATATGGGAAAGGTTTTGAGATTATGTAGAAGATGGGATACAAGGGAAGAGGACCCTTAGGCCAAAGGAATATGGGGTTACTAGAACCCATTGAACCTACTTGGAGGGCAAAACAAGAAAAATATGGAGTAGGTTACCAATGCAAAGGCAAAAGCTCTAGCCCAATGCAAGATTTTTATCCTCAAATAAATGCCTTGGAATCTGATGGAGATAGTTATGACTCCCAAGATTATGAGTGGCATACCCTATCGGATGAATCATGTCAAGATAAGGAGGTGATTGCAATACATACTTATGCAAAAATCCCAAGGCAAGAAATTCAAATCAATGAGGAACCTAATATCCAAGATATTAACATAGGGCATGCACCTACCAATCAAGCATGGATAGAGACATTTTGGATGCCTTCAGAGGAGGGAGATTCAAATGTTAGGTTTAATCCACTCATGGCTTTTCCCATGTTGTTTCCCATAGAAGTTGAAGAGGACTCAAGTGAAGGGGATTTTGACCCTTCTTCCATGGACCACCTCGAGGAAGCACACATCATAGATCTAAACGATACAATGTATGAACCCTCAAATGAAGTCATGTCCATAAACCCTATTGATGACATTTTAACCAATGAATCCTTACCTTTGATACATCCAAATCTCATTGATTGGGACCAAACTGAGCCAAATGACTTACTTTACTTTCCAAACGACCAAGCAACAAACCAATACCTGAATGCAGTTGAACCCTCTTTCATCAAAAAAATTGATATGGACATGATGAGCATAGTGGGGGTCCATTCTCTTAGTCAAAAGAAAAAAATGAAAAAAAATAAGAAAAAGAAAAGTTCTAGTGTTGAAAACCACTATGTGGCACCACTAGAACCAAAAAAAATGAAAATAAAAGATGTTTCCTTTGGTGAAAACCCAACTGTGGCACCAAAGGAAGAGAGATTGGATACCTTGCCTGAACACAAGGAAGAAAGGTCACCTATTCTTATAGAACTGATAGAAAAGGTCAACATTGGTATGAAAGTGGATCCAAAGTTTATACACTTGGCTGCATCACTCACACCTCTAAAAAGAGAGGACTTCATAAAAATTTTCAAAGAGCAACAAATAAACTTTTCATGGTCATATGCCAACATGCCTAGCTTAGATCCTGACTTTATAATGCATTATTTGAATGTTAGACCAGGGGTTAAGCCCGTTAAGCAAAAGTTGAGAAAGATGCACCCACACATAGCTCTTTTGGTCAAGGCAAAATTAGAAAAATTGTTGAAAGTAGGCTTCATAAGAGCCATAGCTTATGCTGAATGGATCTCAAACATTGTACCAGTCATAAAACATGACAAATCTATTTGAGTATGCACGGATTTTTGAGATCTAAATCTTGCTTGTCCTAAGGATGATTTCCCACTTCCGAGTATTAATGCAATAGTTGATTTGACAGCAGGGCACTCCATGTACTCATTAATGGATGGTTTCAACAGGTATAATCAGATTAAAATTGCACTTGAAGACCAGGAGAAGACTACCTTTACTTTCCCTTGGGGAAATTTTTGTTGGAATGTCATGCCCTTCAGTCTTAAAAATACTAGAGCCACCTATCAAAGGGCCATGACAACTATCTTCCATGACATGATGCACACTTTTTTAGAGGATTATGTGGATGATATACTAGCAAAGTCCCACAAAAGTGAAGAACACTTGCAAATTCTAAAGAAGATAATCATTCAGTTGGAGCAATTCAAAGTTAGATTAAACCCAAAGAAATGTGCCTTTGGAGTCCAATCCGGCAAGTTACTAGGCTATATAGTTTCCACCAGAGGAATTGAAGTGGATCCTGAGAAAGTACAAGCCATAATGGACATGGACATACCAAGGAACATCAGCCAAATGAGATCCTTACAAGGCAAGATTCAATCCATAAGAAGGTTTATTTCTCAATTGGCTGAAAAATGTCATTCTTTCACCAGGTTGCTACATAAGGATACTATATTCATGTGGGATGAGGAATGTGATTAAGCTTTCACATTATTGAAGACCTATTTGATAAATCCACCTATTCTCATGCCACCAATTAAGGGCAAAGCATTGCTTCTATACATATCCACTACCGAAAGATCACTAGGAGTGCTTCTAGCACAAGAAGATGAACAAGGAAAGGAAAGAGCTATCTACTATTTGAGTAGGACTTTGATCAAATATGAGTTTAATTATACATTTATGGAAAGGGCTTGCTTAGTAGTGGTGTTTGCATCTCAAAAGTTGAGACATTATATGTTGTTGTATAAGGTCAAGTTAATTGCCAAAATTGATCCTCTCAAGTACTTGTTAAGTAAAGCTGCCCTAACGGGTAGGATAGCCAAGTGGGTTATGATATTGAGTGAATTTGACATTGAGTATGTCGATAGAAAGGCAATAAAAGGGCAAGTAATAGCAGATCATTTAGCTGAGAATCTCATAACTTCTACACAAACTATTCAAGTGGAATTTCTGGATTCCACCATTGTCAACATAGAAGCAAAAACATGGAAGTTATTCTTTGATGGCTCTTATACTCAAGGAGGTTCTGGTGCTGGCATACTATTGGTCACTCCTCAAGGTTACACCATTCCAAAGTCCTACAAGCTTATGTTTCCATGCACAAATAATAGAGCAGAATATGAGGCACTAGTTATAGGCATCAAAATGGCCTTAGAGTGGAACATAACAGAGCTACAAATTTATGGAGATTCTCAACTTATCATCAATCAAGTCAATAATGAATATAACACTAAAGATGAAAAGTTGATGCCATATAAGACTATGATTGATGGATGGAAGAAATATTTTTCTTTGATCACTTTTGAACGGATTCCTAGAGAGAAAAATAAAGCAGTTGACGCCATGGCCACCTTGGCTTCCTTGTTACAAAAACCAGATCAAAATGAGAAGTATGAGTTCTTGGTGGAAGAGTTGGTGAAACCGGCATTCAACCTTCCTGAAACCCAAATTGTTTCCCTATTACATGGACATGACTCCCTTTGGTACGAACCTATATACACATACCTCAAAGACCAAGTGCTACCCTTAGACCAAACCCGAGCTAAAAAATGCAACTTCATACGCCAATCAGCCCATTACCTAATCCTCTCTGAAACATTGTATTGTAAGGGTTTTGATGGGATGCTACTTAGGTGTCTAGAGGAAGAAGAGTCTAAGTTAGCTTTACACGAGGTTCACGAAGGCATTTGCGGGTCACACTCAAGTGGTCTAAACCTAGCTAAGAAAATCCTTCGCTTAGGGTATTTTTGGAAGACATTAGAAAGGGATGCTTGCCATTTTGTGAAGACATGTAGTAAATGTCAATATCATGGCAACATGATACATGCACCAGCACATGAATTACACCCATTTGTCACACGATGGCCTTTCTATCAATGGGGGTTTGATCTAATTGGTGTCATACATCCACCTTCTTCAAATGGGCATAAACACATCATAACTGCAATAGAATATTTCACTAAGTGGGTTGAAGCAGTTCCTTTGATAACGGCAACGGGTAAACAAATTTCCATGTTTATCTTAAATCACATCATTTGCCGATATGGTATTCCTCATGCCATAATAATAGATAATGGAAAATAGTTCAAGAATAAGGATGTTGATGAACTTTGTGCTACATTTCATATCACTCACCATTCATCATCAATTTATTACCCTCAGGGAAATGGGCAAGCCGAAGCCATGAATAAGAATATCTTGAAGATTTTGAAAAGGTCGGTCAATAAATCAGGAAGGGATTGGCATATGCAAATTAATCCAGCATTATGGGCCTATAGAACCAGCATAAGAACACCCACAAGAGCCATGCCATTCTCATTAGTCTATGGGGCTAAAGCAGTTCTACCATTAGAGGTTGAAATACCATCTCTACGAGTGTCATTACAAGGATTGATCACAGATGAAGACTATAGAGTTGCTAGACTTCAACAATTGGAGTTACTTGAAGAACATCAAACACAAGCTTATGAGCACTTGAAAGTGTATCAAAATAGAATCTCAAGAAACTATAATAAACATATTAAACCAAGAGTCTTTCAGGCAGGAGACTTAGTGTTGAGGGAAAACCCAAAGAATCAGGTTGAAAGAGAGAAGAAAGGCAAATGGGAAGCTAATTGGCTTGGCCCATTCATCATAGTATCTTCATTTTGCATAGGAACCTATAAGTTATCAGATTATGAAGGAGAGGAGCTCCAAGAACCCATCAACAATATTCATCTCAAAAGGTTCTACACATGAGTCAGACGAAAGCGTATAAAGAGTATCAGATGAGAGAACATCATATTTATTGTACATAGTTCAAAAGAGGTTCTGAAAATACCAAAAACATTTGAAAAGCACAAAAGATCAAAAACATTGAAAAATTGAGCATGAAGAAAAGAAAAACATTCAAAAAGATGTTGTCTTGGTGAAAACCTAGCAAATAGGCGCCTTGATGATAAAAAAAAAGAGAAAAAAAAGAAAAATACAAAAAAATTGGAAAAAAAAGAAAAAGTGCCTTGGTGAAAACCTAGCAATAGGCACCTTGGTAGCAAAAAAAGTAAAAAGCTTTAAAAATAGAAAAAAGAGCTTGATCCATCCAAAGGGTGAAAACTTGGCAAACAAGCACCTTTTGTTCCCTTAAGTTTGTCTTTCCTAGTCACATATGTCCATATTGCATTTCCACCATCTCATTTGTACAACCACCATTGCATCCGTCATTTGCACATAGTCATAATAAAGCCGGTCAGTCACATTGTTGCATTGTCTATCAGCCCTAAGTTTGTCAACCGATCACATTTATCCTCCGGGGGCAGAAGAAGATTGCAAATTTGGTACCAAATGGATTCAATAAGTGCTACAATCAGTCATGTCAGAGAGAGATTTATCAGAGTTTTGGAAGAGAGGAAAGTTTATTGAGCCTAAGTATTTGACCCTACAACATGATCCTTGAGCCTTCATTGACTTTATTATTCGGGATTAAAAATGGACAAAAACACCTTAAAGATTAGAATACTTGGAAATACTTGTTGGAAAATCCTAAAACATGGCAAAACATTCAAAGCTTTCTTTCTTGGCAAAATAATGAAACATGGTAAAACACTTGAAATTTTCTTGTTGATAAATCTTGATGAAATTGACTTTTCATCATATCTTTTGAGCTATTCAATGATGTTTTGACTAGATTAGCCATGATAAAGATGTGATATTTTTTCTTGTCTTTGAGTTACTATTTTGAGGAAGATTCATCCACTTATGAGAATTCGTCTAATGACATGGTCATCAAAGAACCATCGAGGACTATCTCATAAGAGGGCGAGTTGACCTTTGCTTGTTTATGCAAACAGATCCCTTGGTTATTTAGATTTTCTATATCTTAATACCAAAAATCCACTTGCCACATTGAATCTGTTGACACCGATATTCAGACTCCCATAGTTTGGTCATCCAACTAGTGAGGGTTGTACCAGTTTCAAAATGAGGTTACCAAAATGTGATAAAAGTAGTATTCATATCATCATGATGTGGTCAGTGATGATTGTACTAGCTTTCTGGTCCCAAAAATGCTCAATGATGAAAATTTATCCTCATGGCATTTATTTGCTAAAAGCTAGTGACATTTAGGTTGCATTATCATGTTAGATTAATTGCATGGCACTATCATGTTTAGATTAATTGCATTGCATTAGCATGGAAAGTTAATTGCATTTATTCATGGTAAATTTCCAAGGACAAGGGGGGGCACATCAATAAACACTTGAGTTGTTTCAAACATCAAAGAAATGGGGGGAGATTTCAAATTCAAACATTCATTATAATATTTGATTTTTAAAACAACACAAGTGAGATTATCTTTGCATTCATGTATAGCATTAAATCATTATTCATTACTCATATGTCAAGAGAAACGAAAAGAAATCATGTTCCATACATCATGCATTCATATAAGTACGAGTTCGCATTGCATTCATCTAAATACTTGAAAAAAAAACAAAAAAACATAGGAACATACATATGCATTTCCATAAAACATTGTGCATCCATACATTGCAAAATAGAAAAGCATATCATCAAAATCCATGCATCATTGCACACATCTATGTATATCATAAAATAGGATAACTGCATCCATAGCATAAATCGTACATGCATAACACATCATATAGCTGCATAAAAGATAATCTCATAAATCAACTCATCAAGATGATCCAAGGAGTATATCATCATATATCATCAAAAAGTGTTCATCAATGATCCATCACATCAGTACATCAAGTATATCAAGGTACAATATCTCATCAAAAAGGGGTACATCAAATGTTTTGATCAATCAAATAACATGATCTATGGAATAGAGGACATCAATGATGGATGAATCTGTCAGTCAACAATCATGATCCTATGGCACCTGGATCTCTACCATCTAGTGGAGGAGGAGGAACCTGAGAAGTACTCGCTCCATCCTATCTTAGAACAACCACGACTGATACAAACTGTTGTAATAAAGAGGCAACCTAATCCAAATGACCTACAATAATAGACATATCTGTCCTCAATACTTGCATATCTTGAGATAATCCATCAATACGATCACCCTGTGCATCCTGTGGCTATGGAGCTGGGGGAGGCATCTATGGAGCACCATCATCTTGCTGTGCTTGATCTTGCTGAGCTGCATCGTCATCATGCTAAGCCAAGGCTACTCTCTATAACTGTACCAAGGGATCCAATCCCCCAGGAATCTGCCTAGCTACATCAACTTGTGCCTGTCTCTGAGATCTCTGATGTCTATGAGCTCTATCATGTCTATCTGCTCTAAGCTGTCTATCAACGACATCATCCTGCACTCTAGCTGGTCTATCTCTAGCATCCCCATGATCATGACCCCATCTCATCTATCCTCTACCTGCTACAATCTAAGGATGTCTACGTCCTCATCCTCTCCTATGTCTATCATCCCTATCACCATCACGACGTCCAGGAATAGGCTCAGCTGGGTCAGTGAAATGAGGAAACCTATTGCGAGCCCACCAATCTGTATACTCGTGAGACATCCCTGCATCTACAATACCTGTCAGTATCTCCCATCTGCAAATAGTCATACCTACAATTTGATCTAATGAAAACTGATAGTCAACATATGGACCCCATAGAGAGATCTCTGCCTGTACTCGAGCATATGGTGCATTGCCTTGAGGCATATCCTGTGTCCAACCATACTGTCTCAAAACTCTGCTGAAGAAGAAGTGCTCAATAGTAGTGGTAGTACGCCCAATTATCCAGCGAGGGGCGAACATGTATGGTAACTCATCCTCATCCTCTCTCTATCTATCAGAACTGAGGTAAGGATGCCATGTAACTTGATCGAGATCATCAATCTGACGTCTCCAATAATCCAAGTGACCCAAGTGGTGCTGAATCACCATCCCAGTGTAAAGGAAAGCATAAGGAAATCCCCGATGGCAAACCCTATCAGAAATGGGCCTAGTAATGGGAAGATGCTCCCATATCCACAATTGAAGAACAATGGCACCCACTGATAATGATGCACTCCCCTGATACACCACCTCATGTAAATCATGATACCATTGCACCAGAATGCAAGAACCCCAATCAAACCATCAAGGATGAGCAAGTAAATCCTCCATGATCCTACCCCAATTGACTGAAAAACCACGACCTCGCCGGTCGGGAAGTAGTAAACCACCAATCACTGCACCCAAAACTGCTGGTAATGTCGAAAAAGATGCAAACTAAGGCCATGTAATAGTATCCCCATCTCCTATAGTGTTGTCTCCAAATACTCATCAGCAGATAGAAGAATCATAGACAGAATCATTATATACCATCTCTCCTCTACATGGGATCCGAAGCAATCTATACACGTCCTCGGGCGTGATAGTCATCTCTCCATACGACAAGTGGAATGTGTTGTGGTCAGAGTGCCATCGCTCCGCCACTACAGTCAATAACCCATGGTTTAGTTGAAACTATGGGAGGTCAAGCAAAAATCTCAATCCACATCGCTCGATAACACGAAACTCAGCTGGTGTGAGTGCCTGACTCAAGTCAATAACCCAAGATGCCACTGACCGGACGTATAAGGTAGGGCTGGGATCCTGTTGGCAAAGTAAAAGGAATCATATCAGTACATCGTATCAAGGAATTATCTCAAGTCAATTTTCTCAAAAGTCTCAAGTCATCACACCAAGTACCATCATTCGTTTCTCTGTATCTTGAGAACGAAGCGGCAGTATCAAAATCATATCAATTTTCACACTGATTGATTTATCTTATCAATAACTATCCTAAATGGGATTGACACATCATATTCTGAGGTACCACTATCCAAATATCCTAAACCAATTATTTTGTTGACAATAACAGACCTACACTTATCATCTGAATCTATCATCAAGAGTTATCAAAATTTTCATCAGATGCAATCAAGTACACGTGTGAAAAGTACAAATTTTTTCCAAATAGTCAGTAGGCGTGATTTTTATCATGTCAGGTGACATTTAACCTCAAGCGATAGTGAACACATGTCAAGAGATATTATTTTGGTGTCAGGTGACAGTTTTCCTGCTAAGCAACAGTGAATTAGGCTACGCGACAATGAATGCTAGCCTAGGCAACAGTAAATCCATTAGGGTTATCATAAGCGACAACCTATAGGAAAAAGGGCAGTTTAACCTAGCTCTAGGCGAGAGTTGTTTTAGTGCTAGGTAAAAGCAAAAGATTCCTAAGCGAGGATAAAATACATGGAGGCAGGAGTAAAAACCATGGATGCGATAGTAAAATACCCTAAGCGACATTAAAATCATTCCTAGGCGAGAGTTATTAAATTTGAGGTAACAAAGAAACATGAAATTGCAATAAATGATCATAAATGCACCATAAATGCACAATTGAGGTTTATAATGACTTACCAGAGGTCCATACTCAGGCAGCCTCGTGTATCTCCGGCACCTCTCGCATCTATGCTCCCGAATTGGCACAACCATCTCGAAAATCACTAGAGGATCAGAGCAAAAATCACCAAGATGAAAAGTAAAAATGAATGGTAAAACAAGGTTTCTCCACCTATTTAAGGTATTTTGACCTAATTTTGGGGGTGAAACTAGCTGTTGACCTATCTTAACTAATCAAACCAAACTGGGGCATAATCATACATCATGACATCTCATCAAATAGTCAGAAATGAAAACATATGCTAAATCAATTATCATAAAAAAAATTTTAAATCAAGAAATTAATATGTTTTAATTTCTGAGGGGGCATAAGGGTATCAAATTGAAATTGCAATCAAACATCATGAAATCAGTGGGGCATCATAAATTTTTTTGTATCATCAGAGGCAGCAATCAATCACATCAGGAATCAGCGATGAGGACTTAAAGAATCTTTGAATCAATGTTCTTTGTACATCAATTCAAAGAGGGGCATTTGTAGACACGCAAAATTGGACAAGTGCTTTTCAAAATGCAATAAATCAATAAATGGCTCAAAAATCAATAAAAATATAATAAATCAATAAAATGGACATAATTAAATAAAGTTGGACAAAATCAATTAAAACAAAGGAATTATTAAATAATGATGTTAAATGATTAAAATAGAAGCTTAAAAGGGACAAAAACAATATATAATTGATTTTAATCAATTAATTGTATAGTTGTTTTAATCAAAAATCAAAATGAACCCATTACCCTTGCATGGCTAAATTTAATTAATTAATTGAATTAATATTCCTTATTTTCTTTCAACAAAGTGATCAACCAATGAAAATTGAGACAAAAAGGACACAAATCACTCAAACATTTAAATTGTCCAAAGATTTGAAACCATTTAAAGGCTTGTCCCCTCATTTGTCCCCCCATTTATGGACAATGCAAAGTTTTTGACTCAACCAAGGGATAACCATGATTACTTCACTCCACCCCCTACCCTTGGACATTTACTATAAATATGAGGCATTTTGGAGAGCATTTTCATCTTGGAATTTCATTTGCAAAGCATTGTTACTATAGGCATTTGAATAGCATTCTAAGAGCAATTTGAGCATTTTAGAGCAATTATCATTGTAGTTTTGTCAATTTGAGCTAGATTAAGCATGGAATCATCATAGAAGCATAGCATAAGCATAGTAGCAACATCATTTCTCATTTTAGAGGTGTCACTAGTGAGGATCTAAGCTGAGAGCTTAATTTACCACTTCTTTCTAGAGATCCATGGGATAATATAGATCATAATTTCAATTTTTAGTTAAATTTGCATTGTATTTGATTAGATTGATGTTAGTAGATCTTAATTTCATGCAGGTGAGTAATTTCATCACACAAAAAGAAACCAAAGCCTTTTGTTCCTCCTTTGGATATGAATCTTCCGTCCTACAAGGGTGGCTCAAAATTTAAATCTTAAGGTCCCTTGTTGAGGATGTTGTACTTTGGTGGGGGTTTTTGTTGGTAGTTCCCTCTATTGTGTTTGTGGTCTCCACTATTGTATTTGGGCCTTTTATTGCTAATATTTTGGGTTATTGTTCAAGGTTTTGGGTCCTTTCAAAACATGCTTTTACTTAATCAAAACAATTGATTTTTGGTTTATATTATGTTGCCATATCATTCAATCTATGATATAAGTTAAATGAGTTAAGAACAAGAATAAATGAGATGTTGTGAAGTTGAAGAACTTAAATGGGCAGCTGATATAGATCGAACAATGATTAGATTATGTTGATATAATTGTTCTCTACCTAACATATAATTATATCAAGTTGGTAAAGCATGGTAATGAAGATTTATCAATTCGGTAAGAAAAAGAGTTTTGGCTACTGAGTAGGAAAAGTAATTCGGTAAAGGAAAAGGAACCGAAGGCACCAAGCAGAAAAGAAAGGTTTAGGCACAGAGCGAAGTTAACTAAAATACATATGGAGGACATCAAGAAAGGAACAAATATTAAATAAGAATTGAATCAGCATTTAATGATTATCTATGATGAGATGGATGATCATGATGATAAAGAGAGTTAGTTACAAGAAATCTAGGGAATGGAAAATTCAAGGTGAAGATCTACGACTTAGATCTAAACGGTTAAAATAGAAAGAACAAGTTTTAATAAAATTTCAAGTTACTAGGTGAAAATAAAACATGTTACTAAGATCTAGATTCAAGGTATAATGAATTGGATGGTTAAGATTGATCAAAACAAAACGTAATAGAGCAGATTAAGAGGCAAAAAATGTTTATATAAAGGATGGATTTGTATGAACAAATGGCTAGAAAATTGAAGAGTTGAAGAGTAACTGACTGATGTAGTGAAGAAGGAACAAAGAGATCCCAAGTGGGAAAGAGAAGGATCTGATGAAGTGTTGAAGCCAATGACACGTGAAGAATTGAAGTGAAGATAAAAGAGTGTACAAAGGATTTGGTTAAGAAAAGATAGTTGCAAATTGACAGGTCAAATCATTTACTATTTCTTGCTAGCATTTTTAATAGAGAAATATCTTACCAGAGTGGACTTAACAATCTTATTGTAAAATCCTTGAAAAAGGTAACATTCTAAAGAGTGTTTGAAGCCCTCTAACTAGACCACTCCTAATAGGGTGAAGATCCTAATAGATCTTAGGTAAATCCCTTGATCGGGTCACACCTAATAGTGTGCATTGTAATATAAAACATGATTGGCTCTTAACTGAGCGTACTTCATAAGATTATTTTCTTAGTGGGTGATAATTCCCACAATGGTTTTTCCCAAAGCTGGGTTTCCATGTTAAATACTGGTGTTACATGTAATGCATGATTTGTGTGAATGATTTACTGATTGTTAAATTTTATTTACTGTTGTCGGTAAATAGGGAAGTTTTTTTTACCGAGCTATTACCGAGTTAATCAGAGAAAAGTTTTTTAGGTATCAGGAATCAAGGATTATTGATTCACCCCCCCCTCTCTGTACTTCAACAATATCTACTATAATAAGGAAAATAAATGATTTTTTGTTGTTGGTTTAGAGTAGTGAATGCTAGCTATGGAACAAGAGATTGGGATATATCAATTTTACCAACATGGTGAAGATTAGTTCTTATAAAATTATGTGGGATCTACCAAATATTATCAAGCCTACTAATATTATGTGTAGAGAATGTCAAATGGGAAAACATACAAGAAATAAGTTCAATAACAATGAGTATTCTACTATAAAAAACTTTGGAGCTAATACATACATATCCATGTGAACTTGCAAGGACATGAGGACTAAATGGTGAAATGTATTTTATGTTTCTGATTGATGATTATTCTAGAATTTCATGGGTCACTTTATTAAGATGAGAATCATAAGGTTTAGAAAATTTTTAAATATTTAATAGTTTGGTTGAGAATCAAGCAGAAGCTAAGATTAAGTGTTTGAGGTCTCATAGAGGTGGTGATATTACTTTAATTGAGTTTGACATGTTTTTTGAAGAACGTGGTATTAGAAGACAATTATCTTCTCCTGTGACTCCATGTAAAAATGGAGCTATTAAAATAAAAATCAAACTATTGTTGAGATGGATAGGACCATGTTGAAAGATTCCAACCTACCTAATGTGTGTTGGAAATATGTTGTGCATACCATTATTTATCTTCTTAAGAAGGTACAAGTGAGAGTGAATAAAAAAAGACACATTGTGAGATTTGTTTTGGAAAGACACCTACTATCAAGTACTTCAAATTTATTTGTAATCAAGTGCTACATTATCTAAGAGATGAAGAAAATATAGGAAATTTTGATGTAAGATCAGATGAAGGAATATTTCTGGGATGACTGAAGAAGATTGTGGAGAGAACAATTGTTAGAGTAAGTGAGGAATGAGATTGAGCTACTATAGAGCCTAAGGTTGAGTTTGAATATGTCCTTGTTTCTACAATATCTAATAAAACAATACTCTTGAAGAAAAAGAAGGATTTGATGAAGATGAAAAAGAACCTAAATAATCTCCCAAGACACCTACAAAGTATCTGTAGATAAATCATTTAGAAAATAAAATCATTAGAGATAAATACAAATATGTTTAGAAAAGGAGAAAATTTTCCAAGTCGAGTGAATAGGAAAAATATTGTTTCTTATCTAAGGTGGAGCTGAAGACATTTGAAAAACAAAAAAAATATGATGGATGGATGAAAGAAATGAATAAAGAACTAGATCAGATAGCAAAGAATTAAACATGGTAATTGGTACCTAAACTAACATATAAGAGTGTGATTGGAACACAATGGGTATTCTGGAAAAAGCTAAATGAAGATGGAGAAGTTACAGGGAACAAGGCAAGATTGGTACAGAAAGGATATATACAAGTTGAAGGTGTGTAGTTTGAGGAGACATTTCTTCTAGTAGCTAGGATAAAACCAATAAGGATTTTTCTTGAATTTACTGCATTTAAGAATTTCAATGTGTATCAAATTGATATAAAGTTTGCATTCATAAATAGAGAACTAGAAGAAGAGGTTTACATTGAGAAACTAGATGGTTTTTATTTGTAATTAGAAGACCTAGATGTGGTCTAAAGGCTCAAGAAGGCACTTTATGGACTCAAGAAAGCTCCTAGAGATTGGTATGCAAGATTTGGACAGGTATTTGTTGTAGAAGAACTTAAAGAAAGACACTACTCATAGTAATATTTATTTCACATTTGAAGGTGATAAGTTGTTGATAATTTTTATATATGCTAATGATATTATATTTGGTGGAGATGATTTTTGAAAGAATTTTTTTGAATAAATGAAAAAGGAATTTGAAATAATAATGATATGTGAGTTATCCTTTCTTGATCTTCAAGTTACTCAATTGAAAGATGGTTTTTTATTTCTGAGACCAAGTATATCAAAAATATGTTGAAGAATTTTTGTGTGGAGAACTAAAAACTAGTTGGAACTCCTATGGTTATTAGTTTCCATTTGAGCAAGGATGATGAATCTCTATAGCTAGGTCAAAATATTTACATATATTTGATAGGTAGATTGTTGCACTTGACTACTTCAAGATTAGATATTATGCATGGAGTCTTTATGTTTGTAAGATATCAAGCTAATCCTAAGGAAAATCATGATAAGGTAGTGAAGATGATGCTCAAATATTTGAAAGGGACTCTAAATTTTGGATTGTGGCATAAAAGGGATAATAATCTCAACTTGAAAGCTTATATAAATGATGATTGATTTGGATGTGCTGATGATTTAAAAAGTACAAGCGGTGGTGTATTTTTCTTGGGAGACATATTGGTCTCTTAGTTGAGCAAGAAGTAGGATTTAGTGTCATTTTCTACAAAATAAGTATAATACATGTATCAACATCTTCTTGCACTCAAATGATGTGGATGGAGCATAATATTAGAGATATCAAGGTGGTATATGATGAGGCTATTTTGATTATGTGAGATAATAAAAGTACTATTAATATTTCAAAAAATTTAGTGATGAATTCAAGGACTAAACCCATTCCTATCTTATATATCTTCTTAAGAGAAAGTTATAGAGAAGGAAGTTAGATTGGAGTATGTGCCCAGAAAACATTAGATTAAAAATATTTTCATTAAGGCACTATCAAAGGATATTTTTTAGTATCTTTTGTAGAAGTTAGGTGTTATTTCCTATACTTCTTCAAAATAGATACATATGAGTGAGAGATATTTTCAAAGGGGAGACTTATTGTATATCCTTTGTCTCTTAGATTTATGTGGTTACTTCTCTCAAGTGGAGTAGTGAAGGTTGTGGTTTCTTGGTTGTAGTAAAGGTGTTTCAAAGGTGAGAAATCCCTAATAGGGAAGTGTTGTAGTTATTGAAGATATTCCCAGAAGGGGGAGAAATGTTTTAAGAAGTAGTTTTTATTCTTGCACCCTTTGGCCTTGATGTCAAAATGGGATAGAGAGATAGTACAAGGGGGAAGAGACATACAACTCATGGTTGGTGGTACAAGTGCTTTCATCAATGATAAAGTGGGAGATTATTGGCAGTCTGCACCATGTTTTCATTGGTCTCAAACTTTTTGATATTGATGACTAAGGGAAAGATATAAATTGCATTTTTTGTTGGTGTTTCCATCAATGACGAAGGGAAAGACTATTAGAAATATGTGTAACTCACTAGAATAAAGATCTTCTAACTTTTCCAGTCATGAAATAAAAATCTTCAAATTGCACAATTGAAATTTTTTAAAGGAATGCAAAAAATATATATATATCATTATACCATCCTAAATAGTTGGCACCCATAATTGGACGCTCTATTAGGCCCCATTTTAATGATTTCAAGATTTGATGTCTGCCATGCTTGATCCTGGAACCTTGATTCCTATTTTACCACATCTTTTCTACCATCCCAACACCTATTTCAAATTGGATTAATTATCCTAGGTACATAACATTTCAAATTTTTTGTGCCTAGACTTTTTGGCATAAATTTGGCCTAGAGCCCTATGTTAGGGTGTTAGTGGGAAATTAGATCCCATGGTCAGCTTGGTTTATTTTTTAATCATAAAATTATGGATGAAATATATAAACAACCCATATCTCCTCATTTTGATATCAATTACAACTCTCAAGCATTCATGATCAAGAATCATTCAACCAATCAAGATAAATTGACCAATCGGCCAATTGGATTTAAGATTTGAAGGTAAGCATCCAAGATCTAGTTTCTCCAATTCATTCAAGTCAATTCAAAGAAAATATTCTCCATTGAAGAAATTTTCTCTCCCTTGATGGAAAAGTAGAGGAAATATCAATCAAGCAAGAAGATCATTCCTTTCATCCACATTCTTCTCTCCTTCATTATAAGTGATTATCAAGCATATTTGTATTGAAGATCTAAGAGTGGCATTCATAGGTCCATGCATTTTTTAGGGCATACTTGATTTCTACTCTACATTTAAAAGTCAAATCCTTGATTACAAGAACATTCAATCATCTTCATGGGTATGAGAAACTTATACATCCATCCATGAGGGTTTATGCAAGGTGGATCAAACATTTACCTTTTTATATGCTTTTCTTTATGAAATCTCCTTTCATTTTCAAGGTTGATTCCTAAATGGGGATTTGACCAAGGAAAAACCCTTTTAAACAACCTTTTTCCCTTTTTTATTTGTGCAGGAATAGGTTATAGAGTTGTCAGATCTTTTCCAGGAAAGTTAGAAATAGTCAAAGGACCCCCAACAGTTTCAATCAAAAGTGTTAGGTACAAAATGCCTGAAATGTTCTATACCTAGGTACAAAATTCCTAAAATATTCTATACCTGGGTACATAATGCTTGAAATGTTCTATAGCCTAAAATTTCAATCTAAACTAAAATCACAGGTCATTACAACAATCTGAATCTCGATTAAGCTCAGATCTGGTTTTAGGTAGTTAATTATCAGTTTGTTCTCTTTCAGTTTTATCTCTATTCATCTATTTTTGATATTTTCTCTTTTCCATTTTCAAACTACATATTTTATAAGGGACCACTTCCTCATTCAGTGCTTAGTTCATCACTTGATCCTATTAGGATATCTTCCTTTTGAATGTGCAATTTAGAAAAGGAGGAGTAATCTACCCCTCTACATTGCTTCATTTTTCCTCATGTACATCTTTGGTGAACCTGGCTTATGAAATTTCCTCCTCTAATTTTCATCCTTAGATATCCTTTGAGTGCATTTTGTGCTTCTAGGTTCAATATTTATTATATTGTATGCATTAGATATCCATGTTTGATTTGATGGTTAGATGTGCTTTTTATTAAATTTTTCTTAGTTGATTTGTATATCTCTTTCAAATTTCATATTTACATTACATATATATTTCTTTCATTTTCTTGTGCATGAGTGTTATTACATTGAGTCCTAATTATATAATTCTAATTAGAAGAAGTTATAGACTTATGGGTTTCTCTAATCTTGAGTTCTCTATGTTTCCTAGGAATCTTGATGAGACCAACATGCCTACTAATGTTATTCCTCCTATCATTTAGAAAAATTATTCCCACTCTTCTCATGAAGAAGATGCGATTTTAATAATTGCTCCTATGCAAGTGAAAAATCTTTCCCATGACTTTGAAAATTTTGGGCAACGGTTAGGACAAGAAAACTCCAATCTTGAGGCCATCTCTATAGTAGAGGGTTTGAGGAAGATAATTCATAATGATGAACATGGTGTTAACATCTTGTGTATTATCTCTCATCTCATTGATAATAATGTCAAGCCTATAAGAGATTGTTCCTAATAATTAGATTTCATTCCACCTACTACCAGTGTTGAGACATCCATTCATATTCCTACATCAATACCTAGTGTGTCTACTTAGACTCCACCTATCGTGACTAATTCCATTAAAAAAACCAATCCTAAACATGTTAACATTCCTAATCCTATTTCTCCTCCTTCTTCAAGTGCTCCATGTATTTTCATCCTTCATCTATGCCCACTTACAATAGTGTTCCTTTTTCATATTCTACCATTCCTTCTATTTCCCATAATGGTCCAAACCTTTCACACATATCTCCTACCACTCTTTCAATCAAATATACTATCAATAGCTTGGCTCAAACCATTTCATATTTGCAATAACAAATTGTATCTATGACTAAATCCATGTTTAGCATTATTACTTGTGAAATTTATAGTCCTTTGTCCTTAGATATCATTTGTGTCATCATCTCTCAATACATGAGAATTCCTCATTTAGAGACTTACAAAGGTAAGCGTGATCCTTTGACTCATTTAAAAAAAATAAAAACATTGTGTAGTAATTTCTCTCGTGATCATAGGTTCATGGCTAAGCTATTTTATTGAACCTTTTGAGATAAATCCTTATAATGGTATTTTTCTTTGACTCCTTATTATATTGATTCCTTTCAAAAATATTCTAATGATTTCATCCAACAATTTTAAAATAATATTGGTCCTAAGATTTCTTTGACTGATTTGATGCATTGTAAATAAGGCGTTAAATAAAAAGAGATTGATTTCATTGTGTGAGTGAGTGTGCAAATGTACCAATTTAAAATCCTCAATGTCAGACCTAAACACTTCAACACTCAAACTAGTCGGTCTTTGACTTTGACTTCATTGTTGAATCGAATAATCCAACTGTACTCAAATTGTTCACTGTTCTTGCTGATATAATTGGTAATTGCCTCAAATCTCTGCCTATACATTGAATTTTCTTAACAATTTGTAGATGTAGGTAAATATGACATTGTAGATACTTCCCAATTGATCGCACTATCTAAATCCTAAATATTATCATCACACATTGAATTTATCAACACTGACTAGGTTATCACCAATTCACTGGATACTTAGAAAAATCCTTGTGCAATCATCTTCACCATTGGTATATCTTATTTGAATTTCTTAGTACACTTTGTTGCCAAAAATGACAACACCAAAACTCACTACAAGCACCTATGACTCGATCATCTTCATCATAATGCCAATAATCTCCTCCTTTGGCATTAATGGCAACACTTAGAGAAAAATTCTATAACTCCCCCTTAGATATGTACAATGTGATCAATGACTCCTCATAACAGTTTAACTACTTACTCCCCCTAGACTACTACTCGCCCTATGCTATGTCAAGTTTTCACATATATCTACTCCCCCTTTGACAACAATGACAAAGGAATACAAAGATAAGAAAAATTTCAAAATTATATTGATAGATAGTAGTATATACCTTTTACAATCTACTAAATACACCGCCAAAATTGGTCTTTAAGACCTATAGATCATTCTCCCATATCTTCTTGAGGTTTTATATGATCACTTTTTGACCGCATATCAAATAGGCTAACTCCTCCAATGCATTTACTATGCTCATATCAGGTAGGGCTAATATAACTTGTACATATTTAAATCCCTTTTGCAAAATTTCCAACTTGGGAATTAGTAGACTTTGCAGCTCCAACAATGTACCTATCCTTTTCTCCTTCTCATTTATGTAAGCCTCAAGTTTATGATTGATGACACTTACTTGAGCTCCAAAAATTGTAGCAAAATAGTTGAAAGGATCAAAATTTTCTACTAACAGCCTTAGCTCTTGTTGGACTTCACACATTTCCTGTCCATATCCTTCAAAAACTATAAGAATTTAGAAATAGAGTTAAGGATATTACAACCTTATTTTAATGCTTCTTTTACCCTGTTAACACTAACTATCAATGATCATCTATCAAGTGCAATGCATTAGGATAAATTTTTTGATTTCTTCTTCTCATAATCCTTTTATGCCCTCATTACTGTTGTATCTTCTAAACTTTTATTTGATCACCTGTAGCTATCACTAATTGACCTAATTTTTCAATAGGTGTATCCTTTTTACCATAGATTACCTCAGGCACTAAGTCTAACAATATATCTATTGCATATTGTATTATTTGTACCTCCTTCTTCTTCCAATCCCTTTTTTCCTTAGACTTAATAGCCATAAAAACATTCATCATTTTAGTAGGGCTTGTTATACTCAAGTCTATTGGCCCTTGAATGATTGGCATGCCATCTTCATCCATCTCATCAAAATTTTTCTTAATAGAAGACATAGAAAATGTTACCTTTTCTTTTTCCTTGTTTGCAGTCTTCTCCACCAGTTGCCTCTACTACTAGTACTTGTTTCTGCTTACCTGTAGGAACTATGATAGAGGTATCATCAGTCATAACTTGATCTGTTTCTTTCTCTTTCTCTGTGGTATCATGACCATCCACCTGTTCATCTATTGTATCCTTAGGATCATCTAGATCATTTATGAGTGAAATGTAATCTATGGTGACATTTACACCATCAAACTTCCATCCCTCATCAGTATGTGTAATCTCAGGTTCATCATCATAATATTTTTCCTTTTCCTCTTCTTCTTTGTGCTCATCTTCCTCCTCTTCAACAAGACCCAATAATTTACTCAAGATAATTTCAATTTCCTCTTGTACGGACTAAGATTTGCCACTTAGTAGCTTGGTATTCATGTCTTGGTCTTGAATTCCTTTCTTGTTTTCTCAAAAATCTCATCAATTTCTCCCCTTGCCAAATCTGGTTGTAGTGACATCAAAACATATTTAATTAATTCTTTGTTTTTTCTTGATTTCTCCTCACCACCTAGCTTCAAGCTTACTATACAAGGATGTGGGGATCTGTCCTTGTGTCTCAATTAGGCCTTTCTTAGCTTATTCATACTAAACACTACAACATCTTCAATATTTCTTTAATCATCCTCATCAAACTTGTCATAGTACTTATTTACACCAACAAGTATTCCCCATTTTCTAACCTTATCAACAATAGTGTCAACTGAAACAAACTTACTAAAATCATGCTTAACAAATTTTGCAGTAGGGGGTCCAACTACCTTTGACCTTTTTCCACTTTTCGTCAGCTCCTTATGCTCTTCATCAGACTCTGTACCTTTTTCTTCTACTTCTTCTTCAACCTTCTCAAACCTTTGAGCCTTCTCCTTCTTCCTTTTGCCAGTGAATCCTCTTGCTGCATTGGAATCCTTCACTTTTATAGGTTATGATTTTGAAGGTTTTTTCTTCTCCTTCACTAGTGCCTTCTTTGAAGGGTATATTTTCTCCTTGTTCACCATTGTAGTTGTGGCACTTATTTTCTTCCTATCAGTTAGGGTACTACCGGTTATAGAAGATATAACTTCTACATATTCATCTTCAGCTATTGTTGCTACTCCAGATGTTCTAGCCTTCTTTGCAACATGTCTTTCTCTTTTTGTGTCAATGGCTTCCTATGTCATATATTTCTTTAGAAAATATTGTTCAACTTCCTTTCTGATTTTCTTCTCGATCATCGATGCATTTATCTTGTCAAAAACTTCAAGGAAATTCTCCTTGTATGTACAAAACTTGGGAGTGTTAGAATATATTGGATTCTTTAGTAGGTATTCAACATGTAAGATCACCATGTCTGCTTCTACCTCATAACCCATAGGTATGGCCCATGAGGTCCTAGGCACCACTGCCTCCATTTGACAAGTATCGGTATCCACCTTGAAGCAGATGTCATTTTCAAACATTTCCACAACTTCTATAGGGATTCTCTACCTTTAATGCATTTTCTTTTGAAAAACCTTGAAATATCCCTATAATTTTTATGTAAACTCATTACCAAGAATCTTTATGTAGTCCTTTAGGTGTATGATCACCGATTGGTCCTTAGACCATGTGTTTTTTTATTTCCAACACCAAGAAAGTAATTTAGAAATAGAATAATATAACCATAAGTAGTTGGTTGTATTTGAATATTGACCTTTTATCCTTTTTGATATTTTCCATGTTCAGAAAGAACTGACTCCTCATTGCCTAACATAAATCATATTCTGCATCTTCTTTTATCATCCTATATGTATTTTTTATTGCAACACCGAGCACAAAATTGTCCTTCTAGAGTGATAGACTTTATAGCCAATTACCATGGATGAAAATCTCACATTTAGGTCATGGATATCATTATTATCATCACTCGCTTATTACATATTGATCTGGTTAACTCTATGACTACATCCTGTGGGATTGACCTAAGTTGGGGTACTTCATTGGTTGCACAGAATCTTATAAGTGTATGAATGGACTCCTTGGTTATCTTACATGGATGATAAAGCCACATAAAGTAGTGATGTACATGTCTCAACACATATCTAACTTTCTCCTCCTCAAAATCATTAGGGAAGTTGACTGTGTGAGAAAAACCCTTATCTGCAACTACTTGGTGTTCTTCCTTCAATACCATATTGTTACAAAACTCCATATATTGATTAAAAATATGAGAGGAACCTAAATATTTTAACTTACAGTGAATGTATGATCTCGCGTCTTCAATATATATCATGTCATAGGGAACACTAGATAGGGCAATCTTTGGATCATCTTCAATCGACTTAAATAGGTGTTTCTTGAATTAAGGCCTTCATCTCTTAGAAATATCCATAATAATTGGTGTATCTATATTGCAAGAAAAAAATTCAAGCTCAAAAATTCAAATAATCACCACATGATGAAACTTTCAAACCCTTGCTATTAGTTTCACACAATCACTACAAATCCTTCAATCGGTCACCTTGAATGTTATCAGACTACTCAACCTTCACTTATGTCACTCTAAGTCTTCTCTTGAATGTGTAGGTGCACAATGAGACCTAAAACACCTTTTGTCCACCTTCTCACATATGTATTAATTGCATCATTGATTGATAGAAAATAACATGTACCTTCGAAGATCTTATTAGCGGTCAACCAAATCTTCATGAAATTTAAAAAAACTCCATACCATACATCAAAACAACCAAATACATCTAAATATATAGATAGAACTTTCTACACATGCATCTAGGGGGTCCAAAGATAGTTCTAACAATGTTTTCTCCCCCTAAGACAATGATAGATTAGTTAGATGAAAATTTATCCACACCTGGTGAAGATGTAGAATCTCCTGAAGATTTGGTTTCACTCTTATTTTCCCAAATCTTACTCATCTGATTCTTGGTTTCTTCAATATTCACAATCTTCTTTCCCTTTTTCTTATCTGATTGATTAATTGGTTGGTTCACCTTGTTGATACTTTCTCTACAAAACCTTACAACGTGTCCAATCTTGTGATAGTGAAAACATGGTCCTCAATCTTTAGTTGATCACCATGTGACCATAATTATGACAATGTGAGAATATAACATTCCACCTATTCTCATTTTGATAAGGACTTACTCAATTCACTTGTAACTAATGATTGTTCACCCTCATCTTGCACTAATTAGCTCTATGACCAAATTTGTTGCAATTGTAACAATAACCATGAAAATTTATTTGTCTAGCACTAGATATAATACTTGGAACACTAGATCTGATATTTCTATTTCATAAATTAGTAGTATGTGCAACCTTATGGAAATTGAAATAAACTAGTTTATAAGATCTCTTACCAGATTTTCTTTGATTCACCTTAGGTGAAAAATTTACATCTTGATTGGTCTTTTTGGTACCTAAAGATTCACCAACCTCATAACTAGTGTAGCCTAAACCATGAATATATCCATGCATCCTCTGATTCTTGAGTTTTTCATCAAGTTTTGCATAACTTTCATTAAATTTCTTGAGTCAATCATTTTCAACCTTCAACTCACCTTTCAATTGTTCATTCTCTTTTCTCATATTTTCATTCTCCCTTAGGGCTTCTTGATTCTCTTCATTTGTCTCATGTATATGTGCATGAAATGTACCAACCTATTGTTAATATTTTAAGATCTCATACACCTTAGCTTTTAGGGATTCATCTGCAATTTTACTTAATTCTTCTACTACCTTCCTTTCTTCCATTTCTTCACCCATTCTGATTGACAAAGCTTCTAACTCTCTTTTGATGTTCTTCTTGTCTTTATGCAGCTACTCATTCTCCTAAGATAATTCTTCCAAAGCTTCTTGAGATTCCTCAGATCCACTACCTTTAGATAGTTGTTCAATGAGATCTTGTCTTTCACTCATTTTTTCAACAAGTTCTTGTCTCTTGGCTCTTGATAGATTGAGATGATCTTTTAACTTTTCAATAGCTTCTTCAACCTCTACAATTTTCCTTTCAAGTTGTCTTTGATATCTCAAACCCTCCATGTATGCCTTAATGATCTTCCCCAAAATGGTAGGATTATTCAAGGGAACTTGGATCTGATACCAATTGTTCATGTCATAAGACACTAAGAGGGGGGGGAGGGGGGTGAATTAGTGTCACCATGGATCTGAAACCTTTTTTTATAAAATTCCAAATAAACCCACATGCAAATGCAAATGTAACATAGAAAACATCGACAAATAATCAACACAAGGACACCAATATTTTTTCACAGAAACCCTTGTTAGAGGGAAAAACCACTATTAAAACAATAATATATTTCCTACTAGGACCATTATATCACCCTATTAGGGGTAAACCTGGTTAATAGTGTCTATAGCCCTGTTAAAAGCTATTACAAAGTCTTGTTAGGAACTACCCGATTAAGCGATTTAAAACTCCTTCTGAGAGTTACCCTATTAAAGGATTTAATCTTTATACCTATTATGATCATGCTTACCCTTTTAGGAGTAACCTTGGTAGATGATTTTGATTGCAAGCTTGTTCGAACTTTCCTTGAGTAAGAAACTCAAATAAGTGATTTGAATGTAGTACTTTCTACCTAACAGATCCACCTTTATGCTCAAATGCACTTCTCCTATTTCTCTAACACTTGTTCCCTAAATCATTAACCACCTTCATCAATCACAACCACCACATCATGAAAACCCAATCCTTACTTTACTATTTCATCTCCTTATATAGAATTTTAAGTCGGTGGAATAACCCTAAAACATATTACCTAAGTTGGACTTAAATTCACTTAAAATTGTGTGAGAGAGCGTGCCAATGTACCAATTTGAAATCCTAAATGTTGGCCCTAAACACTTCAACACTCAAACTAATTAGTCTTTGACTTTGATTTCATCCCTAAATCGATTTATCCAACTGTACTCAAACTATTCACTGTTCTTGCCGATATCACTAGTGTTTTCCTCATATCTCTTCCTATACATTGAATCTTCTTCAGCGATTATAGATGTAGGTAAACATGACACTATAGATAATTCTTGACCAATCGCACCATTTGAATCCTCAATATTATCATTTCACATCAAATTTATCAACAGTGACTAGGTTTTCACTGATTCACTAGACACTTAGAAAAATCCTTGTGCAATCACCTTCACCACCAGTATATCTGATTTGGCATTCTCAATAATTTTTTTTGCTAGCAATGAAAACACCGAAATGCACTACAAGAACCTAGGACTCGATCATATTCATCGTAATGCTAACAAAATCTTCATGAATATATGTGATCTCAATATTCGTTCATGAAGGTATATGCACTTACAAGGTAGATCTAATATTTACCTTCATATTTACATTGCTTTCCTTTATGAAATTTCATTTCAATTTCAAGTTTGATTCCTAAATAGGGGTTTGACTAAGGAAACTCCCTTTCAACCCAATAATTTCCCATTTTTCTATGTGTATAAACACGTGGTAAAGTTGTCGTCAAAATTATAGAAAGTGCAGGATCTAATAGACTGTCCAAGAAAGTTTATGATAATGTTGCATGGTATAAAATGAGAAAATCATTCTATACCCAGGTTTAAAACATTGAGGACATTCTATACCCTCTAGTTTAGTCTCAAATACAAACTATAATTCAAATCTTCTCACTGGTTACTGTTTCACGTCACTGTAAGTGTCTACCTAATTTCTATTATTTTATGGATTTTTAAAGTTGTCAATTTTTATTATTTAGCCTTCTATCTTGCATTGGTTATCCATATCCCCTAAAATCCAAATTTTCTCAATTCATTATTAGTGAGAGATCATTGACTCAACTAGCTCTTAAGTTTAATTGAGCCTATTGAGTACTCATCTTCCTTTTGATTGTGTAATTAGGAAAAGAGGTGGACTATCCATTCTCCATCATCCTTTTTCTTACTATACATTTTGGTAAACTTGACTTATGAAAATTTCATTCTAATTTTGGTGTTATATTTCCTTTTTATGCATTATCATTTGATGGTTAGATGTGCTCTTCATTAGGTTTCATGTTATAAATCCATTTGTGTTGCATAAACTTGATGAGTGTTTGTATATCTATTTCAAAGTTATTGTTTAAATTTTTTAGGTACATCTTCCTTTCAATTCCTTATGCATAAGTTTTATAACATTGAGTCCTACCTATAGCATTCTGGTTAATAGAAGACATAGACTTATGAGTTAATTTGATCCCGAGTCCACTTTTTTTCTAAGGAATCTTGATGAAACACACATGCCTACTAGTGGAAATCCCATTATTATTGAGAATATTTCTTCCCACTCTTCTCATGATCAAGATAAATCTTTAATAGTGTCTCCTACTAAAGTCCAAAATCTATCTAAAGACTTTGAAAAAAGTGAGCAATGATTAGGAAAAGAAAATTCTAATACAAAAGTCATCTCTTTAGTAAAAAAGATGAGGGAGATAATCCAAAATGACTTACATGGTATTGATTCCTTGCATACTATTGCCCACGTCATTGGTAAGAATGTTAAACCCATTAAATATTGTGCTCAAGAACTTGGTTTAACTCCAACACCCACTAGTTTTGAAACTTGTATGGCTATTCCCAAATCATTACCTAATATTTCTACATACACTCAATCTCTCATGACTACATCTATTTCAAATATCAATCCTACACATGTTAGTCTCTAAAGCATTCCTAATCATATTTTTCCTCCTTCAAGTATTATGTGTGTATTTCCCTAACTTCAACCATGCCTACCTACCATAATGTCCCATTTTCATATCCTAATGTTCCTTCCATTTCTCATAATGCTTCAAACCTTTTACATATATATCATACTAACATTTCCATTGAATCCATTATCAATAGTCTTGCTCAAATTGTTTCATCCTTGCAACAAAAATTTACCTCCATGACTCAATCCAAATTTAACATTCCAACATGTGATTGTTACCTATTTTTTTGACATCAAGGCAAAAAATAACCTTATAATGATCCATGCCCTATGTTGGGCTTTTATGGAGATGCCCAAGTCTAAAATGAGTTAATTGATTGAAGCATAAAAGAGAAAAAGTTATTGCTTAAAAAACCCTTGGAATATATTGATATTTGTTGAAATGTCAAATGTTGTCATTCCATGATACAATCCTTAAAAAGAAAAAGAAAAGATGAAGTAAAAGTCTCCCATGTTGCATTTTTTGAGTATTTGATTTTTAAATTTGGTCAACCAATAAAAAGGCCATGCTTGAGAGGGAAGATTGTTTTGAAAAATGAAGAAGATCAAACTCAGATTCTTACTATAGTTTGTATTGAGTTATTTCATGGTTTGAGTTAACATTCTAGTTAGAATTTTTTATCATGTAAGGGAAGGAAAACCCTAGGTTTTCTTCTTTTGGATGTTTATTCTTATGAAAAAAAATTGTGGCCAAAGAGGGGGAGAATAGAACAGATTTAAATCATGAATAACAATTGTGGCAAGATCATCAAATGGACATAGAATATCAATGGAAAAATTTCAAATTTTCATTGGTATAGAAAAAAAAAGAAAAAGGGGGTAGATTTATTTGTGTGAACGGTGAGTTTCAAATAAGAGAAATTTTTTTTAAGTGTGGGCATCAATTTTCAATAAAGAGCATCATGGAAAAAACCATAAAGGATGGGGTAGATTAAATAAAGAAGTAGAAGATCTAAATAAATAGAAGGAAGAGTTCACATCTAAACAATAGATATATGCATGAGAAGAAGCTCATGTTTTATGAGAAAAGATTAGATAAATGAGGAAGGGGAAACATGTGTATTAATATAGGGTCAGATTTGTTAATGGACTTTGAGATTTAATGTCAAGACATGGAGAAATATCGATTTTTCTTGCAAGCGAAGAGGCCATACAAAGAAAATCGAAACAAATCTTCAAGAAGGTGTGGTATGGTTTCATGCCAAACCCATGTACCCAAGTGTTGTGATGTATTTTTATGATATTCATGCTTTTTTATGCCTTAACATTACACTCATTATCAAAGAGTGGTAGAGAATGAATGGTTGGATGCATGTTTGAATGATTTTTATTAAAAGAAATATATTTTTCACCATTCTTCAAGGATTATTTTGAATATTTCAAGGTTTGCATTGCTATCCTACAAAATTTTTTTTTGGTTATAGAGATGTATTAACTGTTTGAAAGAGATTTAGACACAATTTTAGAGGTTTTATTGGTAATTTTTATCATAAATCATTATCTTTCTCACACCAAAATACGTACATGGATATAAGAATAAAGTGTTGTCTCAATAAGAGAAAATCATAATACTATTGAAAGTTAGTGAGGAGGCATAAAATACTGAAAAATAGAGATAAGGTTTCCATAGTAGTAGTGGTCCTAAAGGTTTCCATGGGTGTCATGAACAATAAAGAATAAACACATGATATAGATGTTGAACATGCCGAATAATTGAAAGGGGGTGTATAAGTTAATTCCAAACTTAATAATACAACTTTTACTCTTTTGGTAAACACACAAACCATGATAATAAATGTTATATCAATATTAAATTAAGTTCTACTGGTAACCACTTCAATCAATTATAACATATGTAAACATGAAAGCACAAAACCATCAACGCAAAGAACACCAAAATTTATGTGGAAACCCAAATTGGGAAAAACCACGGACAAGATAATTCTCATGAAATGAAACACCGATTAAGGTGACATTGGTTAAGGTAATTTTTTAAAAAGACTCACTGATGGTTTTCTCACTATGATTGTGCTCACTTCCAGTTGCCTCACTACTATTCAGGATAAATACCCTGAAATGAATATGGCTAACTGCCAATACAAATAGGCTCACTACCAGAATAAATAGGCTCACTTCCATAATAGAAACTAGATTAAATCCACTACTAAGATCATTTTCATCAATACTCTACAATACATGAGTGATATATCATTCTTCTATCAATTGGATCCACACATGATCATCAACACATAGATCTCCCCTTGTTTGATTTTCATTCACTACGCATACAAGCATCACACAAACCACACAAACAATTGAAATCATCACTCCTCTTATACTACTTGATGCCATCAACCAAGTTGGCCAAGATGATCACACCAAAAAATTATCATTGTGGTAAGGAATGAAACATGGACCACCTCACTCAATAGATTGCTCCTCAAGCATATCAACAAGCTACACCATCTCCAAAACCTTCGGTACCAAAAAATATTATCAACACATTATATGGTAGATGCTAAGACCAAAACAAGATGAACATGCTCCAAATATGACCTAACCCAAATAATCAATCCACCATATGTTGCACAAAAAATAGAACCACCACCAAAATAGATAAGAATAACAATTTAGAGCACATCCTTCGATAAATACCTCTATTGATATGCCAAGGATATCTATACACATCAACTGATATATCAAACCATAAATAAACCTCTTGTATGTAATTGATATGTTGACATCAATGACAACCATTAATGGAAACAACATGAATAGCATCAAATTTACATTCTAACAATCTCCCCATTTATCATTGATGACAACATTCATCAATAACAAAGAAAATAACTTACTGTCAAAATATATCAACATCAAAGTTCTCTACTCTTCTTTGTTCTTCTGCCCCTTTTACAACAATGAAAAAGCACCAAAAATTCCCCTTACTAATTCAGTCTACTCCCCCTAAGAGGAAGCTGCCAAAAAATGATCCAGAAAGGAATAATCAATGAATTCACTAGACCAATGCATAGGTTAATGCATCTAGTGAACACTAGGAAGGGGGAAAATGCCCAAATTCCCTCTGAGATACCCAAAATTATCCTTTCACAATATTTTTTTAATATATCTACTATTTTCTCCTTTGTAGGCACATACTCAAGGATTACTTCACCTTCCAATACCTTCTCTCTTAAGAAGTGATATCTGATATATATATGCTTTTTCTTGGGATGATGCACTAGATTCTTTGAAATATTTATATCATTGGTATTATCACACATAATCAAAATTGGCTCATCAAAAGTTATACCTATGTCCTTCAAATTTTTTTTCATCCATAATACCTAAGTACAACATAAGGAGATACAATGTATTCTAATTCAAAAATTGATAAAGTTACAAAATCCTATTTCTTGCTTGACCAAGAAACTAACTAAGAGCCAAGAAATTAATCTCCACCACTAGTACTTCTATGGTTATACAAATAAAATCCCTAGTCTACATCAGTATAAGATATCAGTGTAAAAGTTGAACCTTTTGGATACCATAAACCAACCTCTTTTGTTCTCTTCAAATATCTGAAAATTCTTTGTACTTCCATAACATGTGACTCTTTTGGTTCTTGCCAAAAGATGGATACCAAACATACTACATATATGATATCTAGTCTATTAGAAGTCAAATACAATAATCCTCCAATCATTGATCTATAATTACTTACATCTACCTTCAGTGAATCATCCTCCTTGATCAACTTACAACTGGTAACAATGGGAGTACATACTAGTTTACAATTCTTGAAAATGATTTCTTCAGCAATTCCTTAACCTACTTGGACTGAGAAATGAAAATTCCTTCATTACTTTGATTTAATTACAATAAAAGAAATAAATTCAACTCACCAATCATAGACATCTCAAAATATTTCTACATCTCCTCTGCAAATCTCTTGCACAAGTCATCTTTTCCTCCAAAAATGATATCATCAACATATAAAACAACAATAAGAACCTGATTTGAATATACCTTGTAGTACAAGTTACTATCTACAGAACCATTTTAATATCCTTAACCAATCAAATACTTTCCTAACCTTCCATACTGGGATCTTGGTGCCTACTTCAAGACATACAATGCCTTCTTCAATCTACATATTGCATTTGGATAGAATCTTTTTCTGAACAAGACCCTTCTAGTTTTTCAATATAAATTTCTTCCTTTTGTTCTCCATTCAAAAATTATGACTTAAATTCCATCTAATAAACTTTTAAATCTTTGTATGCTACAAAATATAGAAATATCTAGATCGCCTCCATCTAGAAAAATGGGGTATAAGTATCATCAAAATCAATTCCTTTAATCTAAGTATAACCTTTGCATACTACCCTTGCCTTGTTCCTTATTACCTTACCATTCTCATCTATATTGTTTTAGTAAACCCATTTTCTACCAATCACATTCTTATCTTCTAGTCTGGGCACAAGTTCCCAAGTCTAATTATTCTCAATATGATCAAGTTCTTCCTTCATTGCTTTAACCAAATTTTGATCATTACATGCTTCTTCTATAGATCTAGGCTAAACTTCCAAAAGTAAACACAACAAAGTATGATCTTGTTTTTCTCTACTTCTAGTGACAAATCCTCTATTTTTATCACCAATAATATGATTCTATGCTTTTTCTATACATACCTTAGTTTCTTTGTTGTAGATGTCGAAACCTGCACTGTCTCTTCTTCCTATTTGTCTTCCTTTCCTCTATCCTCTATATTTGATTCATATTTAATGTGCTTCTCAGGTTTCTTTTAAAAATCTCCATCAACCTTCACATTCGCATTTTCAACTATCTTATTTAGTCTCTTGTTGTAACACTGGTAAGCCTTGTTCCTTGTAGAATATCCCATAAATATGCCTTCATCCACTCTGGCATCAAATTTACCAAGATTGTCTTCATCTCTCTGAATTTAACATCTGCTTCCAAATATTTTTAAATACTTAATTGTAGGGTCTCTCCCATGCCATAAATCATATGATGTCTTGTGATATTTCTTCTAGTATAGAACTCTTTTTACATACTGCTTCTCTCCAATAAACTTCTTGCAAACTTGCTTCCTTCAGCATAGTTCTTGTTGCTTCCAAAATATCTGATTCATCATTTAGACTATATCATTGTATTGTGGTGTTCTAGCCACTGAAAGCTATCTCTTTATGTCATGTTTCTCACAAAAAAAATTCAAACATATCAGAAGTAAATTCTCCTCCTTTTTTAGATCTCAAAAACTTAATCTTTCTACCACATTCATTCTCAACTCTAACCTTAAATATCTTAAACTTCTCAAAATCTTCTAATTTTTCTCTTAGAAATGCAACCCAAGTCAACCTTGAATAATCGTCAATAAATGGTATGAAATATTTATTACCTTGTAAACTCTATTTTGCGGTAGGACCACATAGATTGATGTGCACTAGCTCTAGTAAACTGGTAGAAGAATAGTATTTTTCCTTGAATGATTCTCTCCTCTATTTTCCTTCCTGACATCCCTTGCAAATAACATTGTTTGTTTGCATAATCTAGGTAAGTCTCTTACTGCACATGATGAACTTTTTCTTACCAAATTGTCAAAACTGATGTGGCACATCTTCTGGTTCCAAAGCCAACTGTCATTGGTATGAGCTAGTAAACTACACCCTTTTGAAGCTCGTTCAAGATGATATATATTCCTTCCAGTCCTTTTTCCAAATACAATCACTAGTCTATATATCTTTTGAATCTCACATCCTTCATTCTTGAATACAACATCATAGCCATTTTCACACATCTATCCAACACTCAAGAGATTGTGATATAAACCCTTCACATAATAAACATTGATAGTGTTATTCTTTCCTTCATAATTAATAGAGACCTTACCAACAATATAAGCTATCCTATTGTTACCAAATCTAACAAGACCTCCATCATATTTTTCAAATGACATAAAGTTACTTTTATCTCCTGTCATATGATTAGAACAATCACCGTCAATAAACCATTCATTTTTGTTTCTTCTAACATATATAGAAGTTTTAACATTATCATCAACTTTAGCACAAATATTAGAAATATCATTTTTTTTTCATCTTCTTTGACATAAAACAAAAATCTTCTACTTCTTACTCATCATCCCAAATACTAGCCCCTTCATTTATATAGTAAGCCTTCTTATTGAATTTCTTAAAGTTATGTCTAGGACCTTTCTCTAGACATCTAGTAGCCAAATGACCAATCTTCCCACATCTAAAACATTTAAGAGGTAACATAAATTTGTACTTGTTGGTACATTTCTTTAATCTTTTTGCAAAGTTTTATTCAAATTCATTTGATTCATCATCATTGTCAAGATCTTCTTCTGATTTAGTTTCCTTGAATGTCATTTTAGATCTACACTTCTCTTTTTCCAAACTTCCTCAAATTAAATGTGGTCAGTGTGCCAAACAACTATTCTTTAGTAAAATTCTTTGGATCATATACCTCCTCAATCGTCGAGATCTTTTCATTGTAGCTATTTGGTAGTATCATCAAGATCTTTTATGTGAAATATTCATTGGTAATAATGACTCCTTGAATATTTACTTCATTAACTAGATTCTCAACTCTCTTAAAGTAACTCCTAGTGTCTTCACCTTCTTCCATTCTAAAATTTGCATAGTGACATTTAGCTATTAGTTTCTTAGATAACTTAACCCTAATATTTCCTTCATAAATCTGTTTCAATTTTTCCCAAACTTCATAAGTAGTCTTCAAAGAAATAACTTTAGCTAATTCTATTTTTGATAAAGCACTAGTGATAGCATACCTTTCTTTTTCATTCTCCTCATAAGCCATGATTTCATCTGGAGTCCTCAGGCCATTCTGAAGGAACACATACTTTGTCTCCACATGCTTATAGGAATTGTAACCAATAGAAATCAAATATCCTCTCATATTCTCTTTCCATGAATTGTATTCTAATCGATCAAAAGTGGGAATATTCTATTTGTGCACCATCAGATCTTCCTCAAGTAGTTAAGCTATATACCAAGGAACCAAGCTCTGATACCAAATGTTGAATAGGTTGAATGACTGAGAGGGGGAGTGAATTAGTCATTCCAAAACTTCATAATAAAAAATTTACTGTATCAGTAAACACATAAACCAAGATAATAAATATTATATTAATATTAATTTTGATTCTACCGATAACAACTTCAAGCAATTATAATAGATGTAAACATGAAAACATAGAATCATCAACATAAATAACACTAAAATTTACATGGAAACCCAAATTGGAAAAATCCATGGAGAAGCTAATTCCCATGAAATGAAACATTGGTTAAGGTAATTTTTACGAAGGATCACTACCAATTTTCTCACTACGGTTTGGCTCATTACTAGTTGGGTCACTACCAGTCGGGCTAACTACCCTAAAATATGAATATGTCTAATTTCCAATACCAATAGGCTCACCGCCAAAGTAAATAGGGTTACTACCAGAATAGAAATGAGATTGAATCCACCACTGAGATCACTTTCATCGATACTATGCAATACATGAATGATATATTAGTCTACTATCGATTGCATCCACACATGATCATAAACACACATATCTCCCCTAGTCTAATTCAAATTCACTTCACATACAAGAATCACATAATCCACATGAACAATTGAAATCATCTCTCCTCTCATACTTATTGATGGGATCAACCAATTTTGCCAAGAATGATTTGAAATAGGTTACACTAAAACATTCTCATGGTGGTAAGGAGTGAAACATAGACCACCTCACTCAATAGATTATGCCTCAAGCATCTCAATACGATACACCATCTCCAAAACATTTGGTACCAATGGATATGATCAATACACTACACACTAGCTGTTGGGACCAAAACAATATGAACATCCTCCAAATAGGAACAAAACCAAATAATTGATCCACCTTATGTTGCACACAAAACAAAACCACCACCGAAATGGATAAGAATAAAAAATTTAGAGTACATCTTTCAGTAAACACCTTGACCAATACGACAAGGATATTGGTACACATCAACCAATACATCAAATAAAAATGAACCTCCTCTATGCATTGGATATGTTAACATTAATGACAACCATTAAAAACAAAAACATGAACAACATCAACTTCACATTCTAACAATAGATTCTCGTAGTGATAAAAAAAAATCAGGCATGAAGGAATATTTGAAGATCAAAGGAAAATATTCCAAGAGATAGATAGACAATTACATCAGCTCTGAAGATCATAGAAATGAGTAAATCAGTTAAAGAAAATAAAAGATAGAGATAACATATACAATTATCGTTAAGGAAAAGTCTTAGAGGTGGAGAAGTTTACATATCAATGGTAGAGAGGGGTAGAAAATCAAGTGCATATGATATTCCTAGGATAAGGTGTTAAGATAAAGGTCTTCAGTGGAAAATAAGTTGTAGCATTGAGAATGATAAAATGAAGGGAAGTATCCATTCACAGAGACAAAACATGAAAACATAGTGATACAATACAAAGCTACTAAGCATTGATGGGTTAAGAATAGAGATATATTATGATAAGACAATCATCAACATTGTCATAGTTTGGAACCAAGGACACAAAGTTTTAATAAAAAATGATAAAAGGTATTGATGAAAAAGAATAGAGGATAACAAATATGAAGATTTTATAGTAGACATATCTTCACAAGCTAGTAGCAGAGATAAATGAATTATTGTTGAATACAAAAATGTATGTACTAGCACTACAAGAGTAGTTATGAACCTCATGGGCACAAAGATTTATTAAATATTAGAGGTTTCTTTTAGTTAAGAAGCTTTCCTCATAAAATAATAAAGATTCAAGATGAATAGATGAAAAATAGTGCTACATCAGTTATATCATGGAAACAAGGAGTTTGCAATAGTTTTACATTAGTTTGAGTCCCCACATGGATGGAACATAATCCATGGAGGATTTTAAGGTAGCTACCTATATGTTTCTCTCAATTATGACCAATTTTTAGGGGGTTTTCAAGTGTGTATGACCTAGGAGGATATTTTATACATTTTGGAACAACATACTATACTGGCCTAAAAAGTAAACACCCTTAATTAGGTACTCATTTTAGCCCCATTTTATTATATATGGATTCCCGCATTGATTTCATGCTCTCCTAACACTTATTATACCTATATTAATTTAATTTATTCAAAACTCAAGGTTATCCCTTATTTCTAAGTGTTCTCCTCTATTTTTCCTCCAATCAAATAATTCATTTCATCACCCAGGTGCTATATCTCTATTTTTGGTCTTTGTGACCTATTCTGACCTCAGATTTAATTATATCTAGAAAGCCTATACCCGCTAACTTTCTGGGACCCACATTCTAAAGTCTGATGAACTACAACTGATTGAATATCTAGATGAATTGAAGGAACAATGATTAGAGATCATCGAGCTACTTAAGTGATATGTAAGATGATTAAATCAGTCAATATGTTGTCATTGATGTCAACTAGTTTTGATAGTACTTATCACAATAGTTACGAACATCTGAACATCTGTAGAAGGAAGAAAAGATGAAGAAATGAGATATCTACAAAAGGAAAAGATGGATATGAAAGATAAGGATAAGGTAAACATTGGGTAACTTATTGATGAGTCTGTGGCTTTATATTGTTGACTTGAGCATGTTACATTAATCTATTGTGAAGAAGAAATTTGAATTGAACAAGTCAATGTGGTCGGTAATTGCAGACTTTTGTATACATAGAGCCAGTTCTGTGTATACCGAGTGATAGTTATAACTGAGTTAGTTATCACTGACACATTTTAGTATTAACCGAGTATGGATGAAAACATTAAATTCTAAGAACAGTTGACTGAAATTGATGAGCTGGATATTGTTATGATTTCGAGGTTAAGGATGAAGTTAGTTATGAGATCCACGACTGACATAATTTAGAGATGATCTAAAGGATGAGATTGAAACATGTTAAGGAAACATCTGTCGAGGAAGGTTTAAGCAACAAAAATGGACGAAGGAGATTATGAGGCAAAATATGATGGCTGATATGAAAACGGTTTACTTGTCTATTTAAGAGATATTAGTTTCATTGTTGAAACATGCCAAAAAAAAGGAGACTGCAGAGATTTCACATGAAGATTTTATTCATGCATTCCTAATCAATTGGTTACACTAAGAACTGAGCTGCAAACATTACTGAGCATCAGAGAACTATTTATCGAGTGAAGTAAGTTGAGAAATATTGAGGAAGTGAATTGATTAATGATCAGAGGATTTTATGAGCATAACATAGATCTAAATATTTGCAATTGATTTGTATTTGAATCAGATGAGAACTGTATCAATTTAACCATTGATTCAAAAAATCTCTTAACCGAGTGGACTTAAGATGCTTATTATACTATCCTATGACATTCATTGAATGTAAATTGTTATCTTGTTGACCCCATAGTGAATGCTAGTCAAAAGTTAACTGTTAGTGATAAATCCTCTAACCAGGTCACACCTAATAGTGTGCATTGTAACCTTTAAAAGGGTTGGCTCCTAACCGAGCTCACTTCAGAAGAGTGAATTATTTTGGGTTACTGGTTCCAGGTGGTTTTTCCCTTAGCAGGGTTTCCACATTAAATCATTGTGTTATGTGTTATTTGTTATGATTATTTTTCTATCATACTTTACATACTACATAGTTGATTTAATCGGTAATCACAATTTGGATAAATACTGGTATTTGGTAAAGTGAACAGACAAATTGATATTTTATGTTACCGAGCTGCATAAATTGATGAAATTGTTTTGTAAGGTACATCTGGGAGATTGAGACCGTAGGATAATTGATTTAACTGATTCACCCCCCCCCCCTCTCAGTTATTCTAACAAATTTATCACTGATTGGAGGGTACAAAATGCCAATAGCATTTTGTCCCCAAGGATTTAGGCCCAAATTTGTCTTAGGGCCCTAAGTCAAAGTATTAGTGGGAGATCTGGTCCCATGGTTGGCTTGCCTAAGTTTTAGCCCCTAAAATGATGGATTGACTATATAAAACCCCTATATCTCCTCATTTTTTTATCTATTTTAAAGTGAAAGCATTCACTATCATTTTTTCAATCATTCATGATCAAACAAGAAATCAAAGTTCAAGATCTCCTCTACAATTGAGCATCCAAGTCTTCAATCCTTCAGAGTATTCTTCATTCTTCTTCATCAAGCATTGTGGAAAACTAAAACATACATCATCCAAGGATTATATTTTATGATTTCCTTTTGGATCAAGCTATTGCATTAAAATTTATGATCACATCCTAAGAAGCATTGCACCATCAACGTATAAGGTGATTTACAATCTAGATCTAGCTTCTATTTCATCTTTCCTTTTGCAATTTCCTTTCATTTTCAAGGTTGATTCCTTAAAAAGGGTTTGACTAAGGAAAAACCCTTTATCCAATCTTCTTCCCCATTTTTTTGTGTTCAAAAACATGTTACAGAACAACCAAATAAAATTTGGAAATATCAAACATAGTCAAAGAACCCAAAATAATTTCAGTCAAAATCACCTGGTATAGAATGCCATTGGTTTTCTGTCCCCAGGTACATAGTGAGTTTCACTTTACACCTTGTACTTTCAGCTCAAATTTGGTAGGAAGTTAGATTACTTCATTCAATCCCCAATTCTATAGTTACATGTCTTTCTAGGATTCTTCCAGTCAAGAATTTAGATCTGAAAACTCACTTCTCCTATTTTATTTCTAGGT